>CM076584.1:148015503-148553626 GCA_034641835.2 Pinus albicaulis
CAGCAGAAATAACACAGTGACTAAAAGGAGTGGGTTTGGACTTGAGCCAAGATGTGGATAAATGAAGTGCAATCCTTCAAGAGGCCTCTCAAGAAGGAGAGGAAATCCTAAACAGGAATCCCTTATGAAAAACAGCACTGCAACTCAGTTGAACAGCCGGAGACTGCAAATAGTCTAATCAGAAAAATAATCAAATGCTCAAAGATCTCTCACTATGGATGCCTCTTCCTCCTTTTATACAATTGAATGTCTCTTTGCCCTAGACCCCACACATTAGGGTTTCTTCCACAAAGAATCTTTCTCCCTCTCAAACTGCGTTGTCTTCCCAAGCAAGCTACACCTCTTAGGTAGTGTTGTTGACTTGGTCAAACTTGACCTTGTCCTCGTGCATTTGTCCCTTTTCACACTGGAAGGTGCAAAATAAAGCTGCTCCATTGATCCCTTTCACACTATGAGGGATTTTATTCCTACTCATTGGCATTTTACCCATTTTATTCACCTCCTAGATGATATAGGAAAAATTTAATATTCCAATTTGCTGCTTGCAAATTTTGGAATATTACATTCCTCCCCTCTCAAAGATTGATTGTCCTCAAGCAAGTACAAGGATAGACTGAATTCTTATCTCCTGTAGCATCCATGTATGATGATCTCCTCCAAGTGAAGTGATGCTATCTCATCAATCAAGACCCCACATTGCTCCTCCTTAGCATGCAAGTAACCTATCAAGCTATCATCATGTAAAGGTGAAATACTGAAGAGGATAGCAAAGTGATGTCTAGAGGTCCCCTTGAGGAATAGGATCTGAAATATAATGGAAAATATATTTCCCATATGGATCCTCCATCCCCAAGCTATTAGCCATGCAAAATGAGTCACCTCCCAAATAGGCAACTCCTGAAAACTGTCATCCACCTTTGGCTTCGACAAAGTAGGTGGGTTGAAATTCTACACATGGTAGGTAATGTAGCCTACCCCACACTGTCCATCTCTCCACTTATGGTAAGTGTAGATTGTTGACTGATCTTGGGCTGCAATAAGGTTTCCCTCAAGTGACAAGATGAGGACTAGATCTCCAAGGATCTCTCCCCCAACACTGCAAATCAAGCTGGCCCAAATATCCTCATATATGATGAGTTGGAAGTCATCATCATATGGCATCTCATCCATCATATGGCTCACCTCATAAAGTGACAAATGTGTTGCTAAGGTAACCATAACATGTCCCATGCTCCCCTTAGAACATGTAGTGCAAAAAGTGTGGGAGGATTCTCTTTCAAAGGACACATTCACCCAATGTGTCTTTCTCCCAAACTTGCTCCTCGTAAAGAAAGAAACAATAGAACCATAGGGAGAAAAAATGAGAATCATGCTTGCTGCCATATGCAATAAATGAGAAGGACAATGGTCCCTCAAATGTAGCCAACGCAGCCTGACCCTCAACTGCAATAGATACTGATAGAATGAGTGGCTTCTCAACCACTTGCCTGCTGCTCCAATCTCCTCATAAGTATGGAGGAAGTGAATAATGCAAGGTGTACAATGAGCATGTCCTCCATAATATCTATCTTCCCCAAGTCCTCCTAGGGAATGGACATCAATCATTCTTATGGCCTCATCTAAACCATGTGGTCTAGAAAAAATAATGCTCCTCCTTGGAACATCATCCTGCACATGTATGGTTAAGGGATGCATATATACATTGTACAAATAATCATGTAGACAACAATGAATACCCTTACCATTTTTTCTGCTCATACAAATGGAGTGGCTCATAGATGAGTCTCCTCTCATCCTCAAAGAGAAAAGAGGTGGCTGTGCTAACTCTCCCAAAGATTTATGTATCTCCTCCATCTCCATATGATCCATGCATCTACTCATATGCTGATATATCTCCTCCTCAAAACCCTCCCAAAAATACCCCTCCATGATGGTGTGGTATGCTCTCATAGAACAAGTGGGGCTGAAAATGAAATCCTTATGAGCTGCTTGTAGCAACTACTCCTTGAGCTTGGAAGCTCTAGGAAAGAAGGTCCTACCATGACAGAAGATGACCCAATCTTTGAATGAATATCCCTCCTCATGCAACTGGTCATCCAAGATCATGCAAGTGAAAAGATCCCTGGAATACTCCACCAACAACTAGGATTTCCAATATGGATCTACCCTCCATAGTGACAGTGCTGAGGATCTCTCATGAAGAGCATATGTCATATGTCATCCTCCTCTTTGACATCTCCCATGCCAAAGATGCAAGTTGGAAGGCTGCTATCCTTCCCCTGTTGCTTCTGCCACAACGCAGAATCTGAAATGGAAGTGGGTATTGATGATGTTGAGGGAATGCTACCTCTCTCCTTGAGTCTACCCCAGACTCCCAGCGATGTATCAAGCTCTCCCAAGCTTCCCAATCCTCTGAAACCACTGATTGGTGCCTCAATTGGTGAAGCATACATCCCCCTCTGCTGATCCAGTGGTATCCCCGGCAAAATGTCTCCATGTAATGAGACATCCTCAACAAGAGATGACTGAATATATGAATGGAGAAAGCTCTTTATGCTTTCACTGCACAATCTAACCACCTTCTTAGGTGCATCAACCTCCTGAAGTGGATAGGGATGTGTACATCTCATCTCATGATACTAGTTCTCCTCCCTACCTTCTCCTTGTGTCTCCATGTTTCCACACCTCCTCAAAAATGGCACATGAGTTGTGCCTTGATCTCCACACATGAGATCTTGGGGACTTCCTTGCAAAGATGCAAGCATCCCTTTGCTTGGATCAAGAGCTCCTCCTTCCTCTGCATGAGGCACTAGATAATCTCTAGATGGAACAATGCTATTGCCCTCAATCTCTGAAACATGCATGGGAAACCCTCTAATGATTGGATCCATTTTTGAAAAAGATACCTCCATGCTCCCTTGCTCAAAGGTGTGAGAAGAAAGTCTTTCTTCCGGCAAGGTATGGTGCAAGTTTTCAGCCCCCTCCATGGTTTTCTGAAGTGTAATTTCGTTTTCATGCAAGGGTTTTGTTTGAGTGCCCTTGTTTAGCTCCACCATGTGTGTCTCATGAATCCTTCTATCAAATCTTTTCACTAATGCCTTAGTGAAACTTGAATAAGATGCAATGTTTACATTTTTCAAAGAAAAGGATTCAAATATCCACTAGGCATAAGCCTTACCTCTCAAATGCAGTGCTACAACTTTGATGGCTTCATCTTCAAGAATGTGATGTTGCTGCAAGAAGGTCTCTAACTCCTCCACCCAAGCTTTGGCTTAAAATGTAGGTGAACCCTCAAAGATAAATAGAAGAAATCTATCCTGCTGCTCTCTTCCTTTCACCTTCATTTTTCAAAACTTTGAAAAACTGAGATGATCTCGAAATTTTTGAGTTTGAAACTCTTACTCTTTCAAGAAATCACTAAGGGTTTCCCTCCTAGCAACCTCTTCTTCTCTTTCCATCTCTCTCCCGGCAATCCTGGGCATGTGATTGCACTGTGTACTAGGATGTGTAGCTGCTTGCTCACACTCCTCATATGTCAATCTAGAGTTTGCTTTAAATTCAAACTCTTTTGAAGATTCTCCATAAATCTCCCTCCTTATCTTCTTGAAGTCTTCATGAATAATATGTATAGATTTAGGGAGAAGCTTTGTAAGATTATCCCCTTTCTTTTCTTAAAAATATGGAGTCTTTCTCCTTCTCATCTCTCTGTCTCCTTCTCGATGAGAATAGGAGGTGCAGGGTCCTTCCTCTTCTTTATTCTTATCCTCGTTAGGGAGGTTCTTCATGGATCTGAAATATGAATAGATAAAACTAATCCTCTTCAATATTCTGATCTTCTTGGGCTGAGAATCACAGGCTAAGCGAAGAAAGTTGCTTTGATACCACTGTAATCTCCCAAATCTGGAACAACGAGCAAGGCATGACTAGAAAATGCATTTTCCAGTAATGGCTACTACAGGAATTGAAACCAAGACCTGGATCCCTTAGATAAATATGCCTATGTCCTGAATCCAAGAGGAGGCTCCAAAGAAATCCTTCTAGGGTGGTTAAACAGATCTCCCACACCTGGTTGTCTTCAGATTATGCCCATTTAAGGGACTGCAACATATACAAGAACATACAATGGAGTAGCAGCATTATTTTAATGAGCTAGCACACATGAAGGTATGAATAGCCTTTCCTTTAGTATTATAGCAGAGAATGTATACAACACTTTGAGGAATCAATCACTCCAACTAGGTAAGGAAAGCCTCAATGAGACATGTACACGACAATAGAAATACACTGCTATGCAGGAATGGCATAAGGCTAAAATAACGCAGTTCATTGGAGACACTGCTATGTAGGAATGTCATAAGGCTAAAATAACGCAGTTCATTGGAGACACTGCTATGCAAGAATGTCATAAGGCTAAAATAACGCAGTTCATTGGAGACATTGCAGCATACAAAATGAAAATAAAATTATATGATAGTGATAGCTCAAGAAATGAGGGGGACCAAGCTCTCAACCCCTAAAAACACTAATACAACAATAATACAAAAATCCTTGGAAGGATTGGCTACAATACACATGAAAATGGAAAATATGCAAAAATGTCAGAGTTGCTGGGTAGCAGCTACAACTCAAAACTGAAATAATATGGAGATGGTTGAATAAGATGTACAATATGAAGCAAACCTCCTCCAATGGACCTCCCGAGTGCAAGGCTGATCCTAGCATTGAAAATATTGCCCTCCAAGATGATGGTGCAAACCCTCACTGCAAATATGCACTGAAATAACGCAGTCTAGAGAAGGGAATGCACCGTTGATGATAGGAGAATCTTGGATTGCTACCAAGATATGAAAATTTTCCCTGGAAGCCTTCCTCACTAATATTCCCGAGGAATAGAAGCTCCCTCCTCTGAAATATGAGACAAGGAATGGTGTTGTGGAACCCTCCACTGCAACACCCAACAACACTTCGTTATACTTCAGCAGAAATAACACAGTGACTAAAAGGAGTGGCTTTTGCCTTGAGCCAAGATGTGTAGAAATGAAGTGCAATCCTTCAAGAGGCCTCTCAAGAAGGAGAGGAAATCCTAAACAAGAATCCCTTGTGCTAAACATCACTGCAACTCAGCTGAACAGCCAGAGACTGCAAATAGTCTAATCAGACAAATAATCAAATGCTCAAAGATCTCTCACTATGGCTGCCTCTTCCTCCTTTTATGCAAGTGAATGTCTCTTTGCCCTGGACCCCACACATTAGGGTTTCTTCCAAAAAGAATCTTTCTCCCTCTCAAACTCCATTGTCTTCCCAAGCAAGCTACACCTCTTAGGCAACGTTGTTGACTTGGTCAAACTTGACCTTGTCCTCATGCATTTCCGCTTTTCACACTGGAAGGTGCAAAATAAAGCTGCTCCATTGATCCCTTTCACACTATGAGGGATTTTATTCCTACTCATGGGACTTTTACCCATTTTATTCACCTCCTAGATGATATAGGAAAAATTTAATATTCCAATTTTCTGCTTGAAAATTTTGGAATATTACAGTCCTCCCCTCTCAAAGATTGCTTGTCCTCAAGCAAGTACAAGGATAGACTGAATTATTATCTCCTATAGCAGCCATGTATGATGATCTCCTCCAAGTTAAGTGATGCTATCTCATCAATCAAGACCCCACATTGCTCCTCCTTAGCATGAAAGTAAGCTATCAAGCTATCATCATGTAAAGGTGAAATACTGAAGAGGATAGCAAAGTGATGTCTAGAGGTCCCCTTGAGGAATATGATCTAAAATATAATGGGAACTATATTTCCCATATGGATCCTCCATCCCTAAGCTATTAGCCATGCAAAATGAGTCACCTCCCAACTAGGCAACTCCTGAAAAATGTCATCCACCTTTGGCTTCAGCAAAGTAGGTGGGCTGAAATTCTGCACATGGTAGGTAATGTAGCCTACCCCACGCTGTCCATATCTCCACTTATGGTAAGTGTAGATTGTTGACTGATCTTTGGCTGCAAGAAGTTTGCCCTCAAGTGACAAGATGAGGACTAGATCTCCAAGGATCTCTCCCCCAACGCTGCAAATCAAGCTGCCCCAAATATCCACATATATGATGAGTTGTAAGTCATCATCATATGGCATCTCATCCATCATATGGCTCACCTCATAAAGTGAAAAATGTGTTGTTAAGGTAACCATACCATGTCCCATGCTCCCCTTAGAACATTTAGTGCAAAAAGTGTGGGAGGATTCTCCCTCAAAGGACACATTCACCCAATGTGTCTTTCTCCCAAACTTGCTCCTCATAAAGACAGAAACAATAGAACCATAGGGAGAAAAAATGGGAATCATGCTTGCTGCCATATGCAATAAATGAGAAGGACAATGGTCCCTCAAATGTAACCAACACAACTTGACCCTCAACTGCAACAGAGACTGGTAGAATGAGTGGCTTCTCAACCACTTTCTTGTTGCTCCAATCTCCTCATAAGTATGGAGGAAGTGAATAATGCAAGGTGTACAATGAGAATGTCCTCTATAATATCTATCTTCCCCAATTCCTCCTATAGAATGGCCATTAATCATTCTTATGGCCTCATCTAAACCATGTGGTCTAAAAAAAATAATGCTCCTCCTTGGAGCATCATCCTGCACATGTATGGTTAAGGGATGCATATATACATTTTAAAAATAATCATGTATACAACAATGAATACCCTTACCATATTTTATGCTCATACAAATGGAGTGGCTCATAGATGAGTCTCCTCTCATCCTCAAAGAGAAAAGAGGTGGCTGTGCTAACTCTCCCAAAGAGTTATGTATCTCCACCATCTCCATATGATCCATGCATCTACTCATATGCTGATATATCTCCTCCTCAAAACCCTCCCAAAAATACCCCTCCATGATGGTGTGGTATGCTCTCATAGAACAAGTGGGGCTGAAAAGGAAATCCTTATGAGCTTCTTGTAGCAACTTCTCCTTGAGCTTGGAAGTCTAGGAAAGAAGTTCCTACCATGATAGAAGATGAACCCATCTTTTATTGAATATCCCTCCTCATGCAACTGGTCATCCAAGATCATGCAAGTGAAAATATCCTTGGAATACTTCACCAATAGCTGGGAGTTCCAATATGGATCTATCCTCCATAGCGACAGCGCTGAAGATCTCTCATGAACATCATCTGTCATATGGTAATCCTCCTCTTTGACATCTCCCATGCCAAAGATGCAAGTTGGAAGGTTGTTGTCCTTCCTCTATTGCTTCTGCCACAACGCAGAATCTGAAATGGAAGTGGGTACTGATGATGTTGAGGGAATTCTCCCTCTCTCCTTGAGTCTACCCCAGACTCCCAGCACTGTATCAAGCTCTCCCAAGGTTCCCACTCCTCTGAAATCACTGAGTGGTGCCTAAATTGGTGAAGCATCCATCCCCCTCTACTGATCCATTGGTCTCCCCGGCAAAATGTCTCCATGTAATGAGACATCCTCAACAAGAGATGATTGAATATATGAATGGGGAAAACTCTCCATGCTTTCACTGCGCAATCCAATCACCTTCTTAGGTGCATCAACCTCTTGAAGTGGATAGGGATGTGTACATCTGATATCATGATACTGGTTCTCCTCCCTGCCTTCTCCTTGTGTCTCCATGGTTCCACACCTCCTCAACAATGGCACATGAGTTGTACCTTGATCTCCACACATGAGATCTTGGGGACTTCCTTGCAAAGATGCAAGCATCCCTCTGCTTGGAGCAAGAGATCCTCCATCCTCTGCATGAGGCAATAGATAATCTCTATATGGAACATCGTTGTTGCCCTCAATCTCTACAACATGCATGGGAAACCCTCCAATGATTGGATCTATTTTTCAAAAATATACCTCCATGCCCCCTTGCTCAAAAG
This sequence comes from Pinus albicaulis, assembly GCA_034641835.2. Lineage (NCBI taxonomy): Eukaryota > Viridiplantae > Streptophyta > Pinopsida > Pinales > Pinaceae > Pinus > Pinus albicaulis. Next base: position 148,023,408 of record CM076584.1, read on the forward strand.
TGTGAGAAGAAAGTCTTTCTTCCAGCAAGGTATGGTGCAAGTTTTCAGCCCCCTCCATTGTTTTTTGAAGTGGAATTGTGTTTTCATGCAAGGGTTTTGTTTGAATGCCCTTGTTTAGCTCCACCACGTGTGTCTCATGAATCTTTCCATCAAATATTTTCACTAATTCCTTAGTGAAACTTTTATAATATGCAATGTTTACATTTTTCAAAGAAAAGGATTCAAAGATCCACCAGGCATAAGCATTACCTCTCAAATGCAGTGCTGCAACTTTGATGGCTTCATCTTCAAGAATGTGATGCTGCTGCAAGAAGGTCTCTAACTCCTCCACCCAAGCTTTGGCTGAACATGTAGGTGAACCCTCAAATATAGATAAAAGAAATGTATCCTACTGCTCTCTTCCTTTCACCTTCATCTTGCAAAACTCTGAAAAACTAAGATGATCTCGGAATTTCTGAGTTTGAAACTCATACTCTTTCAAGAAATCACTAAGGGTTTCCCTCCTAGCAACCTCTTCTTCTCTTTCCATATCTCTCCCGGAAATCCTGGGCATGTGACTGCGCCGTGTATTAGGGCGTGTAGCTACTTGCTCACACTCCTCATATGTCAATCTAGAGTTTGCTTTAAATTCAAAATCTTTTGAATATTCTCCATAAATCTCCCTCCTTATCTTCTTGAAGTCTTCATGAACAATATGTACATATTTAGGGAGAATCTTTGTAAGCTTATCCCCTTTCTTTTCTTCAAAAGATGGAGTCTTTCTCCTACTCATCTCTCTGTCTCCTTCTCGATGAGAATAGGAAGTGTAGGGTCCTTCCTCTTCTTTCTGCTTATCCTACTTGGGGAGGTTCTTCATGGATCTAAAATATGATGAGATAAAACCCATCCTCTTCAATATTTTGATCTTCTTGGGCTGAGAATCACAGGTTGAGCCAAGAAAGTTTCTTTGATACCACTATACTATCCCAAATTTGGAACAGTTAGCCAGGCATGTCTGGAAACCGCATTTTCCAGTAATTGCTACTACAGGAATTGAAACCAGGACCTGCATCCCTTAGATCAATATGTCTAAGTCTTGAATCCAAGAGGAGGCTCCAAATAAATCCTTCTATGGTGGTTAAAGAGATCTCCCACACCTATTTGTCTTCAGAAAATTCTCGATGAAGGGACTGCAACATATACAAGAACATACAATGGAGTAGCAACGTTATTTTAATGAGCTAGCACACATGAAGGTATGAATAGCATTTCCTTTGGTACTATAGCAGAGAATGTATACAACACTTAGAGGAACCAATCACTCCAACTAGGTAATGAAAGCCTCAATGACACATGTACATGACAATAGAAATACACTGCTATGCAGGAATGTCATAAGTCTAAAATAATGCAGTTCATTAGAGACACTGCAACATACAAAATGAAAATACAATGATATGACAATGATAACTCAAGAAATTAGGGGAAGAAAGCTCTCAACCCTTGAAAAAAATAGTACAACAATAATACAACAATCCTTGGAAGGATTGGTTACAATACACATGAAAATGGAAATTCTGCAGAAACACCGGAGTTGTTGGGTAGCAGCTGCAACTCAAAACTGAGATAATATGGAGATGGATGAATAATATGTACAATCTGAAGAAAACCTCCTCCAATGGAACTCCTGAGTGCAAGGCTGATCCTAGCAGTGAAAATATTTCTCTCCAAGATTATGGTGCAAACCCTCACTGCAAATATGCACTGAAATAACGCAGTCTAGAGAAGGGACTACACTGCTGATGATAGGAGAAGCTTGGCCTGATGTCAAGATATGAAAATATTTCCTCGAAAACTTCCTCAATAGTATTCCTGAGGAATAGAATCTCCCTCCTCTGAAAGATGAGACAAGGAATGGTGTTTTGGAACCCTCCACTGCAACACCCAGCAACTTTTCGTTATACTTCAGCAGAAATAATGCAGTGACTGAAAGGAGTGGCTTTGGCCTTGAGCCAAGATGTGGAGAAATGAAGTGAAATCATTCAATAGGCCTCTCAAGAAGGAGAGTAAATCCTAAATAGGAATCCCTCATGCTAAACAACACTACAACTCAGCTGAACAGTCGGAGACTGCAAATAGTCTAATCAGAAAAATAATCAAATGCTCAAAGATCTCTCACTATGGCTGCCTCTTCCTCCTTTTATGCAAGTAAATGTCTCTTTGCCCTGGACCCCACACATTAGGGTTTCTTCCACAAAGAATCTTTCTCCCTCTCAAACTGTGTTGTCTTCCCAAGCAAGCTACACCTCTTAGGCAGCGCTGTTGACTTGGTCAAACTTGACCTTGTCCTCATGCATTTGCCCCTTTTCACACTAGAAGGTGCAAAATAAAGCTGCTCCATTTATCCCTTTCACAATATGAGGGATTTTAATCCTACTCATGGGCCTTTTACCCATTTTATTCACCTCCTAGATGATATAGGAAAAATTTAATATTCCAATTTGCTACTTGCAAATTTTGGAATATTACACACAATAGAAGTTCCCTAGGGGTTTTTTAGGGTGTTGAATCCATATATACAATAAAAAAATAAAATTAAATAACATAAATCAAGATTTTACCTCAATTTTTTTCACCGGATTTCAGCACCGGAAACTCCAAAAAGTCGCACTAAAGACAACTCCATAAATAATAAGAAGAATGACCTTTACATAATCAGAGTTTGGTAAGGTGAAAGGCTCCTTGAGTGAGAATCAAAGACACAAAGAAACTTGAATACTTACTACTTATAGATACTTCATGACATGTTTTAGATTTTGGTTGAAGAACTAATTTTTTTCTCTTTCTTATCATTTTAATTTAAATATTTGTTCAATGTGTTGCAGAGAAAAGGCCCACCCTTCTTTATGTAGAAATATATGCTTAAAGATTTCTTTATAACTTTAGGCACACTTGATTTCTTATTGATAAAGTTGATGTTGCAGAATTTTATTTATTCTCATAGAGTTTGTTGTCTATTCATTTTGAATTATCCACTTTAATTTTGTAGTTTGATTTCTTCAAGTTGTTTATATAAGTTTGGATTTCTACATGTTTGTTAATTTTAGCAATTTGGTTTTTTTTACTTGGAATGAAAGCACAAGAAAGCTTAGAGAAATTTCTCACATTTTGTGACAAGCAAATTTTTTCTTTTACTTGGAATGAAAGCATAGGAAACTTTAGATAACTTTCTCACATTTTGTGGAATGTAAACCGAGTAAACCATGGGTCCTTGCCCCAAGGGGAATCAAAGAGAGAGTCCTCACCCGAAGGGGAATCAAAGAGAATCAAAGAGAGTCCCGTGATCAACAACAATGGGTCCTTTCCCTAAGGGGAATCAAAGAGAGAGTCCTCGCCCCAAGGGGAATCAAAGAGAGTCCCATCAAAGAGAGTCCCGTGATGAACAACAAGTACCGACAATATCTAGGAACTTCATGTTTGGCTCTAGACCAATTGAGCTACCCTTTAGGGCTATTATTTTCAGTAATTTATGGTTGTAGGCTTATTATTTTCAACAATTTAGTTAATTACATTATATCATATTAGACTACATTACTTCGATTAAACACCGATGGAATAGATAACATTTCTAATTAATAAGTTTAAACATCCTATTTATTTAGTTATTTATTTTACATTTTACTCTTTTGATTTATTTTGGCAACCATAACTAGAATCTGGTTATGTGATTGTAATTTTCATTTAATTAAATTGTATTTTTGAATGCATAAATTGATTTAGCACCCTTATAACAATTTCAACAATTCTTATGCACAAATTATTGTATTTGATTCCATGGTACTGTTATTGATGGAGTTGTCAATTTTCGTGGTGTTGTTAGTGATTAAGTTACTGATCATATTAATCTTGTGCACATATATGTATAATAGTTTTTGCTTGGGTAGATTTATTTAATCACAATTCACACATGAATCTCTATGGGGGCAATATAGGTTTATTTTTTCCAAATAATATTGTAACTAGTACAAGGCAAGTCAAAAAACGCTCTTTGGGGAAAAGAGAAAAGAGATTATGGAAGGTATCATCCTACAAGGGCTAAAAGAGTAGAGTAAATAAAATATTGCAGAAACATGTGTATGTGTTGTTGAACAAGTAAAGTAGAAGAATTTTCGTGGATAGAATGTGTTGAGGAGGTAAATCCCCTCTGCGGACAGAGGCGATCCCTACTAGCCCAGCAGGGGTCTAGCAACAAACAAACAATGCTATGACGCAAGCTCCTAATTACGAATGAAAGACTTGGGATAGAAGCCTACCTGGATTCCAATGCTATGATATGAAGAAGAAGTGTCCCCGTCCTTCAGCCCTGGCAGATCACAATCCTTCCACGATCTCCGCGGATGAACACCTGCACATAGAAGAAACGAACAGATACAAGCATAGGAACCAGCATACGTAACTAAACATCGGTCAGAAAATATATTACTCGCATTAACATGATGGGAAACGGAGTGGAACCATAATCATAGTCATCTATTAAGTAATAAACGAATAGAAGTTACAACCAAGTTCTGACGTCGCAGCTTCCTTCGAACGGGTCTCCGGTCGTCCACGTCTCGCAAAGCTCGCCAAGGAAAGGGAAAACCTCTCCAGAGCCTCGTAACAATGGTCTCCTCGCTTAAATGGGCCTTAAGGGAAAGAAGGGATTCTTTACAGCACAAAGGCACTTGGGAATAGGGAGATGCAAAGCTTCAGCACTTCAAGACTAGCTTGCCATGGATATGAGCAGGCTTTTATAGATGGGGAAGGAGGGAGTTGGGATCCCTATTATTATGGGATTGGCCCTATCAACAAGGAAGGTTCCATGGGAGGTGGCAAAACCAATTCCCTTCCATAGAACTCCCGCAGCCAAATCTCCCAACTCAAGATAGGCAGTGGTTTGTGAGTTTGTTAGAACTCAACTCCCGCCATCCATATTTAAAAAAACAACTCCCAAATTGGGTGGCGCGACTACGACTCTATGACAGAGCGCCAGGTGGCGCGACCTCTTTGCAGGATTTTCCTCATTGGCGCGAGTACTGAACTGCCTGCCCGCGCCAATGCAAAAAGGGATGTTTTTCATGATTTTTGCAAGGAGATGTCTCAAGGGAAAATAAAGCTCATGCTTAGAGGAATGCATTGATGATGTTTTCAAGGCATGACAATGTTCACAGGTCACGAAATGGGTCCTCCATTGTGCGGGACGGGAAATGGTAGGGACGGTGACAAATTACTGTGTAACAGATGTCCCCTAAAGTATGAGGCCCGAGAGAGAGAGGGGTGAAATGCTTTACGAGAACATGTTCAACTGAAGGCCCGCCGTCGGAAAACCTGCACAGAAAGATACAACTGATATCTCAAGTACATGATGTATATATATGGTATGGACGCAGCCATCCGAAACAGAGTATGCTATAATCCGGATCCAGGGTATGGGCGCAGCCATCCAACTAAGATCAAACAAATAGACTCAGGTATGGTCGCAGCCATCCAATCAGTGAGTCATGTACATAATGATAATAATCCACAATCGCAGCCTGGATTACAACAGACACAATCCAGGGTCTTGCGCTCCATCTCGACCCAAACAAGTACAAGTTCGAGCATGCGAATATGTGAGCTGAAGTCGAACATGCAAGAACATCGTCTGATTACAAGCCAATGATGACAGTTGTTAACAGACGTGAGAGGAACCACCAATAATGACAATGGCCCTCAAGGTACTACAGGTACAATCTACGGCGTGTGAATAAATGAGTTGACGTTGAACACCCGCAGAATCATTCGATCGGAAGTCAATGATGTAAACTTCACGTCGAATGCGACGAACCTGCCATTGAGGCATGCAGGCTCCAAGGTACCATCAGGAGTCTCTAGACCAGCTTCCTGGATAATGATTTGAAGTCGACAGGAAGTGACCTTGATCGAAGGTGGGCCATAATGATTCCCACATCATCGACACGAGACAGAGAAACATAATGTTTTGTTGTGAATCAGGACCATACGAGAAACAGAGGAAGGTTGATATTTGCAGAGGTCAACTTCTCTTGAACATATTGGCGGCACGATAGTGGATTTGGCAGCATTTTGACATCAAAATATCAGAGGTCATGATGGACGAGGCAAAGAGCAGATGAGAGGTCAAAAGGGATTACCCAAACCCATGGAAGCAAGTGAAAAACGAGATGAGATTGTCCCCAACCCGACACGAATGCAGACAAGTGCCATGTTCAAGAGCGACATACTGCCGACACGACAACGATTACGGTTCCATTTTCCCCACCATTTCGGTGAGTACCTCTTTATTTTTACACAAGCTTGAAGAGGATAGCATATGCTTTTCAAATAAATTCATCCTTCGGATGAATCCATCCTAGTACATTTAACGAGCCCTAGGAAGGAAAAACTCGAATAACGTCATCACGACTGAATCCGATGTCATCAAATTTTAACGAGTCTAACAAAGGAAGAACTCGGCGTCTTTTCATGTTTAGAGAGTTTGAAAAGGCAGCTGAAAAGTAAACTCCAAAGGTCCCTTTTCGTAAATAGTTTCTCAGATCCGAAAAGGTAGAAAACAATATCCGAGAAAACCTCCTAGTCGCGATAGGCTAGGGTATTCCTTTTTCGTAATCAATCCATCCCGGCCCGAAAAAGGGTTAAACTTATACCGGGTGAATGTCGATTCGTGTCCATTTTAACGAGATCGAAACGACAAGGGCCTCGGCAATCTTTTCATGTTTAGAGAGTCAGAAAAGAGCTGAAATATGACTCCTCCTGGAGGAACGAGTGGTATAAAGGGTAGACGGATTTAAGTGACAATCATTGCTCTAAACAAATAAGGTTAAGAGGTGGCTAACGAACCCTCATCCGGCGGTTCCTCGGGAATGGTCGCTTAACCAAGTGAAGACGCATGATCGACGACGGATAGTGACGATGGAGTAGATCGGAAAAAACATCGATAAAAACGGTCGATAAAAATGGCAATCACGAAGGTAAAATGAGCGAGGTTTCATTTCAAGCTTGAAACAAAGATAAACTATGCTTGAAACCGGTTTCATTTTTACACAAGCTTGAAATCGGGAAACTCTGCTTGAAGTTGGTTTCATTTTTACACAAGCTTGAAACAAAGATAAACTATGCTTGAAACCGGTTTCATTTTTACACAAGCTTGAAATGGAAACAAACTATGCTTGAAAAAGTAAGCATGCCCCCGGCATGGTGACTCAATTCGAGGTACATGCCCCCCAAGCTTCAGTCCATATGAATGAAAAGCGGATGGGTGAAGGTTCAAAATCGAAGATCAAGAGACGGACTTCGAGTGAGATTTTACGAGATCTTATCAAAGACTCGAATTGAACAGGAACGTGTTTCATTTTTTAACGAGGTTGACACATCAAAAGAACAATCCTCATGACACCTTGTTTCATGGTTTAAGGAGCTTGACACAGGGAGACGAACTATGCTCCTACAACCTTGTTTCATTTTTTAAGGAGCTTGACACAGGAAAAGAACCATGCTCCGAGATCCTAGTTTCATTTTTTGAAGAGATTGACCCAGGGAGGAAACCGTGCTCTACCCGACTTACATCAAAAAGAACAAGAAGGCGGTGCTTCCAAGAGTTCCACTCCCGATGGAAGGGAAACATCCTGGAAGTCAGGACCCAATGCCCCCAGCACATTATGCACAACGACATCATCACTGAGCACATGCACGGGGTAAGTAGCCACATAGTTGACCTGCGGTGGAGCAGATATAACGGGTGGATAGAAACCAGGAGGGGGTGATGGCGGACCAGATGCCATATTAGGACCAAAGAACGAGAGCTGATCAATGGTCACGATCCGTCCTTCATGTGGAAAGCACATCACACGAAAGAGGGAGGAGACAAGTGCTCCCATGGCATAGGTGTAATCACGCCCCAAAAGCAGATTGAAATCCAAGGGGCCTGGAACGACCATCACATCCACATGGATGGTTTTACCTCCCAAAGTAATCGGTAACCTTGGAAGGATCCCCAATGGTTGATTGGTTCTTCTATTGAATGTCAACAGATTCTGCGTAACAGGTGCAAGCGGCGGCGAACCGAAAGCTTGCCAGGTAGTTGAAGACAGAATACTAACAGAGGCACCTTCGTCTATAATGGTGCTGGGTACAACCAGACCAAGAGCCTGTACTGTGATCTCGAAAGGCACGTAAGACGGAAGGCGAAATCCTGCAAATCGATTCCAATCAAAGGAAGCGACCAAACTACTCGGAGGGGCTACCATCGACAAGCGAAGGTCTTCCCCTGATGTTACGGTAGAAGAAGCATCCTCCATGACCTCCATCTCGAAGGCGGGAGGGATATCCTCTGGAGCCTCCATCATGGGAGGTGGAGGAGCGACTTCTTGAAGTACAGGGACAGGAGAATCTTTCTCCAAGTCTGAAGAATCTAAAGAGACCAGAAGGACATGGGGGGTGTGAGATCCACTCTCGACAGAAAAGACCTGGTGCACCGCGGACGGGGCCAGTTCAACCGATCCGACGACCAATGGTTGGTCGGGGACGGATTCGTGAATTTGAATTTCTGGGGGAGTGGGATCGACCAAGGATGACTCTTGACCAATCATAGGATCAGCTGGCGGAGGACTCAAAGAAAGCCGATTATAACCAGGTGGAAGGCGTGGTGTAGAACCGGTTGGGTTGTCCAAAACTTGCTTGGCTTCATCCATATAAGGACAAAGGTGAATGGCATGGTGCCCTTCACACAACTTACAGGGATTGGTGATCTTACCCTGCTTCTTAGAGTTCTTATCAATAGCAGCTGAAGACGTGCCCCCAACTTGACTCCCGGAAGCCAAAGGAAACGGTGGGCGGCCGTTGGACCGCCGCCAGGCGCAGGAATGTCGAGCGAGTCTCTCGAAGAAGATGGTCTCCCGCGGTGCACAACGAGCGAGGGGAACTTCGACTTTCCGTGGAGGGTTGGAAGGTTTATCCGAAAGTTACACTCATGGGTGGCAGTGACCCCATTTAAACATGTACTTCTTCTTCTTCTTCTTCTTCTTCTTTTTAACCTCACAATTCTCGAATCCGAGGCTTTGCGACAATGAAGATGAACGCGACGAGCGGGGGAGAGGTCCACCTTGGAATCAACATGAGGTTGTTCGGGTGGAGGAACTGATTGAACAGTAGTGGAGACATTCGGGACAACAGAGGTTGAGAACAACCAAACAGGCAACCCAACAGTTAACCCAGGAAGGGACAACGTCGCCATGTAAGGAGCACCAACATTTCCAAAAGGAGGAAAATGACCAGGATTCCCTTCTGAGGGGATTCCTTGGTTGGTGAACTCCGAAAAAGTTGCCATCAAACTCAAAACCACACACGGGCTGAAAACGAGTTAAGACACACGATCAAACAGTCACAAGCAATATCTAAATGGGTGTGTTATCGTGGGAGATTGATTTTACCACATTGAAGTAAGAAATCTCTTAATTTCTGTTTGAAAGTAGAAACGATAAAAGATGACTCTATCTCTTTCAGATTTGACACAAGCGTGAAAGGACAAGCGCTTGACGGTCTTTTCAAGTTTAGGGAGTCAGAAAAGACCAAATGACTGCTCAGGAAAAACTAGGCACCAAGGGTGTACCAAATATCCGTGAACTGCAATATACACCTTGGTTTCAAAAATGAAACAGAAATCGACCAAGGACTTTCCGTACGTGCAGGTAGTCTCCCCGAATGCTGTGTTCGGTGTATCACGGGTATAGGGCGGCAGACTCGGCTTCCTATGGATAAAGGATTGAAAACCTATGGGGGTCTCCCTTTATATACGCGACGGTACGGGGAGCACAAGTCCGTACTAGCGCTGTCTAAAGCCAACAGGCGAACGACAGCTGCTAGGTTTAACGACGCCGGAACACGTCTCTGGCCTAGACCTTCTAAATATGTTTCGTTAAGTTCCAATGCTGCCTTAGGTTAATTGAATAAATTTTACAGTTGATCTTCAATTAAGTTTCAATTTCCAGGCCCTATCGTATGTAGTGTCTCCTAAATGCAAAGCTATATGCCACAATGCAACATTTCGTTCGATGAAAACTAATTAGAGAAGACTTGAGAGCTTTTATACAAACGAAATGAACGGAAACCAAACAAAGAGCTCTATAATGCAACTAATGCAATTGACAACTTTTCGTTCAAAACACTAATCACTAGCGATATGGAAAAGATCACAATTTGCACTAATTAACAAAAGCAAAAGAGATTTTTTTTTTTTTTTTTCAATGTTTAATGGCTAATATGCACTAATCAAACTTGAAAACAAATGGAGCAACTTGAGAAACGATATTCAAGAGAGCGAAACAAACACATTTCACTCAACAACATAAGCAATCAGATCCCCAAATCGACCAAAGTCTCTCAAAGCAAGAAAAGACTCAAAAGCTTCCAATGGACCGTGTGATCTAGGTCCAAAGCAAGACCAAACGAGTTTCGAATGAAGAAATAATAAAATCACCCGAAAGTCGTAATGAAACAACGAACAACTACTTAGAGGATGCGGAGGATCAATCAGATAGTTGACAGGATCATCAAAACACCAAAACTCCCAAGGAGGGCTCGATACACTAAGCCACTGAATGACACAAGAAAACGAAAAGAGTGAGAAATTGAACGAATAAACAAACAACCCATGAGCGAGGAGACGATTTCGACCAAACAAGACTCCAACACACTCGAGAGCGTTGGGAAAATCAGAAGAAAAAAACAACGGGTCAACCGGAAGGAAGCTCGGGGTGGAAATCTCAAAAACTTACGGGGGTGGGCGGCGCAAGGTGAGCGCGCCCCGGAAGAAAAGCTGGTGGCTGTGGGGTGGCCTGGGGTCTCCACGCCAGAAAGTTGGTGACTGTCTGGAAGGACTAAAAACCAGCATGGGTCAGTTCAGTGAGCCCAAAAATATGATATCAAAACAGGACCAATGCCAAGCTAAGCAATCCCGAAAACCGCCACAAAAATCGGCTTGGAAGGTTCATCGAAAGGAAAGACAAGATACAAACGGTGACAGAAATAATAAAAGACTCCAAGTCGTTACGATCGCAAACCAAACCGGAGATCGACTGAAGTAGCGTTGATCTACTCCGCTAATGCTAGGCAGAAGCGTTTCGAAGGCTATCTGGCTGTACTTCAGACTCCGTCTATAGTTTACAAATCAAACAACAATCAACAACAAACTGGATCCCCAGCGGAGTCGCCAATTTTTTGAGGAGGTAAATCCCCTCTGCGGACAGAGGCGATCCCTACTAGCCCAGCAGGGGTCTAGCAACAAACAAACAATGCTATGATGCAAGCTCCTAGTTACGAATGAAAGACTAGGAATAGAAGCCTACCTGGATTCCGACGCTGTGATCTGAAGAAGAAGTGTCCCCGTCCTTCAGCCCTGGCAGATCACAATCCTTCCACGATCTCCGCGGATGAACACCTGCACATAGAAGAAACGAACAGATACAAGCATAGGAACCAGCATACGTAACTAAACATCGGTCAGAAAAGATATAACTCACATTAACATGATGGAAAACGGAGTGGAACCATAATCATAGTCATCTATTAAGTAATAAATGAATAGAAGTTACAACCAAGTTCTGACGTCGCAGCTTCCTTCGAACGGGTCTCCGGTCGTCCACGTCTCGCAAAGCTCGCCAAGGAAAGGGAAAACCTCTCCAGAGTGTCGTAACAATGGTCTCCTCGCTTGAATGGGCCTTAAGGGAAAGAAGGGATTCTTTACAGCACAAAGGCACTTGGGAATAGGGAGATGCAAAGCTTCAGCACTTCAATACTAGCTTGCCATGGATCTGAGCAGGCTTTTATAGATGGGGAAGGAGGGAGTTGGGATCCCTATTATTATGGGATTGGCCCTATCAACAAGGAAGGTTCCATGGGAGGTGGCAAAACCAATTCCCTTCCATAGAACTCCATGACCAAAAACTCCCAGCTCGAAATGCCGTGACGTTGGTTTGCAGCAGGTTTGTTGGAACTCAACTTCCGCCATCTTTATTTAAAAAACAGTCCTTAAATTGGGTGGCGCGACTGCTGCTCTGGGACAGAGCGCCAGTTGGCGCGACCTCTTTGCAGGATTTTCCCCATTGGCGCGAGTACTGAACTGTCTGCCCGCGCCAATGCAAAAAAGGGATGTTTTCATGATTTTTGCAAGGAGATGTCTTTAGGGAAAATGAAGCTCATGCTTAGAGGAATGCATTGATGATGTTTTCAAGGCATGACAATGTTCACAGGTCACAAAATGGGTCCTCCATTGTGCGGGACGGGGAATGGTAGGGACGGTGACAAATTACTGTGTAACAGATGCCCCCTAAAGTATGAGGCCCGAGAGAGAGGGGTGAAATGCTTTACGAGAACATGTTCAACTGAAGGCCCGCCGTCGGAAAACCTGCGCAGAAAGATACAACTGATATCTCAAGTACATGATGTATATGTGGTATGGACGCAGCCATCCGAAACAGAGTATGCTATAATCCGGATCTAGGGCATGGGCGCAGCCATCCAGCTAAGATCAAACAAATAGACTCAGGTATGGTCACAGCCATCCAATCAGTGAGTCATGTACATAATGATAATAATCCACAATCGCAGCCTGGATTACAACAGACACAATCCAGGGTCTTGCGCTCCATCTCGACCCAAACAAAGTACAAGTTCAAGCATGCGAATATGTGAGCTAAAGTCGAACATGCAAGAACATCGTCTGATTACCAGCCAATGATGAAAGCTGTTAACAGACGCGAGAGAAACCACCAATAATGACAATGGTCCTCAAGGTACTACAGGTACAATCTACGGTGTGTGAATAAATGAGTTGACGTCGAACACCCGCAGAATCATTCGATCGGAAGTCAATGATGTAAACTTCACGTCGAATGCGACAAACCTGCCATTGAGGCATGCAGGCTCCAAGGTACCATCAGGAGTCTCTAGACCAACTTCCTGGATAATGAGTTGAAGTCGACAGGAAGTGACCTTGATCGAAGGTGGGCCATAATGATTCCCACATCATCGACACGAGACAGAGGAACATAATGTTTTTGTTGTGAATCAGGACCATATGAGAAACAGAGGAAGGTTGATATTTGCAGAGGCCAACTTCTCTTGAACAGATAAGCGGCACCATTTGAGATTAAACATTTTTTATTGTTGTTTGATTTGTAAACTATAGACCGAGTCTGAAGTACAGCCAGATAGCCTTCGAAACGCTTCTGCCTAGCATTAGCGGAGTAGATCAACGCTACTTCAGTCGATCTCCGGTTTGGTTTGCAGACTCAACGACTTGGAGTCTTTGTCTTGCCTTGCCGTTTGTATCTTGTTTTTCCTTGCTTGATGAACCTTCTGGGTTGGATTTTTTGTGTGTTTTTGCTTCTTGGATTGCTTAGCTTGCATTGGTCTGTTTCTGGAGTGGCTTATTTTTAATTTTTGTTGGGAAACTCGACTGGCGCGGTTTTTAACCCGACAGTCGCGCCACTTGGCACATGTTGCCTTTGTACAACCCGCGCCACTCGCCTTCTGGCGCCAGTTTCACTCTTACAGTCGTGCCACCCCTGTAAGTTTTTGAGATTTCTCACTCCTGAGCTCTCTGAAGTTGACCAGTGTTTTTCTTCTTGATTTTCCGACTGCCTGAGTGTGTTGGAGTCTTGTTTGGCTGGGAATTCACCCCTGTCCTTGGGTTGTTTGCTTTTATCTACCGATTTCACTTTTCAAGCCCTAGGTCATCTAGTGGCTTAGTGCATCGAGCCCTCCTTGGGAGTTTTTGGTGTTTGGATTGTCCTGTCAACTATTTGATTGATTCTCCACATTCTCTAAGTACTTGTTCATTGTTTCATTACGATTTTTGGGTGATTGTTCATTTCTTCATTCGAAACTCGTTTGGTCTTGCTTTGGGCCTAGATCACACGGTCCATTGGAAGCCTTTGAGTCTTTCCTTTGCTTTGAGAGACTTCGGTCGATTTGGGAATCTGATTGCTTGTGTTGGTGAGTGAAGTGTGTTTGTTTCGCTCTCTTGGATATCATTTCTCAAGTTGCTCCATTCATTTTCAAGTTTGATTAGTGCATATTAGCCATTAAACATTGAAAATCAAAAAAACAAATCGCTTTGCTTTGTTAATTAGTGCACATTGTAATCTTTTCCATATCGCTAGTGATTAGTGTTTTGAATGAAAAGTTGTCAATTGCATTAGTTGCATTATAGAGCTCATTGTTTGGTTCCCTTTCATTTCGTTTGTGTTAAAGCTCTCAACTCTTCTCTAATTAGTTTTCATCGAACGAAATGTTGCATTGTGGCATATAGCTTTGCATTTAGGAGACACTACATACGATAGGGCCTGGAAATTGAAACTTAATTGAAGATCAACTGTAAAATTTATTCAAATAACCTAAGGCAGCATTGGAACTTAACGAAACATATTTAGAAGGTCTAGGCTAGAGACGTGTTCCGGCGTCGTTAAACCTAACATTGTGTTCACTTTTATTTGAACGAGCGCTAGTGCGGTTTTGTGCTCCCGTGCGTCGCGTATGAAAAGGAGACCCCCATGGGTTAGGGACACTTGTACGGGGGCGAGTCGCCGCCCTACTTGGTGATACCAAAACATAACCTACATTCGGGGAGACTACCTGCACGTACGGAAAGTCCTTGGTTGATTTCTGTTTCATTTTTGAAACCAAGGTGTATATTGCAGTTCACGGATATTTGGTACACCCTTTGTGCCTAGTTTTTCCTGAGCGGTCATTTGGTCTTTTCTGACTCCCTAAACTTGAAAAGACCGTCAAGCGCTTGTCCTTTCACGCTTGTGTCAACTTTGAAAGAGATAGAGTCATCTTTTTATCGTTTCTCGACTCTTGAAACATGAAACGGTAGAATTTCTTACTTTCCAATGTGGTAAAATTAATCGCCCACGATTACACGCCTGCTTAGATATTGCTTGTTGATCGTTTGATCGTGTGTCTTAACTCGTTTTCAGCCCGTGTGTGCTTTTGAGTTTTGATGGCAACTTTTTCAGAGTTCACCAACCAAGGAATCCCCTCAGAAGGGAATCCTGGTCATTTTTCTCCTTTTGGAAATGTTGGTGCTCCTTACATGGCACGTTGTCCCTTCCTGGGTTAACCATTGGGTTTCCTGTTTGGTTGTTCTCAACCTCTGTTGTCCCAAATGTCTCCACCATCGTCTTCAATCGGGCTTCCTCCGATGGAACATCATGTTGATTCCAAGGTGCACCTCTTCTTCGTTCGTCAAGTCGTCCTCATCTTCTACTTCGCCTGTGAAAGTCCTGATTCGAGTAGCTGGCCAAGAAGAAGACAAAGAAGAAGAAGTCCCATAAAAGAGAGGCTAAAGCTGCCGCTACCGCTTCTGAAAAGTCTCCTCTTGATAAACCTTCCAACCCTCCGCGGAAAGTCAAGTTCCCTTGCATGTTGTGCATGGGAGACCATCTTCTTCGAGATTTCCCCGGCATTCCCAAGGTGCTCGAAGTATGGTCCAACGACTGCCCACCGTTGCCTTTGGCTTCCGGGAGTCAAGTTGGGGGCACGTCTTCAGCTGCTGTTGATAAGGACTCTAAGAAGCAGGGTAAGATCACCAATCCCTGTAAATTGTGTGAAGGGCACCATGCCATTCACCTTTGTCCTTATATGGATGAAGCTAAGCGAGTCTTGGACAAACCAGTCGATTCTATACCACGCCTTCCACCTGGTTATAATCGGCTTTCTGTGAGTCCTCTACCAGCTGATCCTATGGTTGGTCAAGAGTCATCCTTGGTCGATCCCACTCCCCCAGAAATTCAAATTCACGAATCCGGCCCTGACCAACCATTGGTCGTAGGATCGGTTGAACTGGCCCCGTCCGCGGTGCACCAGGTCTTTTCTGTCGAGAGTGGATCCCACACTCCTCATGTCCTTCTGGTTTCTTCAGATTCGTCAGACTTGGAGAAAGATTCTCCTGTCCCTGTGCTTCAAGAAGCCGCTCCTCCACCTCCTATGATAGAGGCTCCAGAGGATATTCCTCCCGCCTTCGAGATGGAGGTCATGGAGGAGGCTTCTGCTTCCGTAACATCAGGGGAAGACCTTCGCTTGTCGATGGTAGCCCCTCCGAGTAGTTTGGTCGCTTCCTTTGACTGGAATCGATTTGCAGGATTTCGCCTTCCATCTTATGTGCCTTTCGAGATCACAGTACAGGCTCTTGGTCTGGTTGTACCCAGCACCATTATAGACGAAGGTGCGTCTGTTAGTATTCTGTCTTCAACTACCTGGCAAGCTTTCGGTTCACCACCGCTTGCGCCTGTTACGCAGAATCTATTGTCATTCAATAGAAGGACCAGTCAACCGTTGGGGATCCTTCCAAGGTTACCAATTACTTTGGGAGGGAAAACCGTCCATATGGATGTGATGGTCGTTCCAGGCCCCTTGGATTTTCATCTGCTCCTGGGGCGCGATTACACCTATGCCATGGGAGCGCTTGTCTCCTCCCTTTTTCGTGTGGCCTGTTTTCCACATGAAGGACGAATTGTGACCATTGATCAGCTGTCGTTCTTTGGTCCCCATGTAGCATCTGGTCCGCCATCACCCCCTCCTGGTTTTTATCCACCCGTTGTATCTGCTCCACCGCAGGTCAACTATGTGGCTACATACCTCGTGCCTGTACTCAGTGATGATGCCGTAGTGCATAATGTGCTGGGGGCATTGGGTCCTGACTTCCAGGATGTTTCCCTTCCATCAGGAGCGGAACTCTTGGGAGCGCCGCCTTCTTGTTCATTTTGATGTAAGTCGGTTAGAGCATGGTTTCCTCCCTGGGTCAAGCTCTTTAAAAAATGAAACTAGGATATTGGAGCATAGTTCCTCCACTTGTGTCAAGCTCCTAAAAAAAATGAAACAAGCTGTTCGAGGATAGTTCTTTTAAGTGTGTCAACCTCGTTAAAATAATGAAACACAAGCATATTCAATTCGAGTTTTGTCAGTTTCAGCTCAAATCTCGTGTATGTTCAATCTTCACTCCATTTTCAATCGAGTGAAGCTTTGGGGGCATGTGCCTCGATTTGAGACAACATGCTGGGGGGCATGCCCGTCTTTCTTATTATCAAGCATAGTTTGTGTTTTAAGCTTGCGTAAAAATAAAACTCGTTTCAAGCATAGTTTGCATATGTGTGTGTTCATGTGTGCTTTTAAGCTTGCGTGAAAATGAAATGTGTGATTAAATGCATTGTGTGAATACATTTCGCATTGGGTCGTTTGTTATGTAACTGATACATTAGATTACATCTGTATTAGACATTTGCATGACATATAGGAAACATCATCACATGTAAAGAAAGATCCATCCAAAATAATCATATGTGTATATATATATATATATGTGTGTCGAAATGTTTGCACAGTGTGCGTCACATAAAACTCAAAAATATACATAAGTGTCTTAATACATCCGGAGACACTGTGTCTCTCAAAAAATGGTGTGGCTAAATCCTAGAGACTAATCAGCATGGTGCTCATGATAGCACGTTACTGCACGCACTAGCCGCCTCAGGATTCGGTGGAGCCGGTTTGGGACTCCCACCGTATGGCGCTGGTACTCCATCGGTACATCTAACAGTCGGGCATAGTCTGGGATCCCATGGACAATCCCCTCAAGGTTCTGAACCAGTGCCTCTCCTCCGGTACCTTCCCCCTGGATCTCAGGGGCGAGTTGTGTCCTCCGGAAGATAGGAGACATCCCGGCTGGTCTCTCAGGTCCTACATCTGCATGCATATATAATTGTGTTAAGACAAGTGTGTATTAATAAAAAAACACATAAACATAAAATAAAAAATATGAGGTCTTACCCAGCTCTTCATCCCAGTGGTCTCCTTCTGGTAGCGGGAGATCTGGGTCCCCTGTAAAGTCAGTTCCCGCATAGGGCCAATCTTCCACAACGATCGCCTGGCGCCAACCACCTCGAAGAACCGAAGCCCAGACATCCCGTTGCTCCGCCTCCGTATCCGGGCATCGGGGTTGTCGCCCGGGCCGAGCCATCCTCGGCTCTCGTGGTACCGGACTCGCCACATGGGCCTCTTGGCCCTGGAAGGTTGGTATGCGTTCCAGAATGAACGATACCAAGATGGAACCATACCCAAACTGCTTCATTTTGTTCTGTTTGCACTTTGTAAGCTGCCTTTTCATGTTGATCGTGACAGCTGTTGCCCAATCATACAGTCGGGGACCCATGCATTCTGAGGCCAGTAAGAGTTGAGTCTTTGTAGCCTCATGCGGTGCCTGCGATCCAGCAGCCCGCGTAATGGTGTGGAGTACAACTCTCAGTGCTAGGTCAGGGATGGTTGAGATGTATACCTTCTTACTCCCTGTTCCTGTTTGTGCCCCGCGGCACACCCACGCCATTACTTCTTCCATCTTCTCCCCTGATGGTCTGCTCCCAGTCAGTACAGGGATTGGACCCCTGCGGGATAATCCAGTAACGAAATAAATATCAGCGACCTCCAATTCCAACACCTGGTCTCGTATTCTGAATACTTGGTCATTTTCGTCCCAGAGGTTGATCAGATATTGGAGGAGCTCAGGCTGAGCTCGTAAGCATGGCGTGAGGAAGAACTTTTTTAAGCCACAGTCTCTCAGAGCATTCATACATGCTTGGCTTTGCATGGCCTCTTCGTCCTCATCTCCGTGTTCCCGTTCCTTCCATTCGATTGCCATTCTGACTGTTTATCTGCATTCACATGGTTCAAAGCCCTTAATTAGATCCTTTGTGAGCTTCAAAATTCAAGAAATTTGGCATAAGTAGTGGGATTTTAGGCGGAAATTTGGGTTCCGCCGCTGGCGCGACTGTTTTGCTGACAGTCGCGCCATGTGGCGCGGGCCCTTTGGTAAAAAGAGCTCAGTGGCGCGGATCCGTGCCCGATACCCGCGCCACTTAGCCCGGCCCTAAAATTTCAAAGGGGCCCTTACATAGCTGATTTCTAAGGGAAATTCATTAAAAAATGCATGGAAAGAAAGAGAAAAGGAGCGCCTCTTACCTGTCACAGACGAGACGCTGAATGGTTGCCTGGATTGGTCGCAATCGCCGTCAGAAGATTCTGCTCCAAATGGACCACTGTTGCTCTCCACAAGGTAAATAGTAAAAAGTAATTTCATTTTTTACCATTGGACATATTTATAACTTTTCGACGTTAAATGAGCTTTAAAAGTTATTTTTGTCAAATATTTGCATGTATTATGTCGAAGATGGATTTTACGCTTGTTGGGTATGTGCAGCGGCAGGTTTTTGCGACTTAAAAGGTGGAAACGAGTTGTATTTTATACTTTTTCGGACTCGGTAAATACACGAAAAAGTCACTCTAGAGTCATCTTTCAGCTCTTTTCTGACTCTCTAAATATGAAAAGATCGTCGAGGCCCTTGTCGTTTCGATCTCGTTAAAATGGACACGAATCGACATCCACCCAGTATAAGTTTAACCCTTTTTCGGGCTGGGATGGATTGATTACGAAAAAGGAATACCCTAGCCTTTCGCGACTAGGAGGTTTTCCTGGATATTGTTTTCTACCTTTTCGGATCTGGGGAACTATTTACGAAAAGGGACCTTTGGAGTTTTCTTTTCCGCTGTCTTTTCAAACTCTCTAAACATGAAAAGACGCCGAGTTCTTCCTTTGTCAGACTCGTTAAACCCTGATGACATCGGATCCAGTCGAAATGACGTTTCCGAGTTTCTCCTTCCTAGGACTCGTTAAATGTACTAGGATGGATTCGTCCGAAGGACGGATTTATATGACAAGCATATGGTATCCTCTTCAAGCTTGTGTAAAAATAAAGAGGTACTCACCGAAATGGTGGGGGAAAAATGGAACCATCGTCGTTGTCGTCGGCAGTATGTCGCTCTTGAACATGGCACTTGTCTGCATCCGTGTCGGGTTGGGGACATCTCATCTCGCTGCTTCACTTTGCTTCCATGGGTTTGGGTAATCTCTTTTGACCTCTCATCTGTTCACTGCCTCGTCGCCATGACCTTTGATCTGTTGATGTCAAATACTGCCAAGTCCATTGTCGTGCCGTTTATATGTCCAAGAGAAGTTGACCTCTGCGAATATCAACCTTCCTCTGTTTCTCATATGATCCTGATTCACAACA
Source organism: Pinus albicaulis (assembly GCA_034641835.2). Classification (NCBI taxonomy): domain Eukaryota; kingdom Viridiplantae; phylum Streptophyta; class Pinopsida; order Pinales; family Pinaceae; genus Pinus; species Pinus albicaulis. The sequence continues at coordinate 148,043,564 of CM076584.1, forward strand.
AAACATTATGTTCCTCTGTCTCGTGTCGATGATGTGGGAATCATTATGGCCCACCTTCGATCAAGGTCACTTCCTGTCGACTTCAACTCATTATCCAGAAGGTTGGTCTAGAGACTCCTGATGGTACCTTGGGGCCTGCATGCCTTAATGGCAGGTTCGTCGCATTCGACGTGAGGTTTTCATCATTGGCCTCCGATCGGATGATTCTGCAGGTGTTCGACGTCAGCTCATTTATTCACACGCCGTAGATTGTACCTGTAGTACCTTGAGGACCATCGTCATTATTGGTGGTTTCTCTCGCGTCTGTTAACAGCTTTCATCATTGGCTGGTAATCAGACGATGTTCTTGCATGTTCGACTTCAGCTCACATATTCGCATGCTTGAACTTGTACTTTGTTTGGGTCGAGATGGAGCGCAAGACCCTGGATTGTGTCCGTTGTAATCCAGGCTGCGATTGTGGATTATTATCATTATGTACATGACTCACTGATTGGATGGCTGCGACCATACCTGAGTCTATTTGTTTGATCTTAGTTGGATGGCTGCGCCCATACCCTGGATCCGGATTATAGCATACTCTGTTCGGATGGCTGCGTCCATACTATATATATACATCATGTACTTGATATATCAGTTGTATCTTTCTGCGCAGGTTTTCCGACGGCGGGCCTTCAGTTGGACATGTTCTCGTAAAGCATTTCACCCCTCTCTCTCTCGGGCCTCATGCTTTAGGGGGCATCTGTTACACAGTAATTTGTCACCGTCCCTACCATTCCCCATCCCGCACAATGGAGGACCCACTATGTGACCTGTGAACACTGTCATGCCTTGAAAACATCATCAATGCATCCCTCTGAGTATGAGCTTCATTTCCCCTTGAGACATCTCCTTGCAAAATCCATGAAAAACAGCTCTTTTTGCATTGGCGCGGGCGGACAGTTCAGTGCTCGCGCCAATCAGGGAAATCCTGTAAAGAGGTCGCGCCACTTGGCGCTCTGTCATAGAGCAACAATCGCGCCACCCATTTTAGGGACTGTTTTTTAAATATGGATGGCGGAAGTTGAGTTCAAACAAACTCACAACCATTGCCTATCTTGAGTTGGGAGGTTTTGCTGCGGGAGTTCTATGGAAGGGAAGTAGTTTTGCCACCTTCTATGGAACCTTCCTTGTTGATAGGGCCAATCCCATAATAATAGGGATCCCAACTCCCTCCTTCCCCATCTATAAAAGCTTGCTCAGATCCATGGCAAGCCAGTCTTGAAGTGCTGAAGCTTTGCATCTCCCTATTCCCAAGTGCCTTTGTGCTGTAAAGAATCCCTTCTTTCCCTTAAGGCCCATTCAAGCGAGGAGACCATTGTTACGAGACTCTGGAGAGGTTTCCCTTTCCTTGGCGAGCTTTGCGAGACGTGGACAACCGGAGACCCGTTCGAAGGAAGTCGCGACGTCAGAACTTGGTTGTAACTTCTATTCGTTTATCACTTTAATAGATGACTATGATTATGGTTCCACTCCTTTTTCTATCATGTTAATGCGAGTAATATCTTTTCTGACCGATGTTTAGTTACGTATACTGGTTCCTATGCATGTATCTGTTCGTTTCTTCTCTCGCGTGTGTTCATCTGCCTTAGATCGTGGAAGGATTGTGATTCTGGCCGTGTGGTCGAAGGACAGACATCTTCTTCTCGATTCAGCGTTGAACTGCAGGCTCTTATCCTGCCCTTCGTCCGCAACTGTGGAGCTTCGCGCCAGCACGTTTGTCTGCTGCCAGACCGCCGGGCTAGTAGGGATCGCCTCTGTCCGCAGAGGGGATTTACCTCCTCAACACCTACAAAAGTGGAACCACCCAAAGGGATAACCCATTTCCCCACCTAAATAGGGCCCATGATCCCTCCTCCTTTGCTATATAATGGTAAATCTCCCATAGCTCTACTAGTTAGAACAAAGATAGAAGAACAACAGAGAGACATTTTGTTGCTATAGACATCGAGTGAGAGTTGAGATCTTTTACCCTCACATCAAGTTGAAAGAGCGCTTTGGAGACGTGCCTAGATCAAGAACCATCGAAGGGGAGCTGTGACATCAAGGCGTTAGTTGTAACTCCCCCTATCTATTTTAATATAATATGATTGGTTTGTGCTTTCCACTCTTGTCTTTATGTCTTATTGGATTCTTAGTTTTCCTTGATCAGCTAAGTAGGTTGTATATGCATTATATATGTTATGCTTTCACGTTTCTTGTTGTTTGATCCTTTTTGTAGGTAACCAAGCCCCGGTAATGGTGGATATCTGACCACGGAATGCGAAGGAATGAAGGATTCAAATGAGAATTAGCATCAAATTGAGGTAGGTGATCTATTCGCAATCTGCGTGAATTTAAAATCTAGGAAAGTAGGTTTCTAATTGTTCCCTGTTGTTGCTAGATCCACTCTAGGGCTAGAGGGATCATCTCTATCTGCAGAAAGAATTTTCTTGCATAACACATTGGCGACTCCACTAGGGAGTGCTAGCCTTTCAGTCTCCTATTTTTGATTTTTTGATTTCTTGTCTTGTCTTCGATTTTCATCAAAGGTCTATCAGCTTGTATTTGTAGCTCTTATAATTGCCTATAGACCTTTATCCATCTACTGAAGTGATAAGCCTGGTGTCAGTTTCAAAAACCTTTTTATTTTCAAATATTTTCTGTGATCAACACTAGTATTTCTTTGACATTTGCGTCAATAACAGGTTCTGTGTTCTACACAGTCGCGCTTTTGCCTTTCCAGCATGGGTTGCAACCTAAACAGTTGCGTCGATTCATGTATATTAATTTTTAGTTTTCCTCCATTTCATCAACCAGTGAGTCTTATCCTTCTGAATGATTTTTCTTGTTTGATTATCTCTGTTCCTTCTATGTTTAGTGACATTTCTGGTTCAGGTTTCGTACCTTTGGTTGTCTCTCTTGCAAATCTGGTTGCATCGTTGTCTTACTAGGGTTTCTAGGTGTCCTCTAACCATCAGAATCGTTGCTTTATTTTCTGACCTCCAGAATTCTCATTGAATCAAGTCTTGTCATATGTTTCAGGCTTAGTGTTTGATTGGTTTTTATCTTTCGGTCGGTTCTCACGAAGAGTATTTTGTTCAAGTGCCAATTCTGAATGCATTTGAGTTTCTATTCACCGTCAAGCATAAATTACAATTGCCTGTGTTCCAGTTGAAGTTTGTTTTCTTTGAGTGATTGATCAATGTGTGGATGAAGAAGTGCTTTGTTTTGAAGAAAATGGTTCACATCTCTCTTTGATTTTCTAAATATTTTCCTCTTGCATGCATGTTTGAGAGATATCATTAGTTCTCAAAGAATTGTTGATTAATTCACATTCTACATTTCACATTGTGATTATAAGGAAAATACAATTTTATTTTTTTTCATTTCACTTTAGAAAATGAAATTTTCATTTGGATTAGCTTCTTAGTGCATGTAGTGAAAGGAAGAAAAACTGTAAATTTTTTTGTTTCGCTTTAAAATTTTTCACTTGGAGAGAAAAATAGGTGTCATTTCATGCAATTTTTTTGTTTCTACGTTGATTGTGTAAGTTTCTCTCTCCCTCATTAGCGTAGGATTCATCAAAATGAATGGTTCTTTTCTCATTTAGCCGCATTTTAGGGATTCAGATGACATCAGTAGGGATTTAAAAATGAGACATAATTCAAGATCAACCATAAAATTTATTCAATCAATCTAAGGAGCATTTGGAACCTAACGAATCACATTTGGTGGTCTAGGCTAGAGATGTGTTCCGGTGTCATTAAGCGTAGGAGATGTCACTAACAATTTACGTTACAACCCAGGGGTGGTATCCTGTCCTGTGTATGGAAGTATATTGATGTATGAGAAGTATATTTTCGGACACTCTCATCGAATGGTTACACATCAGACATCACTAATACAGATTCGAACTCCCACGTACCATCACGTATATTTTGGAAGACACCACTAGGCTGAAAACCTGTCATAGTTAACTGAGGTTGCCACCTTGTAGATGTGATACACCAAACAAAAAATTCAAGGAGATTGGATGTCATACGTTAACTCCTTGGTCATTTCTATTTAATTTGATCACAAAGGTGTATATTGCAGTTCCTGGCTACCTGGTAATCCATTTTTCCTAGCGTACCCATTTTTGATTTATTTCATTTTTTCTAAAATTAATTGCCCACGATCACATGGCTTACTTGCTAGAATATTTCTGGGCCTCATCGTGAGTAACTCCTTATAAAATTATTGTTTAAAGCCTTGAATTAATCATATTTCTCCTCTCCTTCTTTTTGAGATAAGATCATCATGGTTGAACCACCTAGTTCAATTTCCTCTCCGTCCACTCCTTCTGAAGGGAAATTATCGCCTTTCTATTCTGATTCTCCACCTTCAACTCAGAATCAAACTGATGAGTTTGCTCTGATTCTGAGTATTCAACCTCTCACCTCTCGATCTCCACCTGATGTGCCAATAGGCTACATTTTCTACCCTCTGAATCCATTATTTGATCTTATTGAAATATCCCCTCAAGAACCCTATAGTCCATACGATACATCTGGTGTACCGTTTATGAACTCACTGCATCCATCTCGAAGCACTGCCTGTCAATTATTCCCGATGGTTTATGAGTGAGAAGTTTCATCCCCCCTAGAGGTTTCAAGCACCATCGGTGGTGTAGATGAGAATACATATGAGGGTCCTCAACTCACCCCGAAGGGTTTTCCTTATGTGACTACTCAGCCTTCCTCCCAGCCATACATTCTACAAAATTACACCTCATTGGTACACCTGATCTCAAATATGTATTTTGGAATTATATTCTCTTAAGCATGACTATTGTGATCTCTTACTACAATCCTATGACTTATATCTTGACCCGCCAGTTTCTGGGGGGGGGGGATATTCAAAATGGATTGTCATTTTACAGGAGTTTAAATTGGAATTCACTGCTACCAAATCAAAGAAATCATTGGTTTTCACTAAATTAATATGCTCCCTTCCCTCTACCTCTGCCCCATCTGATCTTGATGAGCACATTCCAGATGAGACTCTATTCCTAATCAGCATTTTCGATCCATGTTATGGTGATATCATCATGCATCTCCAAACCCAAACCTTCCGATCTAATTTGGAAAAGTATGATCATCGACGAATTCGACATCATTCCCAACCATATTGTATCATTGGGGATATTTTATACCGAGTCAGCATCGATTTGATCCTTCATTGTTGTCTGAATTTTGAAGAAGCTGAGCGAGTGCTCACTGACTACCACTACAGGGCATGTGGTGGTCATATGTGTGGCTATGCAAGAACTCAAAAAATCCTTCGTGTTGGTCACTTCTGGCATTCTATTTTCAAATATTGCATCCTTTCCATCAGAAAATTCCATGCTTTCTAGATTTATTAGAGCAAGATGTGAGCCCCACCTGCACCCTTACACCCAGTTGTTACCGTCAGCCCATTTTCCAAATGGGGCATTGAATTCATGACATGTAACCATCACCTAGCCAGGGGGCATGCTTATATCGTTGTCGCTATCAAATATTTCACTAAATGGGCTGAGGCGATGCTTACATATGCTACCAGTGGTAAAATTGTGGCTCAATTTCTCTTCAATCATGTTATCACATAATTCTATGTTCCTTAGGCCATTTTCACCAACCATGGATCTCATTTTAGCCACTATATGATGGTTGAGTTGACTTCTCATTTAGGCTTGCGTCATGATAGCTCAAATCCATACTATCCTCAGGCCAATGACCAAGTTGAAGTAGTAAATAAGGTTTTAGTTACTATGCTTTAGTGCACCATTGGGATGCACAGGTCAAATTGGCATCTCATGTTATTTTAAACTCTCTGGTCATAGCAAACCTCGCCCATAAACGCTAATGCATTCACTCCATTTCAGTTAGCGTATGGCTTCAAAGAAACCTTGCCGATTGAATGTGAAATTCCTTCGCTCAAGTTAGCTGTCGAATTACTTCTGAACACCTCGCTAGAAGAGGAATGTCTCTTGTACTTGAAACAACTTGATGAGACTCAATGCTTTTCTGCTTTGGTTACCAAAGCATAGAAAAAATTGGTCAAAGCCTAGTTTGACCAAACGGTTTCTCCACATGCCTTCTCTAAAGGAGACTTGGTCCTTCTCTATGACCAAGCACGCGATAATCTAGGGGAAAGAAAATTTGAACCCATGTGGCATGGGTCATATATCGTAAAACATGTTTTTGTACAAAGGGGCCTATTAGCTGAATGATTATGAAGGTTACCATTGATAAACCCCGAAATGGGCTTTATCTAAAGAGGTATTATGCATTTTTTTCTCATGTATTTACTCTTGTACATTAGTGTGCTTTTCATTTTTGTACATTTTTTGGTTCGGTGTGTGTTTGCAAGAATTTTTCCTACTTATCTTATTTTACTTGATTTGCAGATGTCTTTGGCTCCTGATGTTGGTTTCTCTTATGGTGCCTGTTGTAGTACCCAAAATCTATCCTTTGCAGCCTGGGTTATCTATGACCCTAATGATGAGTTAGTAGATCTGCAAGGTATATGTTTGGGATGTACAACCAATAATATTTCTAAATAAAATGTAGTTATTAAGATTCTATCCGAAGCAATTTCTCTTGGCATTATAGAACTAGATGTTAATCTAGATTCAGAGCTTGTTGTTCTACAACTCAATGGGAAATATTCCATCATACACCCTCAATCTTGAGAATGTATCTACGTGTTCTCTTGTTAGAAAGAAATCTTGATTACATCACATATCATCACATTCCATGATATATGAATAAATTAACAGATGCATTGGCTAATCATGTTCTAGATAGGCATTTGCAGAATTTATAATCATCATAACATAGCATGGAACATGAAAATAGAATATACATACATACATACATACATATATATATATATATATATATATATATATATATATATATATATATATATATATATTGACTGCTTTGCAAATAGTGTTTACAAGTACATCATAACCCCCTCAAAAGAATAATATTTGTTTTGGTACATAGCGAGACTCGCAGGTCTCGGAAAAACTGCAAAAAAAGAAAATCTAATCTAATTCGTGTTGTGATCATGATAGCAAGCTACTGCTCGAATCACTCAAGTCATCAGTTGATGGATGCGATCTGATACCCTAACAGTGTGTCACTGGTACTGACGAGGAATGTTTCCCATCTGTGTATAATCTGGAATCCCGGTGGTTAAGGCAACCAAGTTCCTCGCAATCTCCTCTTTGGGGTCTGCTACCTCCACATAATGGGCACCCTCGAAGTCTCTTTCCACCCTCTTGGCAATTGGTGACATCCTTGCCGGCCTCTGTGGCCCAACATCTGCAATACATAAAGCTTCACTTCGGCTCATATATACAAAAAAATCATATAAAACATGCAAAAATAATAAAAACATGTTTTTACCTCTATCGTCACAGCACTCACCCGCTGGAAGTGGCATGTCAGGGTCACCCCAGAAATCTGTCCCGGAGTACAGCCAGTCTTCCACCATGATTAGTTGATGCCTCAACCATGTGAAGAAGGCAGGTTTGAATGACATACTCTGACCACCTCCTTCGCGAGGCATCAATGTTGCCCACCTTTCCAACCGTGGCTCTCATGGCATTGGTGCCTCTATCTGTATCCCTTAGTACTGGAATAGAGGAACTCACTCTAAGAAGAAGGCTATCAAGATAGACCTATATCCAAACTGCTTCAATTTTCTGTTTTTGCACTTCGTGAGTTTCTTCTTCATGTTTTCCACTATGTTCTCACACTAGTTGAATATAGTGGGTGCCATTCAGTCCACCGCCATCTGCAGTTGAGCCTTAGTGGCCTCATGAGCACTTGCGCCCCAACCACACGTGTGATAGTGTATAACACTACCTTGAGTTCTAGATCGTTTATTGTGCTTATGGCTATTTTTCCACTCGAGGTTCGTTTTTCCTCAAAGAATTCTCTCCCAATGAGCATGTCCATAATCTCGCCCATGATTCGGGCTCTGGGCAACCATGCTCTTCTCCCTCTACACGAGATGCTAATGATGAAGTAGATTTCTACCACTTCAGTTTCTAGTTCTTTGTCACCAAGGATAAATCTCTCTCGGTTTGTGTCCCAGATAATGACCAGATACTGGAGAAGATCTAGTTGGGCTCTTATGCTTGGGGTCATAAAGAATTTGAGGAGTTCAAATTTCCTCATTGCGTCCTTGGAAGCTTGGTTCTGGATAGCCGCCTAATCAAATTCATCGTGATCATGTTATTTTCACTCAATCACCATGATTGATGGCTTGTCTTCCCTGCAATAACATTCAACAAGACCCTTGTCACTATTTAGGTCTGAAAATATTAGATTAAAAGATTGATTTTGAGAATTTCTATGCATTTTTCTACCCCGCAGTCGGCGACTTGCCAGTTTTAAAAAGGGTAGGTTGGCGCAGTCCCAATAGTGGATACCTGCACTGATTCGCGACATTACCCAAATTTAAATCCTCTCCCCAAAATTCTTAATAAGCCATGAAATACGCTTAAATGAATATTAAAATGAAGGCAAGAAAATGACCTCTTATCTAGCACAGACGACTCTATGATTGAGCTATCAGATCTCCCTCAATGCACTCCTAAAGATTTGAGGTAAACTAGGGTAAAAAACTCTTTCTCAAGCAACTGAAAGTAAAAAGTAATTTTTTTTTTACTTTCTTCATATTTTATAGATGAGCAATGACATTTTAGGGGGTTTTCCACTATTTCAATAATATTTTAAATGCTCTTACCTCGAAAAAATTTATGGATAGCTCTTGTGTAGTGACGAGTTCTATTTCTTCATGGATGACACTTTTATGAGTTCTGGTTTACTATTTTTTCAGACTCAATAAAAAACAAATGAAAAATTAACCCCCTTGGAGTCATCTTTCAGCTCTTTTATGACTCTCTAAACATGAAAATATTATCGAGGTCTTGTCATTTGGAGCTCGTTAAAGTGCACGAAACTTCATTTACCCAGTATATATTTACCTCTCTTTTAGGCTGGGATAAATTATTTACAAAAATGGAATGCCTTAGTCAATCGCGACTAAGAGGTTCTCTCACATTTTGTTTTCTACCTTTTCGGTCATGAGGGGCTATTTATGAAAAGGATCATCTAGACTTTTCTTTTTCTACTATTTCAAACTCCCTAAACATGAAAAGACACCGAGTTTCACCCTCGTGGGGCTCATTAAAATTTAACAACATTGGAATTGTCATCATGATGACATCGAGTTCCTCCTTCCTAGGGCTCGTAAAATTTACTAGGATGGATTTCTCCGAAGGACAAACTTATATTACAAGCATATGCTATCCCCTTCAAGCTTGTATACAAAAATAATTGGGGTACCCGCCGAAAATGGTGGGGGGAAATGGAAAACATTAATCATTTGTGTTGGCAGTACGTCGCTCTTGAACATGACACATCCTTTATTTCTTGTCAGGTTGGGGATATCCTTCATTCGTCACTTTTCCTCCATGGGTTTGTGAAATCTGTTTTTCCTCTTAAGCCATCACCATTTTTGTCCAACATGACCTATGATTCCATTTGATTCAAATACTGCCAAATCCAGAGTTGTGTCCTTGATATGTTCTAGATAATTTCCTTCTACATCTCATTCATTTCCTGGTTCTGTGATGACTCTCATTATTCTCTTATTTCCTTTATCTCATGTCGATGATGTAAGATACATTATGGCCCTCGTTACAACCATTTTTGGTCATCTCACATGTTATTATCAGATGGAATAAAGTACACCATGTAAGACCAATTTTACCATAGTAAAATTTCTCTCACTATGAAAAATAATTTAATAAACCATAGTTTATTAAGTTATTTCTAGTCTAAACATGAAACCCCATGAGGAATAATTGAATAAATCCTTATTTGTTTGATTTTCCTCAAGGGATAATTAATTAAGCCATTGTTTAATTAATATTCCTGGTCATATTTAACCCAAAACGGGAAAATTAATTAGATAAATCAGTATTTATCTTATTATTCTCTAGGAACAATTATTTAAAACATTATTTCATAATATTCCTTGTTAAATTTGAGTAAATAATTTATAAATAATTGAATAAATCAATTTTTATTTAATTATTCCCTAACCACATTCTTAAAATAATAAATAAATGATTGAATTATTTATTTATTATTTCTAAATAAAGGGATTTGACCAAATTGAAATTCCTTTTCCCTCCAACAAAAATAATAAAATATTCCATAAAAGTTGGATCTAGATTTCGTTAATAATATTTTAATTATACACCAATATCTAGAATAACTCAATATTTTGTTATAAATAGAAGGGTTTTTCCATTCATTAACTACCTTTTGTTGACTAGAGATCACTCTTGATCTATACTTTTGGTTTGACTTTAATCCTCCCATCATTGTCATATTTTTCTACTTTTCTCTTGTGAGCTCCCTTTGAATTGCATTTTTTTCTAGGTTTTCTGCACCACCAAGGGAGAGAGATCTTAGATTTGAAGGGCTGAGGACATATAAGAATCCATCCCATTGAGGGGGACTGGTAACGTCTTTCTATGTTCCCTTCCCAGGTGTCATAATAAAAAAAAATCTTTAAAAATTCCTGTCTTGTTCATTGGATGCATGGAGCAAATCTTGCTTATTATTATTTTTTTAAATGTATTTAGTTGGATAGATCTAGATTTCTGTGACATTTATTCTGAACACTAACTGCAAATCTATGGAAATTGACAACCATATTTGATATCAGGGTTGTTTTTTATGCACAACTAAAGTGAGATTTTTTTGTACACTTGCGATTAGAATTCACACTAACAACTGGAAACTCCACATGGGTTTATAATTATGACCACTGTCATTTTTCAGATCCTGACATGACCAATTACTTCAGTCCCTAGGGTTTTTCTTTAGCTTCTTATTTATTTATTTATTATTATTTTTTTTATTTTATTTCTTCTGAAACCTACTCCTGAGATAGCCAGAAGTACAGGTTGTACCTTTTGGCCCAAAAATTATGACCTTCGCTCTCATGTAGTAGATAAAATCCTGAAAACTGTGACCTCAACAGAAAACATGTTAGAACCTGCGACCTCTACTTTTTGTGAGATTTTTTCTGTGATTTTTCTAGTTTTTTCTAGGGCATTGTTCAGGGTTGTTTGACCTCCCTCTTAACCCTTATTGGACCTATACTTGCTTATTTTTACCCGTTGCAGTAGGAACCAAGCCCCTTAGGGCTTGAGTACGCTTCCACCCTTTTAAGAGGAGTTTAGCTGAAGCAGGTCTTTTGATATTTCAGTGTTTTTAGCCATTTTTTATATCTTAACCTATAATTTTGTAGAAATTTGAATAATAGCTGAATTATTCACCGAGATTATCCTAATTACACACTATTTAAGCTTCATGCATAATACATAACCTCTTCTACAACTGATCATCAATATGCGGAAATAGAAAGCAGTCGCATGCGCTCATTAAAACATAATCAAGCACACATATCAACACAGGATTTAATCGGGAAAGAAATAGCTGAAAACCCCCAGCTATCTGTATATTATAATTATAGAGAAAATGTAACAATACATAGCACAAAGCTCTCATAGCTCTCAACACTATCTCAATGCTACACACAAAACTAGTATGGAATATGAACTAGTCACAGGTTCAAATCTCCTCCACAAGTCTGCCTGCCTCTACTGCGCAATCCAAGTTGAGTAATGATGAGATCCAAGTTTGAATCCCCCTAGCTCCAACTGCGCAATCCTCATTGGCAACCTCCATCAATGTGTGTGAAAATTTCATGCACAGCCAATAGTCACAACTGATAGTAGACTCACCCTTTCACCCACCTCTAACACTGGTCTCCACTGAACTGTCCATGCATTGCAGTTAACTGATGTGTTCTTTAGTTGATTTATGAGTTAATAATTAGTGAATTAATTAAAAATTAATTCACACCACTCATCACTAGTGTAGTTTTCAGTTAGACTAAATGCAACTAGTTCAACTAAGTTAAACCGAACACAAATCCACCAACTGTCTCATCAACTCCACCAAACTCTGCCACTTGAGTTCTAACTAAAGTCAATCATGAAATAGCTCAAATAACCCTTAGGAAAAGCGTATTTCCTTCTATCAGCTGCATGTGCCACGTCCAAGCATCAAACTGAAGTGCTCCAAGAGGATAAGATAATGTTTATAGTCTAAATATTATTAAGGGTTAATAATATTTGACTGTTCTATTTTTAGCCCGGCAGTCTAAAAATAGAAACCACCCAATGTATAAAAATAGAGGTCCATCTATTTTTACCAACTCGACCAATCATCCATAAATAGCATCCTGCAACTCATAGACCATGATCCATATGTCTAAAAATAGACATAGTCTAAAAATAGACTTTGCGTCAAAAATAGCCTGCGGGCCCACTTAGTGAAGGCGACTTCATTTCACTAAGCTCCATCATCTTGTTGCATTTTCAACACTCCCTCTCAACAAGATATGGATTATCTGCAACCCCTATCCTGCCTCTGTGGTATTCAAATTTGCTCCTGGTGAGTGCCTTCGTCAAGATATCAGCATCTTGATCCTCTGTGGGAATATATGAAAGTAACATGATTCTCCGCTACACACAATCTTTGATATGATGGTACCTGATGTCAATGTGTTTGGATATATCATGAAATACTGGATTAGCCGAGAGTTTAATGCAACTCTAGTTATCACAATAAATCACATTAGGCTCCAAGTGCAAACTGAACAACCCGACCAGGATCTTCCTCATCCATATGGCCTCGCATGTAGCCAAGCTTGCTGCCATATACTCAACCTCTGCTGAACTGAGTGCCACGGATCTCTGCTTCCTACTGTACCAAGAAACTTTTGTCGACCCGATACTAAAGATCCCTCCAGATTTTCTCTTTCTGTCTGTTGGGCTCCCTGCCCAATCTGCATCCGTGAAACCACACAGCTTCACCTCATCCTCCTGTTTGTACCACAAGCCCTATCCCGATGTGCCTCTAAGATAACACAATACATGCTTGCCTGCCTTCCAGAAGAGCTTGGTAGGCTTAACCATAGCTTTCAAAAGTTGGTTAACAGCATAGCATATATCGGGTCGTGTATTGACCAGATACATAAGTGACCCCACCAACTGTCGATAAAAAATGGCATCCACTACCTCTGCTGAAGTAGCATCCTCCTTCCTCCAACCTTCAGGAAGAGGAGTATCAACAGGCTTGCAGCCATGCATGTTGAACTTCTCCAATTTTTCTCGGGCATACTTACCCTGAGAAACAAATAGTCCATCACTGCGCTGCCAAATTTCCAATCCCAAGAAATAATGAAGGAGGCCCAAGTCCTTCATCTCAAACTCTCTTGCAAGATCCCCCTTGCATGAAAGTATCAATAGCTCATCACCCGTCAAAATCAGATCATCTACATACAAGACAATGATCAACAACTCTCCCTCCACCACAATCCTGCACATGTGTTAGGATCCGCCACCTGGAGAATCCAAGTCCTGGAAATAACTCACAATCCGTGTGTACCAAGCATGAGGTGCTTATTTCAACTCCATACAAAGGTTTCCCTTGAGTCACCGTACACATGTGACTCATCGTCGAAGATCTCAAAACCTTCGGTTGTTTATGTACACCTCCTCCTCATCGACTCCATTGAGGAACGCGCATTCACATCCATCTGATGGATGTGCCACCCCATCTGCGCTGAGAGAGCTAGGATCGTCCGTATGGAAGAGTACCTTGCGACAGGTGCAAAGGTCTCCTCATAATCAATCCCCTCTATCTGTGAGAAGCCTCGGGAAACAAATCTTGCCTTGTACTTCTCCACACTATCGTCAGACGCCTACTTCACTTTGTAGATCCATCTCGAACCCAATACTGATTTCCCCTCCGGCCTTGGGACAATCTCCCATGCACTGTTTCTGACAATCAAATCATACTCTTCCACCATGGAATCTACCCATGCGGGGTCCTCCACAGCTTCCTCGAAAGAGGATGGCTCTGTCACGACACATTTTCTCACAAGATCCATGTATCTAGTGTACCGATCCGGTGACTGTCTCTGTCTATGTTGTGCTGTAGGTGGTCCTACAATCTTCTCTGCATCTTGAGCCAGTCGCTCAGCTTCTGTAGTGCGCTTGCACCCTCTGATGGTTGGAGCTGCATGAGCGGTCTCTTCCACTCCATGAACTTCCTCTTGTGGCTGATCCACATCCGGAAGCTCATCCTTAGGAACTAATAGCTCCTCATCTGCATGCAAGTGTGGCTCCCTCTCAAGCGAACACTGCATGGATTTCTCCTCCTGAAATTTGATATCCCGTCGCACAACAGTCTTGCGACTGTCTGTAAAATACACACGATAGTTGTGGGGTGTATCAGTGTACCCCAAAAATATTCCAACCTCTGCGGTCGGATCCAGCTTCTTTCTGGCATCCTTCATCACATGCATGTAGACAAGTGAACACAAAATCCTCAAATGGGAAATATCAGGCCTCTTTCCAGAAAACGCCTCCTTCGGTGTACTCATGCCAAGTATCTTGTGAGGACAATGGTTCTGCACATATACTGCAGTATTGCATGCCTCCGCCCATAAGTGAAGGGGTAGCCCCTGATCATGCAACATTGCCCGTGCAGCACCCACGATCGTTCTATTCTTCCGCTCAGCAACCCCGTTCTGCTGTGGGTTATGGGGTGCGATGAGCTCTCTCTGAATCCCTTCTGCGCTAAAAAAGTCCTTGAATTCAGCAGAGATGAATTCACTACCATTTTCACTCCTAAGAGCCTTCACATTCTTTCCCAATTTCTTCTCAACCAGCGCCTTGAACTCACAGAACTTTGAGTATGTCTTGCTCTTCTTCTGCATGAAGAAGATCCAACACTTCCGAGAGAAATCATCAACAAAGATCACATAGTACTTGTGCTTTTCTATAGAAGCTACTGAGAAAGGTCCACACATGTCTGTGTGAACTCTCTCAAGGATCTTCGTGGCGCGACTATCCTTCTCGTGAAAGGTGGCTTTCACAAATTTTCCCAAGGTACACCCCTTGCACTGATCTGACTCCGCAAGAGTGCCCTTAGGAAGCCCAGTAGAAATCTTCTGCAGTATCTTCAAAGCTCCATGGTGAAGGTGGCCCAATCTCTGGTGCCACAGCTCGCCATCATCCCAGCTCACCACTCCTTCAGCCTTGCATGCCATTGCTGCACCGCCATCTACATGCAATTGATAAAGGTTCTTGACTCGAACCCCTATCTTCCGGGTTTCTCCAGTTGTCTTACTGCGCAGGAAAGCCTTTCCTTCGCTGAAGACAACATCGTACCCTTTGTCTTCTAACATCGCCACAGAGATCAGATTCTTCTTCAATCCTGGAACATGCATCACATCCTTCAATACGAAGGGTTTACCAGACTCCCTCTTAAAGGAAATGGTACCGATACCAGTCGCACTGTATCTACCATCATCGCCCATCTCGATGTGCACTCCAAGATCTTTCTCATCCAGATCTGAAAACAAATTGCGATTTCCAGTCATGTGAAAAGATGCACCACTGTCCAAGAACCATAATAATCCCATCACACTTGAGACCAAGCATGCGATCAGTGAAAAATCCAGCTCAAACTGCGAGGTTAAGGCCTCTCCAGCTGCAGATCCAGCAGCTTGCTTATTTTTCTTCTTCTGCGTACAATTTGTGGCATAATGTCTGTGTTGGTGACAGTGAAAGCACTTCACCTTGGAAATGTCTTGCTTCTTGCCTTTCACACCAGAATGAAAAGCTTTCTTGCTCTTCCCCTTCTTTGCTTTGGCAGCCAAAGCACAATTTTCTTCATCAGATTCCTTTGATGAAGATCCGTCCCTGGTATTCCGCCTTATCTCGTCTTGCACAAGATCCGACCAAAGTCGCTCCCATCCTGGCAATTTCTCCCGACCATTGACATAATCCTGATAGGCATGCCAACTCTTCAGAAGACCAAGGAGAGCCAAGCTCACCAATTCCTCATCATCGACAGTCACCCCCACACTTCCCAGCTCATCCCTGCATTGGATGAACTTCGTGAGGTACTTCGGCATACTGTCACCTTTCTCCATCTTTATGTGTCTGAGTTTATCCTTGAGCGCCAACTTCCTCTGGTCGCTCTTGCTTTGGAATAAATCTGTCAACGCTTTCCACATCAAGTATGGAGAAGCTTTTCCATGCATGCTGGATACAATGTGATCCTTCACGCCCTCCAATAGAATCCTTCAACATTTTGCCATCTTCTTTTGCCAAGCCTCAACTTGAGCAGCATCAGCAGGCTTTGGGATCTCAGCTTCTTTGAACTCCTTCAACCCATTATCATCTAATACCACCTCCATTCTATCCTTCCATGCAACATAATTCGAACTTCCCTCAAGGGCATATTCCAGTCGCAATCCGTTGAAATACATTTCAACTCCGACACCAAGAAAACTGCTGCAAATTCGAATTCCAAATTTTGCTGCAAATTCGAATTCCACCAGCTCAAAACTCAACAGCTTTCGATCTGTGAGAAAAAATTATTTCTAGCATAGAGATCGACTGTAGGGGCATTTACTAGATATATCACCTTTCAAATAAAGGATGGATCCAGAGGCTACCTGGCCCGTTACAGACTCTGTCTACCGAAATAATTGTAATCACTGTAATAGATCCGATGATCAATCTCGCATTGATACCATGTATAAATTTGAATAATAGCTTAATTATTCACCGAGATTATCCTGATTACACACTATTTAAACTTCATGCATAATACATAACCTCTTCTACAATTGATCATCAATATGCGGAAATAGAAAGCAGTCGCATGCGCTCATTAAAACATAATCAAGCACACATATCAACACAAGATGTAATGGGGAAAGAAATAGCTGAAAACCCCAAAATATCTGTATATTATAATGATAGAGAACATGTAACAATACATAGCACAAAGCTCTCACAGCTCTCAGCACTATCTCAATGCTACACACAAAACTAGTATGGAAAGTGAACAAGTCACAGGTTCAAATCTCCTCCACAAGTCTGCCTGCCTCTACTGCGCAATACAAGTTGATTAATGATGAGATCCAAGTTCGAATCCCACTAGCTCCAACTGCGCAATCCTCATTGGCAATCTCCGTCAATGTGTGTGCAAATCTCATGCATAGCCAATAGTCACAACTGATAGTAGACTCACCCTTTCACCCACCTCTAACACTGGTCTCCACTGAACTGTCCATGCATTGCAGTTAACTGATGTGTTTTTTAGTTGATTTATGAGTTAATAATTAGTGAATTAATTAATAATTAATTCACACCACTCATCACTAGTGTATTTTTCAGTTAGACTAAATACAACTAGTTCAACTAAGTTAAACCGAACACAACTCCACCAAACTCTGCCACTTGAGTTCTAACTGAAGTCAATCATGCAATAGCTCAAATAACCCTTAGGAAAATCGTATTTCCTTCTTTCAGCTGCATGTGCCACATCCAAGCATCAAACTGAAGTGCTCCAAGAGGATAACATAATGTTTATTTATGGTCTAAATATTATTAAGGGTTAATAATATTTGACTGTTCTATTTTTAGCCCGGCAGTCTAAAAATAGAAACCGCCCAATGTCTATAAATAGAGGTCCATATATTTTTACCAACTTGACCAATCATCCATAAATAGCATCCTGCAACTCATAGACCATGATCCATATGTCTAAAAATAGACTTTGCACCAAAAATAGCCTGCGGACCCACTTAGTGAAGGCGACTTCATTTCACTAAGCTCCATCATCTTGTTGCATTTTCAACAAATTTCAAATCCCTTTTAGATAAGTTATTTATCCATTCAAAACACCTCTTTTTAGTTTTTTTTGGTCCTCCTTTGGGGTCCACCCCATTTCCCTTGAGGTTGTAGCCTGTTGCTGCCTTGTTTACAACATTTTCCCCTCTGGTTGTTTGCTATTTTCTTCCCCTCTTTCCAATAGATATGACCTCTAGATCCCTATCCCTCCTAAATTTAGATTCATTGGCCATTTTTTGTGTTTTGATTAGATTTGACCCACCCATAGAATAGTTGTTGGGAAGCCCTCCTCCTTGGGTTTAAATTGCTGCATATTTAGCTATTTATTTTATTGTTGCATTCGGTTTCCTTTACTGTCATTTTTAGTTTTATTTAAAACTATACAACATCTTTTTTCCTTTTTCTCTACACACATATGGGCCTAATTAAAATTAAAAAACTTATCACATACATGCACACCCTAAGCGATGAGCGCCTAATTTACACCACCAGGCCAAGACTTAAACATTGTAATCAATTGATCTTGCACCTCCCTTCCCTTGTTTACCTCTCTTCCTTATTATGTTTCATTTATCTTTACCATCACTATGCCACCAAGATGTTTATCTCGGAGACTCCAAGGCCTTCATCCTTAGTTTCTATTAGGAATACTTACCCGACTACATAGGGTTCATGTTCTTCCTCCACCGAGTCCCCATTCTAACTCTAATTCTGGTTCATTGGGTTACCCTTATGGTTCTATCCCCGACTCTCCTCCACCTTTCACCTTCATCATGTATTTTTCAGGACCTAACACTACTGGTGGCCCCAACCCTAATGTTGGAAAATCCACTAGTGGTTCTGCAACAGGAACTATTCTGGTTGCTCCCTTGCTTCCTTATATGGTAGGCATAAGCCTTCTCAATTTTAGTCAGATGATTAATAACCCCATACACCATGACCTTGGTTGGCCTACTATGCCAACCAAGCTCCCTTCAGACATCCCCATGATTGAAGGAAATGATGGAGAGGATCCTACCAACAATGTTTGTTCTTTCCACATGTGGTGTTTGTATAACTCCATCACCGATGACTCCGTTTATCTTCTGTTATTCTAGCGTACACTTATTGGAGAAGCTTCCACGTGGTCTGTCGACTAGGCCTCCTCCTCTCATACTACTTTTGTGACCCTTGCCAAGGCTTTTCTGTCTTATTTCTAGCTTCCCCTTTGCTATGACACCGGTACCGAACTCTTGACCTTTTTCTGCCAAAATTTTGCTACTCGACTATCTGAATATATTCAAGAATGGCACAAAAGGAAGAGCCTATGTCAAGCCCTTGTTTTCGAAGACCATGTCTACATGGACTAGTTTCTCAGATCCCTTTTTCCTTCTATTGGTAAATATTTCACATCTCACTTTCCTCATACTGAGGAAGATTCCCTCGTAATTGCTTTGAAATATCACCCGATCTATGCACAATCTGGTTATGTTTATACCGTCTTACTTGATCTCCCTAGACCCAGTAGTGCCAACATACCGGGGGAATCCCATGCCACCGACGGTATCGTTGGATCCCTTTCACATCCATACACTCATCCTCCCATGGGTTATGTTTTCCCTCAGGGAGGGGCCAACTCCTCTAGCACTTTCCCCGCTCCCGGCAGCATGTATCCAGGATATGGCATGCCTCCTCCTTTTGCCCAACATTTTTACCCCAATGTTTCCCAAACTCCTTATTATATGTATCCGCAGCCTAGTGCTATTGCTCCACCAGCACAAGCACCTCAACCTTGCTTTCCTACTCAAACTATACAACAACAGCCCCCCCCCCGCGGCCCCCCCCCACCGTAGGAGCAGGTGTAAGCACAACCGAGTACGACTAATCATCCGACTTCCAAAAATAAGAGGAAAGGAAAAAAAACCAATTTTCCCCGGATAATACAAAAAACAATCCCCAAGGAAATACATCTAGCATTGCAACCTAGTAATAGGGTGCTCATCCCAAGCAGGATAGGCCTATTCGCAGGACTAAGCCTTATTCTTGTTGTGGTGTCTATGGTCCCTATACCCACGATTGTCCCCTTTTAACTCAAATGTGTCATATGTGGGAAGCTCAAGTAGCATCCTGAGGACAACAAGCATCCCCTTCAATTCCTCCTAATGATGCATCGGTCCAACTGGTTGTGCTTACCCATTCTTTCCCCCAACAAGGATATGTGGCTGCCCAACCCCCTGAAAGTCAAGTGGCCACTCAACCTCCTCCATGTGGTATGTATGATTACCAGATCCTCATGATGAACTCTGACCAACCCAACACCACTGACCTAACCCTTTATATTTGGTCCCGTCAGTATAACAAGCCCCCCACTACGTTTTCTACCGAGCCCCCGCCTTGAGGTCCCATAGAGCCTCTTTCGACACCCAATGGTCCTTTACTGATCCCTTAGCCTAACATAGAGGTCCATCACAAGATCCCTAAGGGACCATTATGTCGAAACGCTGCTTTCGGCAAAGCCTCCCACTCCTACAGTATAGTATATTACTTGGGGCAATCCCCTGCCACCATGTCAACACTGGAAGTCCTTTAGTTGTGCCCTTCATAAGAAAAAGCTCCACTATGTAATCTCCCAAAATGGAATAATGCAATATTTGTAACATAGAAATTGTACATGTAAATATTGAAAAATCATAGAATATACATAATAGGGGAGCCTTTTATTATCATTGGAGATGGATAAACAGTAAAACAGTGCTCAAAATATGAGACACTCAAGCCAAATACATAGGCTAGAATTACCCTCAAAACATGCCAAAGCAGGCATTACGTAATTGGAGAGTTGCTGGAAGCAATACAACTTCATCCCTTTAGCAGATGATGTACGTATGACTGCTGGCTGAAAAGGGAAATGAATATCTATGGAAATATGGAGATCTGATGATGCCAAGATTCAAGATCTGGGCTCTATGATGGAAACCCAAGATAATCCAGAAAGGATTTCTCAGATCTATGAATCTAAGAAAATACCCTCTTAGGGTTGCACTATACAACTATTGGGTATGCAGATTTGAAGCTAGATATGAAGAATAGTTGGTTGCAATATGTCACAAAATCAGATCTATGCTTGAGGGGTTGATACTTTCACTAGATCCTCAAGCTAGAACCTCAAGATCTAGCTCCTCAATCCTCCTCTACTGATTGCAACTGCTGCTACACAACTGCTCACAAAAAATACGTTGTCAAGGATGGAGGCTCTCTATCTCGCCGCTAAAATATGCTAATCAGCTCTAGAATGATGGAAATAACGAATACAATGTGAAGGAATGGTCCTCCACTAGATTACTAGCTTAAATGCTATCAACTTCCCTTCTCCCTTGGATCTACAAGACTGGACTGCGCAATTCCTGATGGAAATGCTGCAGCTAGGAGATGAATGGTGGATAGCGTGATGCCTGATATAGATCTGAAGAACTGGAAGTATGATCTTGAAGCAAAAAGTGAAAGGATGAACTTGTCACTAGTTCCTCAACTGAAATATGGAAGGACACCTTCCTCCTCTTAAACCTTGATGCAGAAATGCATTATTTCTGAAGATGTATGGGCTACAGAAAGTAGGAACAATATGGCACTAATGCCTGATGATGAATGTGGCTCAATAGAAACCTTCCTAGAGTAGGCACTCAAAGTCCCTCGTGGGTAAGGGTGGGATTTCTGCTCGGAAAAACCCTCTGCTAAACAACACTGCAAACTTAGCTAAATAACATAAGCATGCTTGGAATCTCAAATGACAAATCCATATCTAAACAAATCAAAAATCAATAATACCGAAAGCATACCTCTAATGTTGCCTCCATCTTCATTATATAGTTTGTGAAACTTCCCATGCCTTGGCCCACCTCATAACTGTGTTCTACATGTGGACATAGGTCTCCATGTTGACACATTGTCTCTCCATGCTCTCCATCATGTATGTATGCAATGATCACCCTCTCCATCATGTGTGAATTAATGCAGCACGTTCTCCATCATCTCATCATGAATTCTCTCTGATCTTACATTTGATTCCTTCCATGGTCTTAGTTGACTACTTCAACCTCCATGATCGATCTCATTAATGAGACATGATCTCCACTCCTTTCACATTAATAGCTGGTACACTACTCCATTATGTAGATCTATGTCTAAATAATCCACATTCACACATCAAAATGTGGATCTTATTCATCTTTGAGGATTATGGGTCCCTCCACACTTATATTTTGTTAGGTCCCTATATTACTAGTATAGTCCCTTATTTTTGTTAGTGTAACTCCCTTATTGTTATTATTGTACCCCTCTAACCCCCATATTGTATTATTGTGCCCTTAAATTATTATTGTTGGGTCGGCTAGGATTACATTGTGGCCCCATGGACTCCTATATATAGAAAGGAGGTTTTGTAATTTGTATTATCCAAGCATTGTTCATTCATGTAACGTATTGGAGTTTTACCCCTCGAAGTGGCTTATTTCTAAGGCGTTGATATCTCTTTTCTTCTCTTTTTTGAAGCTGGTTTCACAACATTTGGTATCAGAGCTTTGGATTCTAGGGTTTCGCTGCTCCAAATAGGTCATCATGGAATTTTCGCTATAACTTTTTTCTACGAAGTTTCAGAAGCTGAAATTTTTAGGGTGTGAAGCTGAAATCCTGAGGAACATCATCAAAAAATTTCAAAGCTTGGTTCACAATATTTTCGGAGATACGATCTGTCGAAATTAGGTATTTTTGCAGGCTCCTCAATTTAATCTAAACATGTCATCACGGAATTTGCACTATAACGTTTTTTATATGAAGGTTCAAAATCTAAAATTTTTAGGGCACAAAGCTAAAATCTTGAGGAAACACGTCAAAAAATTTTAGAGCTTGGTTCGCAATATTTTCGAAGATATGATCTGTGGAAGGTAGTGCTTTTCCAGGCTCGAGAATTTCATCTCAAAGAGGTGATCATGGGAAAATCTTCATAACTCTCTCTCTGAGCATCGGATTGGAGTGCCGTAAAAGGTGGTCGCAAGCACACAAACTATAGTTTATTTTCTAGCAATTTTAGAGCTAAAAGACGAAACAGTGACACATGGAAAGTCATACAAGTTAGCTCTACTGAACCAGTCCATAATTAGGTCATTGTGGGAGATTGGACATAACTTTTCCTTGGAGAATCCAAATCAAGTCAGACCTATGGCATTTGAAATATAATTCAGAAGGCTACCTTAGTTCCAAATTTCAGATATTAAAGAGCCGCAATCACAGAGATAGTCCAATTTCAATATCGAGCTCCTCAAAAGCAAGAAAAAGGTGTGTATTTTTTTTCCGAATTGCATAAGTCTTTTTTGAATAATCAATTTGAATTGATTCCAAGGGCATATTTTAGAATAGATATCAGTATTGGGTTCTAAAAAATTTCCCGTAAAAATAATTCAACACCATTAAGCCTTTAGAAGGCTCTAATATGACTCATGAAGATGAAGAATTGCAACATGATCTATCAAAATTACAAGAGCAAGTGCAACAAATTTCGCTCTCGCAAAGAGCAACAAAAAATGAAATGGAATTTTTGAAGAAAGGCATGGAACCAAAGATGGATGGTTTGAAGAATAATATGGATGGTTTGAAGAAAGACGTGGAATCTAAGATAGATGGCATAGAAGCTGGCAAGGAATCTAAGATGGATGACATGGAAGCTAGGATCGATGAAAAAATGAAAGAAAACATGGAAAACATGAAGAATGATCTAAAAGAACACATGGAAGGTTTGACAAAGTTGATACAAGAAATTTTTCCTAATGGTGAAAAGATAGTAGAGGAAACTCATGATGAGAACAAAATAAATGTTAATCTTGACTTCATAAACTCTAATGTTGGTGGGAAGAACCACCATATTCCAAAAATGGATATGAGGAAGTTTGATGGAAAGGATCCTGTAACATGGATACTATAGATGGAGAAATATTTTGATCTCCATAATGTGCAAAACACACAAAAGGTACGCATTGCAACTTTACATTTAGAACAAAATACATTTGTATGGTATCGATGGCTTTTCTCCCATAAAAAAATTGTCACTTGGTAAATTTTTATGGAGGAAATGATAGCACATTATGAGGATACAAAGAGAAACACCTTCTTAAGCCAATTGATAAATCTCAAACAAAAGGGTTTATTGGGGGAGCACATTGAGGACTTCCAAAAATTGAATATAAGGGTAACTGATATTCCAGAGGAACACATGATTGATCTCTTGATAGGCACTTTAAAGGATAGCATCCAACATGAAGTTCGCATTTTGGAACCTGATTCATGGGAGAGGGCATTCAAGTTGGCAAGAAAAATTGAATGTAAAATTATGGCGACAAGGAAGCCTACCACTCACTTCTATAAAGAAGAAAGTGTTGCTACGCCTAGATTTCCACAACCTGCAAGGTTGACACCAAAACAATTGGAAGAAAAAAGAGAAAAAGGGCTTTGCTACAGTTGTGATAGAAAATACACTAAAGGTCGTAAGTGTTCTGAGAAGAAATTATTTTACATATATTGTGAAGAGGAAGAATAAAATGAACAAGAAGAGGATATACACTAGGAACCAGCCCTAGAAGAGGAAGAAATGAGTCCGACCATATCGTGTAATGCATTGGCAGGAATTACCACTCCTCAAACTCTAAAGATAGAAGTACATATCAAGAAGAAAAAGTTAATATTTTTGATTGATTCAGGTAGCACCCATAATTTTATTCATTGTAAGGTAGCCAAGGAATTGAATTGTTTTCTATACCCAGCACCAGAATGTCAAGTGATGGTTGCAAATGATGGAACTATAAATTTCTCTGGAAAATGCCATAATATCAAGATAACCATGGGGGAATATGTATTGAATATTCCAATGCTATCCATTCCTATGGGAGCTGTTGATTTTGTACTAGGAGTACAATGGTTACAATCTTTGGGGATGGTAGCTTTTAATTTTCAAGAACTTTTCTTGAATTTTTTTTTCAGAAGGAAGGAAGTCGAATTACAGGGTATTGCAGAGAATCCAGGAAAGATAATAAGCTCTAATGTCATGAAAAATATTCTAAAGAAAGAAAAACTAGGCGTAATTGCACAATTATGCTCACTAGAAGTTCCAACATCAAAATCATCTATTTTTGCAGATCTCCAACAAGTCTTGGACAATCATTCCACGGTGTTTGAAACTCCCAAAGGACTCCCACCTATCCGTGATCATGATCATGCTATTCATTTGATTCCAGGAAGTGTTCCTTCAAACATCAGGCCTTATAGATATCCTTATGTCCAAAAGATAAAAATTGAACGTATGATTGCAGAAATGTTAGAGGCGGGTATAATTCAACCTAGTCAAAGTTAGATGGATCATGGCGCATGTGTCTGGATTATAGGGAGATCAATAAGCTCACCATTAAAGATAAATTTCCCATGACTATGATTGATGAATTATTGGAGCAATTACATGGAGCAATTTATTTTACCAAGTTGGATCTTCGTTCAAGATATCATCAAATTAGAATGAAGACTAAAGATATTCCAAAAATAGCATTTCGAACTCATGAGGGTCATTATGAATTTTTGGTCATGCCTTTTGGCCTTACCAATGCACCTTCTACATTTCAAGTGTTGATGAATTCCATTTTCAAACCCTTCCTTAGAAAATTTGTGCTAGTATTTTTTGATGATATACTACAGTAGGTCTTGGAAGGATCATGTTGAACATGTTGACAGGGTGCTCAAACTATTGCAGGAGAAACAATTATATGTAAAAACATCCAAATGTTTTTTTGGAGTACAAGAGGTGGAATATCTGGGTCATATTGTATCTCACAAGGGTGTTAAGGTAGACCCTAACAAAATTAAAGCCATTAAGGAATGGAAAGTCCCCACAACCATTAAGCAGTTGTGAGGATTTCTCGAGTTAATAGGGTATTATCGCAAGTTTGTGAAGAATTATGGGAGAATAGCAGCATCTCTAACAACATTATTGAAGAAAGATTATTTTTCATGGATTAACAAAGAAGCTAAGGCCTTTGAACATCTTAAAGAGGAAATGTGCCTAGCACCGGTCTTAGCTACGCCAGACTTCACAAAAACCTTTATTGTGGAATGTGATGCCTCAGGAAATAGAACTGGTGTTATTTTAATGCAGGAAGGAAGACCCATTGCTTTTGGAAGTCATCCAATCAAAGGAAAGTATTTACAAAAACCTATTTATGAGAAGGAAATGTTAGGAATACTGCATGCACTAAATAAATGGCGAACTTACCTAATGGGAAGACACTTCAAGGTAAAAACTGATCATGATAGTATTAAGCACTTTTTGGAACAAAGACCATCTTCAGAAGAGCAGCAAAAATGGGTCACAAAGATGTTGGGTTATGACTTTGAAATAATCTACAAAAAAGGGAAGCTTAATGTTGTTGCAGATGCACTCTCAAGAAAGAATGAAGAGGTGGAAGCATTTCTTTGTGCCATTTCTATTATTCAACCAGATTGGGTAACCAAATAAATATATGAATGGAATAAGGAAAAAGAAGTACAGACACTCATTCAAAAGCTGCAACAAGATCCTAGTACATCTGATACATTTAGTTGGAAAAATGATTATTTATGGTACAAAGATCGCTTATATCTTTATAATAATTCCCAACTAAAACAAAAGATTCTTTTGGAATTGCACTCTTATCCTTTAGGAGGACACTTAGGATTTTTAAAAACTTACCACAGGGTGATGAAAGAATTTTTTTTGGATGGCCTTAAATATGATATTCAAAATTTTGTGGTGGAATGTTTGGTTTGTTAGCAGAATAAAGTTGAGACAATTAAGACCCCGGGACTTCTACAACCTTTATCCATTCCAAGTCAATGTTGGGAGGAGATTTCAATGGATTTTATCACAGGTTTACCTAAGTCCAAAGGAAAGAGTGTCGTCATGGTGGTAGTTGATAGACTTACCAAGTATGCACACTTTTGTGCATTATCTCATCCATTTAAAGCAAGTACAGTTGCTACTACATTTATGGACACAATTCAAAAGCTACATGGAAACCCAAGGGTTACTGTGAGCGACAGAGATCCCATTTTTACTGGAAATTTTTGGACGGAGTTATTTTCTTGTTTGGGTACTCAATTAGCTCATAGCTCATCTTATCATCCTCAATCTGATGGTCAAACTGAGATAGTAAATAAATGTTTGGAAGGATATCTTTGTTGTTTTGTATATGATAAACAAACACAATGGGTCAAGTGGTTACCTCTCGCTGAATGGTGGTATAACACTTCCTTCCATACTGCAGCAAAAATGACTCCATTTATGGCACTTTATGGATATCATCCACCATCCATCACATCATCTTTAAGAGAAAATTCGAAGGTTCAAGCAGTGGAAGATCACATCGAGCATCAACAAGAAGTTCTCCAACTCTTAAAGGATAACCTGAATTTGGCACAAAATCGAATGAAACAACAGGCAGATCAACATCGCAGCGAGAGAAGTTTTGATGTAGAAGATTGGGTATTTTTACGGCTACAACCATATAAACAAATGTCCCTCAAGCAAGCTAAGAAGGATAATAAATTATCGCCAAAGTACTATGGTCCTTACAAGGTGTTGCAAGAGATTGGTACTATGGCATACAAATTGGAGCTTCCTGCTTCTTCGCGAGTACATCCAGTTTTCCATGTTTCATGCTTAAAGAAGGTTATAGGTGAAAATCTTCCGGTTCAAACAATATTGCCAGAACTTGATGAGGAAGGAAAAATCATATTGGAACCTGAAGTAGTCATGGAAACAAGAACTCAACAGCTACGAAATCGATCAATTTCAGAGTATCTCATCAAGTGGAAGAACTTACCCACTGAAGATTCTACATGGGAGGATGAGAATTTTATACAGAAGCACCCGTAGCTACTCAAGCGTTGAGGACAACACTTTTTTGAAGGAGAGGGGCATGTTAGGTCCCTATATTACTAGTATAGTCCCTTATTGTTGTTAGTGTAACACCCTTATTGTTATTATTGTACCCCTGTAACCCCCATATTGTTATTATTGTGCCCTTAAATTATTATTGTTAGGTCGGCTAGGATTACATTGTGGCCCCATGGACTCCTATATATAGAAAGGAGGTTTTGTAATTTGAATCATCTAAGAATTGTTCATTCATGTAAAGTATTGGAGGTTGCTCCCTCGAAGTGGCTTATTTCGCATTGATATTCTTTCTTTGAAGCTGGTTTCACAAAATATTACGTTAATTAATTAATTTTATTAAGAACTCTAATATTCTAAATAACATATGAAAATTTTGAATATTATACCGTAATATTCCAAAGATTTAGCGTTCATATAAATGGAATATTATAGTTTGTTTTGTCACTAGGTAGGTGAATAACTGGGTGGGGAGGCCCATAAAACTCTTAGGAGGAATAATAACACTCCTAATGTGGAAGGAGGAAGAATAAGCAGCTAGATTAAGCACCTCCAAGTATGAACAGGGGTTGAATCATGTTGAGTCAGTCAAATTTGACTAAGTCAACAACGCTGTCATGGAGGAGTGGCATTCATGATGAGACAACGTAATTTTAGTGGAGTACAACTTGCATAAGCTTAGTGGCAAGTATAGATGGGAACCTATGTGATAAGGCTCACATACTATATATGGAGGGGATGGAAACCATTTTTATTCATGTTTTTAGATTATTATTGATATTGGTTTGTTTAGACTTTGATTCCTTTTGTTGTTTAGCAGGGTTGTTGTGCTGTTTAGCACAAGGGTGTTCTTGATCGAGAATACCTACCTCATCCTCAGGGAAGTAAAGTTTCTTTTGGCTGCATTTCCTCATTTCAGCATTCTGGTCAAGCTACCTCCTTCAGCTATAGCATAGTTTTTGTTTAGAGCTGGGTCGTGTTGCAGGGTGCAACAAAGGAGGACCACATAGAGCTATTTCTGAGCTTTTTTTAGTGGAGAGGTATCATATCCATTTGAGGATCATAAAGGAGGGATATTGGGCATATTTTTACATCTTTGGCATTAGATTAACCATATACCATCCCTCACCACGCAGTCATGAACCAGACCTGTGTTACTTTTGGAGGTAGTTGTTGGGAGGGTTCATTGAGCTCATCAGGAGGGTCTATTTCTGAGTAGAGGGATAAAACTTCTATTTAGAAATACCATTGGAGGAGGAAATAATAATTTTATATCTATCATAACCTCATTGATTCATATCTAGTTTGCAATGACATATCAACCCTAGGGTTATTTGTCACATTGTATATTTATTGGCATTTATAGCAATCTTTTCTGGCTTGGCTAGAAATAATGTATTAGAGCCCACATCTTCTTCTTTGGGAATTTTTTTTGTTTCTATCAGCCACATTAAATTTATGTATGTTTATAGTAGCAACTACACTAATATAGACAATGCTGTCACTGCTCTCCGACATTCTATACAATTGCAACAACTCATGTGCTGATTGTTCTACTCATTGGAGGCTTGTTCTTATTTCTTGAGTGGCTTGTCCCTCATGATCCTTTGTACATTGTTGATGATATATTAATAAAATGATGGCTGCATATTTATCCCTCTTATGTCATGTTCAAATTTGTTGTGTTTTACATTATCATGTCTTGTATTACTGCTATTTCCCTTTTGGGATATTATAGTGGTATTAGAGCATAATCTTGGCTCAGCCTGTGCATTCGAGACATTATGCCATTAAGAGGAGAAGCTTCTCACAGAAAAGAGAAGTCTTATAGAAGAAAAAAAGGCATGAATCCATTATTTGGAGAAATTAAGGAAGAGAGGATCTCCCAGCTTCTTTTCGAAACTATGAAAAATATTAAGGAAGATCTCAAGAAGATGAAAGGCGAGAGATGTAGAAAAACTCCAAGAGGGTTTGAAAGTGAAGTAAGCCCTAGATATTCACATGATTGGTGTGGAGATTCAACCACACATGAAGTTTATTACCGACATTCACTGCAAGAAGGATGGAGGAAGAAGATGAACCAAGGGAGGAGACCTTGAGTGACTATCTTCAAGAGTATGAGTCTCAATCTTGGAGATTCAAAGAGAACTTGGACTTCGAAGGGTTTTTGCAACTCAAGGAAGACATAAGATCCAGAAACCATAATAAAATCAGGAGAGCTAGAAGTTTTCTATCTAACTTTGATGGATCAGCAAAGTGCACAGCCAAGACTTGGGTGAAGGAGCTAGATTCCTATTTTCAGCTACACCAAGTTTTGGAAAAGGAGGCCATTAGAGTAGAAGTGCTGCACCTCAAAGTTTTGGCCCATGATTGGTGGTTTTTTAGTTCTGCTTCATTTTATCATGCAAATGTAAACACTTATGTAGGGTTCACTAAGAAATTATTGAGAATATTTGATATTAAACATTGTAAAACATCTCTTGTTGAACCCAAAAACACAAAACCTTTGCATGAGTTGGAGAGATCTATTTTGCCAACTCCACTCCATATTTCTGTTGGAGGGGATAGAAACATGCATGATACCTTTCCAAGGGTAATATCCCCACTTCTTGAAGATCCCTCTTCTATATATGAAGACATGGAGGTTCCTCCTTCAAGGTAAGACCAAAATGAAGGGTCTCTCATTGATGATGAGGCATTCTCACATATTTATCGAAAGGATGAGCAGAGAAGAGCTAACAGTGTTGTACCATCATTAGGAGATCCATCACCACATGGAGATGGGAAGGGAGCCATTTCTTCCATTAGAGGGGCCCTTGTGTCTTTGCAAGGAGATCCAAATAATCCAACATGTGGGAACCAAAACACAATTCTAGAGTAGCATGCATCAGTTTTTGTGGGTTGTGAATCTTTGTAGATGGAAGGAGAAGCAAAGAAGGATCAAAATCAAGGGATGATGATAATTCACCCTTATCTATTTCAGGAGGTTTCTTCAAAAAATAAGGAGACTGTATTGCACAATGAAGAGAGGGACAAATCAGTCCACTCATATATACAATCCACTTCAGATTTTGATGTCTCACTACATGGGGGAATTCTACCTGGGAGGCCACCAGATCTAGAGTGGGTAAGAGACATCTTACCATTTAGTTCACCACTCTTAGATCCTAGAGGGGTGGTTACTTGATGGGTCTATTACAGTGCATAGAGATTGGGATAGACTCAAGGAGGAGGGAGACATTCTCCCATTTTCAGCATTACCCACTCTCACTACATATTTTGCACTGACAGAAGTTGCTGCAGTGATGGAGGATGTCACCACTATGGTGCAAGGGAGATGATCCATGGATTTTGAGAAACAGAGGGTAATTTCCTTGTGGAAGGAATCCTTGATGTATTGGAGTATATGGAGTCCACTCATGCTCACATTGGCCAAGATTAGGAGGTTATTTTTGGATGGTAGTTTCTCATGGGAGGCCAACTTCCAAAGGCCACCACTTTTACTTGAACATGAGCAGCTTCATGATGGGCATGGAAGCACTTTGGAGAATTAATTTTGCATGGGGGATGTCAAAGGAGAATACAATAGCATGTGGGGAGCTTCACATTTCAGATCTTTAGCATTGTCTCTTAGGAGGGTTAATCCATATTGGACGTCTCAACTTTTGGTAGAGTACTCCAAGGATCTTGGTGCTTGCATGATTCTTGATGACCCGGAGGGATATGATAGATAAATGGTGGATGATGAGGTCATATATTCTTATGACTGAGTCTTCTTGACTATATTTTCTATGCTCAAGGAGAATCTGCTACATGCACCACATGTGGACTTTCTTTCCATGCACTTTGATGCATTTCATTATTTGATGGAGGAGTTCACTTGGGAGGGAATCCAACAAGAGATATATTAGCATATGGAGAGATGCATAGCCTGGATGGTGATGGATAGGTTTTCATAGCCAGTTCCCTCCTCATGGAGAGTGAGGGAGAGCTTTCAGTTGAGCCATTTCAGCTCAATGAACAAAGTACATAGTAGAGAAGGTACATTTTTGCATTGTGATTTGTAATTCTTTACTTTATATGAGTAACATGTTCTAACAAGGAGGATAATTCCTTATTATATATTATATTATGATATACTTGAGGCTAATTACAGCATTGAGGTTGGCTATTCTATTGGTGGTTTGTGGGGGAAACCACATGATTCTTGGTGTGCACCATTGGCACCACATATTACTTTTATGATCCTATCTTGTAGGATGATTGTGGTAGCAAACAAGTGGCTGAAAAGACACTTGTTATTCTTTTTTTTGAGGCAGGTAGGAAATGCACTGCGCTGGTTCCATATGTGGAACTATGATCCACCTCCCGGTTTTCATATGGCAACTTGTCTTCATTTGTTTTTTCTTCCATATATTGGTGATGTTCTTATGTTTATGGGAAGCTTTGTTGGGAGAATGGCACAAGAGTTGAAGGTTCCCATTGGGAGTGTGATTCTCCCTGTTTTAAATTTTGCATGTTTCATGAGAAACAATGGGCAAACCATGATTTCCACACTACATCTCTTTTCTTCATGTGGGAGGAGCCATTTGGAGAGCTTGAGTTCTTGGAGGAGGCACTTCATGGCTGATTTGTTTGGTATGGTAACTTGGGCCATTCTTGGAGGGCATGAAATTTCAGCCCAAAATCAGCAACAACCCCATACTTACCATAAATGGAGAGAGAAACAAATTGGGTAGAAAAATACAATCTCTCCATGCAGCCCCAATACATTGCATAAACTAGGGGTTGAGGATTTCTTTGATGAGATACCTAGAATGACTCATTTCATTTGGATGATAGCATGGGCATGGGAGACTCTCATTGGGGATGAGAGTCCCTATGTTTATCATCACTCCTACATTGAGGAGGCCATTGGACAACAATAAGGTTTCCACTCACACCTTCCACTTTTTCATGATGTGAGCCATTTGGGTTTGCATACTTGGGAGGAACCATTGGAGGGTATATTTATTGTAGATTATGTTGAGTTGTGGTGGGAACTATTGATGAGGAGGCCACAAGAAGAGGAAGGGAGAAATTTTGCTCCACCTTTATAGTTTCTTGAGTACAAGCAACATTTTGGAGGGGAGGACTGTAATATTCTAAAAATTTAGCCTTCGTCTAAATGGAAGATTATAGTTTTTTTTGTCACTAGGTAGGTGAATAAGTGGATGGGGAGGCCCATGAAGATCTTTAGGAGGAATACTAAAACTCCTAATGTAAAAGGAGGAAAAATAAAAATCTAGATTAAGCACCTCCAAGTATGAACAAGGTTTGGATCATGTTGATTCAGTCAACTTTGACCAAATCAACAACGCTGTCATGGAGGAGTGGCATTCATAATAAGACAATGCAGTTTTATTGGAGGAAATATTGCATGAGCTTAATGGAAAGTATGGGTGGGACCCAATGTGATAAGGCTCACATAATATATATGGAGGGGATGGAAGTCATTGTTATTCATGTTTTTAGATTATTATTGATATTCGTCTGTTAAGACTTTGCTTCCTTTTGCCATTTAGCAAGGTTGTTGTGTTGTTTAGAACAAGGGTGTTCCTGATACTTTGTACATTGTTGTTGATATCTTAATAAAATGATGGCTTCATATTGATCCCTCATGATACTTTGTACATCGTTGCTTATATCTTAATAAAATGATGGTTGCATATTGATCCCTCTTATGTCATGTTCATATTTTCTGTGTTTTACATTATCATGTCTTGTATTGCTACTATTTCCCTTTTGGGATATTACACAGTCTTCCCAGGAAAAATGTTGCTTTTCCTCAAGAAACTGCAAAAGTAGATGCAAATCAATATATCCCCCTCCAAATGGTATCCACATAAGGAAGGCCTCCCCCATCTGCTGCAAGTTTTTATGCATGTTTGGTTCAAAATTTGTCTCTCAAGAATGCATAGAGTGACCTCCAAATGTGTAGTTAGATGTCCTTCATTCTCCAAGAAGTAAAAAGTGACAACCATATGTTGCTCAACATCATCATAAATACATGAGATACATAAAATAAAGTGGTTCTACAAACAAAGGAAAATCCCCATCTCACAAAATGTCTCTTCATCCCATGCTTTATGAAGTAGATTGAGCATTGACATGCCCTCATCATTAGCCCTATTGTCCTTGTTGGATCCAAGCATCATTCCTTTATTGTGAAAAATAATAAATAGATACATATGGGTAGACAAGTATTTCAAACCATATTCTCCCAATAGTAACCACCAGAGTAAGGCCTCTTGTTGCCATCCTCCATCTCCATTATGCAAGATGGTCAAGCCAAACTCTCCCAAAAGAAACTAAAGAAAAAAGAGATCTTGCTGCCTCTTCACCTTCTCATGTGCATCATGGAGTAAAAATATACTAATAGACATGTGAAATGTCACATCATCCCAATACAAGCAAACACCATCATTACACATCATGAGAGTACCATGCCAAGATATACACAATACAAAACACATAGACATAAGAGATTTCTTGTGATGGCCAAACTCTCTCAGCAACAACCAAATTAACCATGCCTTCTTATTCTGCATTCTTCCAGTGATGTGAAAGGCATGAATCACAAAAATATGAACCATTGGTTGGTAACCATACTCACCCAAGAGTAGGAAGCATGGACATGCCTCCTTCTTCATTATATGAGTGTTAATTAAGGCATGGATCAAAGAAATAGGAGCTTTTGGGTAGTAACCATACTCACCCAAGATCAACCTGCATAATCAAGCTTCTTGTTGGCCCATTTCATATATCTGCAAGTGTTCATGCAATCCCTTGCTTATCTTCCTCACCCACTCATCCCAATGTGGATGATGAATGATGTTTTGCATAAACATGGTATCCTCCCATTATAGAATACCATCCTCTTCAAAATGATGAAGAAATTTTCACTCCATGACATATTTAAGTGCACCTCTAATGAGACCTCTCCATGAGATCTTCTTCTCATCAATGGCCCTCCAAAACCAATAAGGTTTTGGATTTGCTGCAGGTAGAAGTTTCTCTTTGAGCTATGATATGCTCATTGAGAAAGATTCATCTTGAAAGGGGAAAAGATTTCCCATCTCAAGATGTCTACCATCTATCATCTTGTTCTCCATTGCTTCATGAATGAATATGCCATTTTATTGCTCCCATAAGGAATGGGTCCTCTTCTTCTCATTTCTACTCATTAACAAATTCCTTGTAGATCTATAAGGTGATACATGTTTTGTCTCAAAGCAAGGCACAATTCTAAACTCATAGTCAATCCTCATACATAGGATCATACTCATCGCATATTCTGAAACTCCACATTTCAACTGAAAGGGTTGAATGTTGGTCATCAATGATGAACTAGGATGTTTCTCCCTTCCTTCCTTGATTAGATCAAGGGTCCTTTGCAAAGTGATATGATGTTGCTTCAAATAAACATGTTGTTCTAATCCTTGGTCATGTAATAGCCCTAATGGCATGTCCCCATATGTTTCAATAAGAGGTAATGAAACGGTATGAGATGAAATTGGATGCATACCTTGGATCAACAGATGTGTGGGAACCTCTTTCAAGACCAAAAGACTTTCTCCAACCGGGACAATGGTGTCTCCAACTACTGGTAAGAGTGATGGTTGCCCTTCTATCAATGTACCAGTGCTGGAATCTACCTCCTCTCCCTCATGCATCTCCTGAATCATGCATGGGACTCTATATGTAAAGAGCTTAATACTATCTTGGAAATATGAAAGTGTCTCCCCTCTGGATACAAGTACTTCTGTAGATGGTGGTGAATGTAGTGCCTCTTTGTCTAGAGTGACAAGAATGACATCCTCCTTTGATTTCTCAAGAAATGTCTATTTGTGACATGTCTCTGGCTTTCTCCTATCAAACTTATTTCTCAACCATTGAAAGAAATATGAATATTTAGTCACCATTTCATGCTCCATGTGACCAAACCACCAATCATTGGCTTCACCTTAAAGATGAAGTGCTGCAATCTGAACAACCTCTTTTTCAGTTACAAGATGTAGCCTGAAAAATGCATCTAACACTTTCCTCCAAGACTTTATAGTACTTAAGGAAGATCCATCAAATGTAGGCAAATAGAATATATTCTGCCTCTTTCTTCTATTGCTGCTATAGGATTTATTTTCTTCTTTGAGTTTGAAGAAATTTTGGAGAGTTATATTCTCCTTGAATGCTCTAGACTATGCTTTGTACTCTTCAAGATATAAACTGAGAGTCTCATGAGTTTCATGTTCCATGTTTCCTTTTTTTTCATCTCTATACCATTCACCTTCTTCAAAGAAATTGGGCATAGTAGGTCTTTGAAGAGATCTATGATTCTCTGGTCTTCTTTGCTGATGATAAGAAGTATAGGGACCTTCTCATCCTGAAACATTCTTGATGTTTGTCTTTTCCTTTCTTTCTTCATTTCATTGATCTCCTTGGAGAGATCGTTCATAGTTATAAAGAAATATGCAAAAAAACTTAATCCCTCCATTATAGTAGATATCTACTATATACTTTTCATATGTTGTCAACAATGTCCACAAGCTGAGCCAAATATCATGCTCTGATACCACTGTAATATTCAAAAATGGAATAATGCATCGATACACAAACACAATATTTGTAACATAGAAAATGTACATGTAAAGATTGAACAATTATAGAATATATAGAATAGGGGAGCCTTTTATTATCATTGGAGATGGATAAATAGTACAACATTGCTCAAAATATGAGACACTCAAGCCAAATGCATAGGCTAGAATGACCTTAAAAACATGCCAAAGAAGGCACTGTGTAACTTGAGAGATTCGCGAAGTAATACTGCATTGTCCCTTCATCAGATGACGTACATATGACTAGTGGCTGAAAAGGGAAATGCATATATATATATGGAAATATAGAACCTTGATGATGCTAAGATTCAATATCTAGGCTCTATGATGGAAACCCAAGATAACCCAGAAAGGATTTCTCAGACCTATGAATCTAACAAAATCACCCTCTTAGGGTTCCACTACACAACTGCTGGGTGTGCAGATATGAAGCTAGATCTGAAGAATAGATGGCTGCAATATGTCACAAAATTATATCTATGCTTGAAGGGTTGATCCCTTCACTAGATCCTCAAGATAGAAGCTCAAGATATAGCTCCTCAATCCTCCTCTACTGATTGCACCTACTGCTACGCAACTGCTCACAAAAATCGCATTGTCAAGGATGGAGGATCTCTAGTGTGCTGCTAAAATATTCTAATCAACTCTGGAATGATGGAAATAATGAATACAATGTGAAGGAATGATCCTCCACTAGATTACTAGCTGAAATTCTAGCAACTTGCCTTCTCCCTTAGATCTACAAGACTGGACTGTGCAATTCCTGATAGAAATGCTATTGTTGGGAGATGAATGTGGATGGCCTGATGAATCATATAGATATGAAGCACTGGAAGGCTGCTATTGAAGCACAAAGTGAAAGGATGAACCCTTCACTAGTTTCTCAATTGAAATACTGAAGGACAACCTCCTCCTCTCAAACCCTGATTCATAAATGTGTTATTTCTAAAGATTTATGGGCTACAGAAATTAGGAAAAATATGGCACCAATGACCGATGATGAAGGTGGCTCAATAGAAACCTTCCGAGAGTAGCAACTCAAAGTCCCTTGTGGGTAAGGGTGCGATTTCCGCTCAGAAACACCATGT
Source organism: Pinus albicaulis (assembly GCA_034641835.2). NCBI lineage: Eukaryota > Viridiplantae > Streptophyta > Pinopsida > Pinales > Pinaceae > Pinus > Pinus albicaulis. Next base: position 148,081,116 of record CM076584.1, read on the forward strand.
GATAAACAACACCGTAGACTTATCTAAACAACATACACATGCTTGGAATGTCAAATGACAAATCTAGATCTCAACAGATCAAAAATCAATAATACCCAAAGCCTGCCTCTAATGTTTCCTTCATCTTCATTATATAGTTTGTGAACCTTCCCATGCCTTGGCCAACCTCATAACTGTGTTGTACATGTGGACATAGGTCTCCATGTTGACTTCGTTGTCTCTCCGTGATCTCCATCATGTATGTATGCAATGATCACCCTCTCCATCATGTGTGCATTAATGCACCACTTCCTCCATCACCTCATCATGAATTCTCTATGATCTTACATTTGATTCCTTCCATGATCTTAGTTGACTTCTTAAACCTCCATGATATATCTCATTAATGAGACATGATCTCCAGTCCTTTCACATTAGTAGCTGGTCCACTACTCCATTATGTAGATATATGTCTAAATAACCCACATTCACACATAAAAAATTAGATCTTATTCATATTTGAGGATTATGGGTCCCTCCACCCTTTTTTACTTAATTAATTAAGTTTATTAAGAACTCTAATATTCCAAATAACATATGAAAATTTTGGAATATTACATACTAACTACTATGAGCGTTGTGGATCCTTCAGATGATCGTTTGATTTTCTTTGATATTGACAAGTCAAAGCATCCACCCCTTCCTGCATCCATCACCTTCTAAATCCCTATCAAGATCTAGAATGCCAACATCTCCTGTTGCATCATTGAGAAGGGGGTATCCACTTGTGTGATCTCTACTTCTATTTGGAAGCAGCTCGATTAACCCGAGTTAACCACTTCCACTATCACCCTTCGTGTGTGGGATGAACACTCTTTTAAGCCCCTTGGCATGTTCTGCAATTATCCTATTACTCTTGCAGGAAAGACTATTTGTGTCGACGTTCAAGTTATTGATGACCCCTTAGACTAAAAAATTCTATTGGGTCATAGCTACACTTATGCGATGTTTGTTGTCCCATTTGCAGTTCACTGTAAGATATTATTTCCTCATAATGGAGAGATTATCACCATCGATTAGTTGAAATATTACGAACCAAAGCGTCCATTATCTCTTCGGTGGCTAATAAAAAAATAGTCTAACCTCTAACCAGTGTCTCACGGAGAGTCTTTAAATATTCCTCTTTTCTTGGTTCATTTCGTTTTCTTCCTCGTCTCATCTCTGACCCTAGCTCATCGAATGTTTGCATCATGCAATTGTCTTGGTCCGACCTCAAACTGACTGGTTCAACTAGCCAGTAGCCCTGCCCTGCGCAATCTAATCCTAGTAATTCAATTCAGCCTTCAGGACTCCCTCCTCAAGGCCCCTCATCTGTAGTTGGTGTCCATGATCCTCTCTATCCCCCTCGAACATTTCCCCTTGGCCTTAACCATCTCAGAGCTTTCCCACCTTGCCATTACCCCTCCGATCAGATAACATTTCTTTCTCCCCCTCCTGGAGTATTTTTAGTACCTGTTATGGCTACCTTGTCTCTTCCTAACATGACCCCGGGGATCCCAGTCGGGTACATCGATTCCCCAACCAATATCTCGCCTTGTTAGCCGAAACCTTACACTGCTTTGACCCTAGTCCAACTGGTCCCCATGACCCCTCCCTTTTCTTCTGCGCCTCATCCACTTTAAGAGGACCCTAATTATATTGTGAATGCCTCAGGTGAGGGTGGCAAAGCCCACAAGAGGGAACCTAAGGACAAGGCTACCCAAAAAACCCCTGCTCCTCCTCAACCTCCAAGATGTATCCCTTCTTGTGCTTTGTGTTATGCTGTCGGTCATGCCACCCATAACTATCATGAATTGCCTCATCTCAAGTCCATGGTCAATGAAGCGTTTCTTGAGTCTGATATCCCAGAGGTCCATGTCACTTTACCCGATTCAACCTCAAGACTCAAGTCTTTGTGCACGAATCATCCTTGTGCTTTATGTGATTTCAATGGCCACTATACTCAGCTCTTTCCTCACCTCGAAGACTACCGCACCTCTATGGAAGTGGTCCTCCAATTTGAGGCCAAGCACAACGAGTCCACCTCTCCCTTATTTGTGAGTTTTGATTCAGAAGAACGAGAGGACATATATGCTCCCATTTACATTCCCCCTCCTAATGTCGATATTACGGAGCCTTCGGCCACCATTCTCTACCTATCATCATCTATGAGATGGTGGAAGACCCCTTTGTGAATTTCCCTTCTGTTTCACCTGAACTCCCTTCAACGATCACCCTGGGCTCAACATTGGTGGATCCCTCATCTACTTTTTTGTCAGTCAGCCCCCGTTGCAATGCACATGTGGACCTTTCTTCTCATGATGATGAGTCAGGTAGCTTCGCCACACCATGTGGTCTTTCTTCCATCAGTCACCCCATCTTCTATTGCGATGAAGACGAAATGGAACAATTTACCACCCCTAGATTTATCTATCCCCCCTTACATCGTAACCATGCATTCAAACCACATACACCTTGTGGTTATTACATTGACACCCAATGTTTTGGTAAGGGGGCTCCCATATTTGAGAGTCTAGGAGAAGAAATTCTCCATAACCCTCCTAGTGCATCTGGGAGTGTCGACTCTAGTACCATTATTATTCTCCATTCAGAAGAACCTATAGAGTCCCATATCACTTCAGATCACTCTATGGATGATCCCCTTCATCATTCCTTTATCTTACATCAACAACCCAATCCCTTAGATATTGATGTTGACCAACCTTTATAATTTCTTAGTGACCACCGGTTCAATATCCAAATCCACTCTTTGGGAAAATGACACCATGTATGCGAACCTAGAAATTTATTCCATTTGCTTCATATATGTAGTACCAGAAGAGATTGGTAATCCTCCATTCTCTTTCTCGAACTGCATCTATCCATTCTTCCCACGAAATATAACCATAACATAAACAAATGGTGAACCACATCATAAAAATGTGCTTAGATTCCATTTTTATAAATACATTTGGGATGACCATAACATGCTTGGAGGAACCTATGCCCCTAAACCTTCTCATCATCCTCTTGAGGATTTATTGCCTATTATATTGAAGGCTTGAATCCATTATTTCAGCACTTGGAACACCATGGCACTCCACAAAATGCTCTAGCTAGGGGCATCATTCCCACCTTTTCATACCAGATCACTCCCCTCCATCACATATTCTTGGGGAAGTATCTCATGCTTGGGGGCATAATGACACCCCTGGCCACCTTCTCTCTTGATTTTTATAAGTCTCACCCTAGATCCCACCGATCTAGGTATGGTCGATTATCCTCCCATTCCTTGAATAGTTTTTCCTACTGGCCTCTGCGGCGAGCCATATATCGTAGATACTTGATACCAGTTCTTCAAATATTCTAATTTATGTGATACCATACTTACCACTTGTTCCCTCTGTTTGACTTGGTGGGCGGGGATGATTCTAGACCTTCTCTAGGGGTTCATTCTTGTATTCTTTTCTTACCTTGATTCTTCACTAGCACCATCCTTCCAAGAAGAATTAAGGACACCTTTAGACAAGTAAGGTCACATGAATGAAAGTCATGGATCTCAATTCAAATGGTTGGTTTGTCCACTACGATCACCACAAGATTTAGGGCCTTTTCTCCTCTCTACATTTACCACAGCTACACTTGCAAATGAATCAAATTGGAGGGAAAATTCCTTTTTAAAAGAGAGACCCCATATTTTTATTTTTCCAATTGTGACCAAACTATATCCGTATGCACCACTGGAAAGCTCTTACCGAGCACTAAAATGGGTATCCTTTCATTTTTGTGATTTTATACTTCACCCGGACACATTTTTTTCGAAGAAGGGTCACTTCACTGCTTCTCAAAATTGAATTTCTTCACTTGCAACACTTGTACTTGGGGCAACACTTTTCCTTCCTACTTTTACATGCTTGTGTTGATTTTTTTCATGAGTAACCATCCTGTAATGTTGTTTTTATGGCCCCCGTTGGCCCTGTTTTGTGTGGCAGTGTCATCATGTCGCCCTTATTTAGAGAATTCGAGTTGAGTCCTTGTCGCATCCATGTAGTTTGTCCTGAGCTACTTTTTCCTCCATCCGTCATTTCTTTTTACCTCTCTCATGTCACACATTTTTTCCCCTAGTCATACTGACCCTTATCCCCTCCAGAGTCGAGTCAGTATCTTCTAGGTCATTCATGCCCTTTATGCTCTAACAAGGGAAGTCGTCAGCCTGCTACTCAATACCCCCCATTCCACCATCATCCCTGGTGTCAGTCTATCAATCGCTCTACTATTATCCCTTGTGCCTTAGTTGAGGATTCCTTATTGCCTCACCTATGGAGAACCCCCTTTTGTCGACATTAGCTTATTCATTCTAGAAGATAGTTCTAGAGGGAGGTGTACCTTGGTTCTAGCTTCCACTCTTGTTCAGTGCCTCAGATCAGGCAAAGGGACCCTTTATTTCCCTTTGTCTTGATTGTTTCTCAGTTCCAGCTCCTTATGGCATGATCGAGATTTGTATACTTGATGGTTCAGTGATGCAGTAGATTGTACTAGCGATTCCCGGGCATGTGTGAGATGTTTTCAAACCTCATGAGGGGTTGGCCCTTTAGGTATCCCCCCACATGCCCAGATAACCTCTTCCCTAAAGCCTTGGATGCAACTCTATAGATTTTATGTTTCCGACATTAGCCGCTTGCAACGCCTTTTTCAGTTTGCATGTATCATTTAGATTTTCAGAGCCCTTTCCTATTTTACAAGGCCTCTTTGGTTGTACTTATATCTCATGTACTCAAATATTATTGTATAAGTCCTGGTTGTTGTCCCAAGCATAGTATGTATGTGCGATCCATTATCATGTTTTTTATCTGGCCCATGTTTATGCCAACGTGTAATATATATCTTAGTCCCATGTTTTTTGGACACACCATTATTCTTTGTACTTTGTTATCTCAGCATGCATATGAATGCCTCCCCCACCTCATGAAAAATAGGTACTCACTCATAAAAGGGACTTGTCAGACCTGTAAGTCTCGCCTCCTCAAGGTCTTGTCCTCTCGTGCTTCAGTCCGCCTTATATTTCTCTCTCTCTGACTCCCCTTCAGTGTCTAGCGATTGTGTTCTTACAACGTACTTAGGTCATACGCTTAGCTCCCGACGCTCTTACGTTGGGGGGAAATCTGTTACACCAATTTTTGGTCATCTAACCAGTTACTACTATATGGAATAAATTACACCATGTAAGAACAATTTTACCATATTAAAATTTCTCTCACTATGAAAAATAATTTAGTAACCCTTATTTTATTAAGTTATTTCTAGTCTAAATAGGAAACCTCGTGATGAATAATTGAATAAATCCATATTTGTTTGATTCTACTAAAAGGATATTTATTTAAACCATTGTTTAATTAATATTCCTAGTCATATTTAACCCAAAAAAGGAAAATTAATTAGATAAATCATTATTTATCTTATTATTTTCTAGGAATAATTATTTAAAACATTATTTAATAATATTCCTTGCTAAATTTGACTAAATCATTTATAAATAATTGAATAAATAATTATTTATTTAATTATTCCTTAACCACATTCTTTTTTCTTCCCACAAAAAAAAATCGAACCATCTATTAATATAGAAAGTTACATAGCATATGCAAAAGCATTCTAGAAAACTGTGTTTCTCCCTTTTCCAGAAAGAAACGAAGTTATAGCTGAGGTAAATAGTGTGTGCATATTCACCAACCAGCCTGGTCAAAACGCAGAGAGAGTCCTCCTCATCATTTTCTACCTCTCGAGCTTCCTCTAAGTAAAAACACCTGAAACAGAGGGAGGAAAAGATAAATATCATTTGAAGCATGAATCTTCAAAAATTAAAACCAGGTAGTAGACACTATTCCGGTTTCTAGCATGTAAGAAATATGTTCGAACACCCTAGCCTCCTTTGTGAGGAAAATAGCCTGGGGTCGAAAGAATAGTTTCACTTGCTTGTTCCAAAAATTTTAAAATGTTCAAATTATATACAAAGCATAAAAACAATAGAAGCAAAAGAACCCAGATCTTTTAGACAAAAACAGACAGTTCGATTGTTCAAACCAACCCATTCTCCAATTCAGTAGCTATCCAAGTCCCCATATCTTGCTCAGCGCCTTCTTTAGAAAAGTATCCTTAACCACATTATTAAAATAATAAATAAACCATTTATTTATTTATTATTTCTAAATAAGTGGATTTGAACAAATTCAAATTCCTTTTCCCTCCAACAAAAAAAACAAAATATTCCATAAAAGTTGGATCTAGATTTGGTTAATAATATGTTAAATATGCACCAATATATAGAATAACTAAATATTTTGTTATAAATAGAAGGGTTTTTCCATTCATTCACTAACTTTTGTTGCCTAGAGATCACTCTTGATATATGCTTTTGGTCTGACTTTGATCCTCCCATCATTGTCATATTTTTCTACTTTTTTCTTGTGAGCTCCCTTTGAGTTCCATTTTTGTCTAGGTTTTCTACACCATCAAGAGATAGAGATCTTAGATCTGAAGCACCGAGGACATACAAGAACCCATACCATTTATGGGGATTGGTAACATCTTTCTATGTTCCCTTCCTAGGTGTCATAATACAAAAAAATATTTAAAAATTCTTATCTTGTTCATTGGATGCATGGAGAAACTCTTGCTTATTATTTGTTGTTTAATGTCTTTAAATTCATAGATTTGGATTTTTGTAGCATTTATTCTGATCACTAACTACAAATATAAGTAAATAAACAACCAAATTTGATGTTAGGGTTGTTTTTTATGCACAAATAAAGTGTGTTTTTTTCGTATTCTTACAATTAGAATTCACACTAACACTCCTTCGATGGATGAATTCTTGTCAAATTTGGCACATTATCCAGGAAGTTGATCTAGAGATACCCTTTCCAGTACCTTAGAGCCTACATGCCTTAATGGAAGGTTTTTCACATCCGACGATAGGCTTACATCATTATCCTTGATCGGGTGATTCCATGAATGCTTGACAACAACTCCTTATTTGCATCTCAGAGATTGTACTGTTGGTACCTTGAGAACCATTTTCATTATTGGTGGTTTCTCTTGCACCTGTTAATGGTTTACAACATTGACTGGTAATCAAGTGATTTTCTTGCATGTTTTACTTCAACTCATTTATTCGCATACTTGAATTTGTACTTGATCGAGTCATGACACAGCATAAGACACTAGGTTTTGTCTAATAACACCTAGGTTGTGAGGCGATATGTATTATTCATGATTTTACACATGAATCCTTCATTAGGATGGCTGCGATCATACCTTGAGTCTATCTTCATGATCCTCTTTTGGATGTCTGCGATCATGCCTTGGATCCTATTCCAGGATTACTTATATGGATGGATTTGTCCATACCTTATGTCATGTGATTATTTATGAGATATTAGTTTATGTATATTTTTTCTTGTTTGCACAGGTTTTCTGACGACAACGTCTTGGTCTTGGCACTGATTCCTAAAGCATTTTGCCCCTCAATCTCATTTGGCCTTCATGCTTTAGGGGGAATATGTTACACAACAATTTGTCACTATAACTGTATTCCCTGTTCCTGATCCTGAAATCCCTTAACAATGACCTCTGTGCCTATTTTCCATCATGAAAATATGCTTTCATGTCCTCTTCATCACAATGAATAAACTCTCTGTTATCCATTCATGAAGTAGCTCCTTGTAAACCTAGTTATCTGGAGTGGCACTCCCCCTATGTGTCTTGCTTGCGCCGATGGCCTCTTTTTGGTCCAGGATTGCATCTATCGGTGCTCGAATTACACTCATACTCACACCGATCCCCTTCTAGGAAGTGAAGCTTCGAGATCTGGAAGCTTCCTGGCGAAGACCTTGTTGTTTGTTCCAGAGGATAGAGCTGAGATTCTTCCTTGGGCCTCTTTGTACCTACAAAAGTGGAACCACCCAAAGGGATAACCCATTTCCCCATCTAAAGTGGATCCATCCTCCCTCCTCCTTTGCTATATAATGGGAAATCTCCCATAGCTCTACTAGTTATAAGAGAAATACAAGAACAGGAGAGACAATTTTTGTTGCTATAGACATCGAGCAAGAGTTGAGACCTTTTTCCCTCACATGAAGTTCAAAGAGTGGTTTTGAGACAAGCTTGGATCTACACCCATTGAAGGAGAGCCGCAACATCAAGGCATGGGTTGTAACTCCCCCTCTCTATTTTAATATAATACTATTGGTTCATGCTTTTCATTCTTGTATTTATGTGTGATTGGATTCTTAGTTTTCCTTGATCATCTAAGTAGGTTGCATATGCATTATATATGTTATTCTTTCATGTTTTTTGTTTTTTGATCCTTTTTACAAGTAACCAAGCACCGGTAGCAGCGGAGATATGACCATGGAACGTGAAGTATCAAAGGATTCAAATGGGAATTAACATCAGATTGAGGTAGGTGATCTATTCGCAATCTTCGTGCATTTACAATATAGGAAAGTAGGTTTATAATTGTTCCTTGTTGTTACTAGAGCCACTCTAGGGCTAGAGGGATTGCCTATGCCTGCAGAGAGGATTTTCCTGCATAACACCAGTGAAAGTGGGTATATGTGAGGAAAGGTGTGCATTACATTCTCTCTCTTTTTCCCAAATTTTTAGAACCAATGGAAAATTCCCTATAAAATATTCTCCCCTAAAGAAAAAGTTATAAATGATAACTGATGACTGAAGTGCCTTAAGTTGTGACAAGTCGAGATCAAGAACAACTAGCAAGATTCATCTGTTACAATCATCCATGGCCTCCTTAAGAGAGAATTGATGACAATCATGGGAATTTTCATGATTCATGATAGTCTCCCATCTCCATGCTATCATCCAAATGAAGTGGACCACCTCCAAGCTTGGTAATCCATAGCAAAACTCCTCCACAACACATTTGAGAGGCATGCTCCTGAAAAACATATGGCTCACTATATAGAGAAACAAGTGATACATCATGGTGGCCATACAAAATCTCATGCTCCCATGGAAGCATGCAAAGAAAAAATAATGGGGAACCCATTTCCCCAAAGACCCATCCAAAAAGGATGCTTCTCCTCCAACCATGCCCCCAGCAAGGATAAGGACATCTTCAGCTTGTGGGATCATAATTAGAATCATGCTAGCTACCATGTATGATAAATGAGAAGGAAGATGTTTCCTCATGTGCAACCATTGTAGTTTTATCTTTAACTTCCATAGAATATGATATGACAAGTGCCTTCCCCAACACTTGTTTGCTGCCTCATGCCTTTGGAATGCTTGGAGAATGTACATAATGGTTGGTGTAAAAGAATCACACCATGAGGAATATAATAGCTTTCCAAGGTTCTCCAAGGAATGATCTGCATCAACATAGTTCATGGCTTTGAGTAGCCCATGAAACCCATCATAAATAGTGCCGCTTTTTGGAGCAATGATTTGCAAATGAGTGTTAGAAAAATATAAGCATAAAGCAGATACATGATAATTATCCAAAGGATAATCCTCTCTATATACTTGTTTTATATCAACGGGGTAACTCATGGATGAGTTCCATCTCACACTCAATGAGTAAGGAGATGTGAATGATGGGTCCTCCTAAGAGATATCTTCCTCCTCCTCTACTAGGTAATCCATGCACATCTTCATGTGAGAGTGCAACTCTTCTTTTAAAACTTCCCATATGAATCCACCCAAGAGAGTATGATATGTTTTGATAAAACCAGTGGGTTTGGAAATCAGAATCTCATAGGTGGCATCTAGTAATTTCTCCTTGTGCTTGGACTCACTAACCAACAGAATGAGATTATATAAATAGATGACCCAATCAACCACCTTGAACCTTTCATCCTTTAATTCCCCATCAAGAATACCCCATGTGAAAAGGTCCTTCGAGTATTCCATCATGAGTTGGGAATCCCAATAAGGATCCAAGCTCTCCAAGAATGACAGCGCTGTGGAAATCTGAAATGTAGCCCCTGTATTCTCATGGCTCCCATATTTGAAATCCTTCGTATCAAAATCACATTTGGGAGTATCAAAATATCCTCTATGCTACCCCATTGGCAGCTGATATTGTGCAAGACAAGATTGAAGCATATGGAAATCAACTTCCCCTCGAAAAGTCCTTCTTTTCCAAAACTTCCTCCTTTTGGCCCATTCATAAAAGAGGGTTAGGATCCCCTTACCATATTTAGAAATATTCTTTGTGAATGAAGTGATCATGGGCTGCCCCAAATATATGGAGTTTCCATGTGTCCTCATGCTCATGCAATCATAGATCTATTATTTCTCCTCTCTCAGCACAGATATCTGAGTGCGATTTAGCAATGCCCCTTTTAGGAAACTGCTCATCTCTCTTCTGATTTCATGAGAGATTCTTTGCGCTATGCTAGCTTCTCCCAAGGCTCCTTCGTTAGCCAAGTATGCATATGTTGTCCATAGTTGAGAGAACACTTTAGATTTCCTCCTACCAAGAGGTGCTCCTGGTAAAGTACCTCCTTGCAAAGAGGTGTCAATGCATAGAGTAGAATGTGGATGTAGGTAGACAAATTTTCCCTTACCTTTAGTGCATAGGTCCTCTTGCCTTCTTTGTGCTTCCAAGATTTTAAGCAGAGAAGGGTTCACGTTCTTCTCCTTGTGATGCCCTTCCTCCTCTTTTTCTCCTTCTATTTCCAAGATCTCATCATTTGAAAATGATGGTACATGCTGCTTATGTGTTATGCAAAGATATCTATGTGTGAGACCTTGTGGAACTCCTTGAAAGAGTGCAAGGGTTTCTTATCTTGGAGAAAGTGCTCCAAATTCATCTTCATGAGGAGCTTGAGGTGCTTTTTTTGTTACTGTGTTATGATCTCCTATCTTCTCCTCCTTTTCAATGACTAAAATTGTCTCATCATCAATAAGAGACCTTAGATCTTGGGCATCTATTGAAGGAGAAACCTTCATGCTTTCCTCTTGAGAAGGGGACCCTTCACTCAATGGAGATCTTGCCCTTGGTAAGGCATCAAACAAACTTACACCCTCTTCCATGGTCTTCAGAAATGGAGTTGGATTCATAGACCCTTCCAACTCATGCCAAAGCTTCATCTCATGTGGTTTGATTGTGTCAACAGAAGATGTTACATATGGAGCTTCATCAAACCTTTCTATCAATCTTGCAATAAACCTTGCATAAGTAGGTGTATTGGCATTCTTCAAGGAGAAAGACTCAAACAACCACCAAGCATAAGATTTACCCTCAAAATTGAGCACTGCTGCTTTGATGGCTTCAATCTACGAAAATTGATGTTGTTGCACAAAGCTATCTAGCTCCTCCATCGAAACCCTAACTGGACATTTAGGTGATCCATCAAAGATAGATAGATAGAATCTACCCTTACCATGCTGCTCCTCATTTTTGCCTTTTCTTTCCTTGATCTTGCAGAACCCTTGGAAGTTCAAGTTATCTTTGAAATCCTTCGATTGAGCTTCATACTCCTCCAAATACTCTCTAAGAGTCTCCTTTTTTGCCACACCTCCTTTCTTCCTCTTCATGAAGAAATCACAGACAGAATGGTGAAGATTTGGTGATATGGATGAGTGCACATATCCATGATATGAGGATTCAGAATGTTCCTCATGTATATATCTTGTAGATCTGATAGGAATATCTTCTTGTTCTTGAAACTTCCTGGGAGTTTCACTGCTTCTTCTCTCTTCTTCTTGTACAACCTCCTTGGAGAGGTTCTTACTAGATCTGAAAAGTGATGAGATTAAACTCATATTTCTTCATAATTATGACCTTTCTCCTTGATCTATAGCACTTGGCTTTAATCCATAGGTTGAGCCAAAGATATTGCTCTGATACCACTGTAATATCCCATATCTGGGGCAACTCAACAAGCCTGTTGAAATGATGCATTTCTGAGAATACTGTGAATGGAAATGAGTTTTCAGCTCCTGTATCCCTTATATCATCTCATCTAAGATCTAAATCCAAGAGGAGAGAAAAAAAAAATCAGACTAGGTGGGTTAAACAGATCTCCCACAAACTAGTCTAGCTAAAAACCACCCAAAGAGAGAGGCTGCAGCTCTATGCAAAGGATTGCTTCAGAAATAACGCAAATCCACTGAATCACATTAAGATGCTGATATTAAGGTTTATAAATCAGATATATAACATCAAATCATATGTTCTTTACAACCCATACAATATACAAGAGAAAGAATGAGTTTATACAACAAAAATCCTCAGAAATGAGGTGCTACAACCATGAGAAAAGATTGTATAACCATGACAGCGTTATTTTTAGGGATGGAGCAGTATTTTATTAATTATTAAGATCTAAAGCAGATATGTACATAAAAATTTAGATCTATTATAGATCTGTGTACAAGAAATGCTGATCTATACATTCCCCTTGGGGTTTTTCTCAAAACATGAAGTACCGGGAGTAGATATGAGATCTAAGACTGCAGATCTATAGAATGATTCAAAAATTTCTAAATAATACATTGGTACAACAGATAATATCTGAAACAAACATTGATTGTATGGCAAATCCATGGATCACCACAGTGTAAGGAAGAATCCCAACACCAGAGATCTCTCCTCCAAAACGCAGGCAAAACACCCTGCAGCTGTAGATCTGAAAATAACGCTATCTTAGTAAGATTAAAAGCACTATAGCTTCTAAGAATGATTTTTCCTAGTTCCAAGATGTATATTTTAAGTGAAAACAACTAATGAACTCTTCCAGGAGATTAAAAGACACACTCACTGAGAAGAGCCACTACTATAGGCTAGATCTAAGAAGATCTAGTTTCTTCCACTGCTGCAACTCACAAGGCCAACTCAACTCTCACAGGAGAAGAATTTCAGGTGTAAGGTGAGCTTGGCCTAAAATCTTGATGTGGAAAGGATAGAACAAGTCTCCTCCAAGAGCTACTCAAGGAAGGAGGTGGGATTCCTAAACAAGAAGTCCCAACAAGGGATGTCTAAGCACACAGACCTTCAGAAATAATAATCTTCAACAACCTTCTCTTGTTGATCTCCTCCTCCTTTTATAATATTGGAGTCTTGGAAAAAACCTAAACCACTTTATTAGTCTAGCCCTTTTCACATTTAGAATCTCCTTCTAGAACTGCGCTGTCCCTCAGGGAGGTTCAATGCATCTAGACTGCACTGTAGAATTTGTCAAAGGTGACCCATTATTGTGATTTAAACCCATTCACACCTGCAAGATGTAACTTACATAGCCTATATATGTCTCTGTTCACATAAGAATTGATTTATTCTTAGTTTTAGGAGTTTTACATGTCCTCCTTTACAATTTATTCATCAATCATGAAATGCAAAAATAAACAAGGAAAAATTAATATTCCAATTAGCTGCAGCTAATTTAGCAATATTACAGTCTCCCCCTCCCACATGTTGCTTCTCCTCAAGCAACTACAATGGTGCTGAAAAATCTCCCCTTCTCCTCTTGTGGCATATTCATGCAATAGTTTCCACCACTGCTCTGAATTTTCTACAATAGTCCTATCTTCCAATGGTCCTTCCTCAATGTGCAAGTTGGCCCTTGGTGAATAAAACCAATGGATCTCATCATGAAAGAATGGAAGGTTGTTATAGAAAAATTCTTGCTGATCCATGGCCTCCTTAAGAGAGAAGTGATGACAATCATGGGGATTTTCATGATTCATGATAGTCTCCCATCTCCATGCTATCATCCAAATGAAGTGGACCACTTCTAAGCTTGGTAATCCATAGAAAAAATCCTCCCCAACACATTTGAGAGGCATGTTCCCGAAAAAATTATGGCTCACTATACAGAGAAACAAGTGATACATCATGGTGGCTATACAAAATCTCATGCTCCCATGGAAGCATGCAATGCAAAAATAATGGGGAACCCATTTCCCCAAAGACGCATGCAACAAGGATGCTTCTCCTCCAACCATGCCCCCAACAAGTATAAGGACATCTTCAGCTTTTGGGATCATAATTAGAATCATGCTAGCTGCCATGTATGATAAATGAGAAGGAAAATGTTCCCTCATATGCAACCAGCGCAGTTTTATCCTTAACTTCCATAGAATAGGATATGACAAGTGCCTTCCCCAACACTTATTTTCTGCCTCATGCCTTTGGAATGCTTGGAGAATGTACATCATGGTTGGTGTAAAATAATCACACCATGAGGAAATAATAGCTTTCCAAGGTTCTCCAAGGAATGATCTGCATCAACATAGTTCAAGGACTTGAGTAGCCCATGAAACCTGTCATAAATAGTGCCCCTTTTTGGAGAAATGTTCTAGAAATGAGTGTTAGAAAAATATAAGCATATAGGAGATACATGATAATGCTCCAAAGGATAAGCCTCTCTATATACTTGTTCTATATCAATGGGGTAACTCATGGACGAGTTCCCTCTCACACTCAATGAGTATGGAGATGTGAATGATGGCTCCTCCCAAGAGTTATGTTCCTCCTCCTCTACCAAGTAATCCATGCACATCTTCATGTGAGAGTGCAACTCTTCCTTGAAAACTTCCCATATGAATCCACCCAAGAGATTATGATATGCTTTGATAAAACCAGTGGGTTTGGAAAGCAGGATCTCATAGGTGGCATCTAGTAATCTCTCCTTGAGCTTGGAGTCACTAACCAATAGAATGAGATTATATAAATAGATGACCCCATCAACCACCTTGAACCTTTCATCCTTTACTTCCCCATCAGGAATCCCCCATGTGAAAAGGTCCTTGGAGTATTCCATCATGAGTTGGGAATCCCAATAAGGATCCAAGCTCTCCAAGAATGACAACACTGTGGAAATCTAAAATGCAGCCCCTGTCTTCTTATGGCTCCCATCTTTGACATCCTTGGTATCAAAATCACATGTGTGAGTATCAAAATATCCTCTTTTCTACCCCATTTGTAGCTTATCTTTCTCAAGACAAGATTGAAGCATATGGAAATCAACTTGCCCTCGGAAAGTCCTTGTCTTCCAAAACTTCCTCCTTTTTGCCCATTCATACAAGAGGATTAGGATCCCATTTCCATCTTTAGAAATATTCTTTGTGAATGAAGATATCATGAGCTTCCCCAAAGATATGTATTTTCCATGTGTCCTCATTCTCATGCCATCATAGATCTCTGATTTCTCCTCTCTCAGCGTAGATATCTAAGTGGGAGTTAGCAATGACCCTTTCAAGAAACTTCTCATCTCTCTTCTAAATTCATGAGAGATTATCTGCACTGTGCTAGCTTCTCCCAAGGCTCCTTCCTTAGCCAAGTATGCATATGCTGCCCATAGTTGAGATAACACTTTAGATTTCCTCCTATCAAGAGGTGCTCCTGGTAAAGTACCTCCTTGCAAAGAGGTGTCAAGGCATAGAGTAGAATGTGGATGTAGGTAGACAGATCTTCCCCTACCTTTAGTGCATAGGTCCTCTTTCCTTCTTTGTGATTCCAAGCTTTTAAGCAGAGAAGGGTTCATGTTCTTCTCCTTTTGATGCCCTTCCTCCTCTTTTTATCCTTCTATCTCGAAGATCTCATCATTTGAAAATGATGGTACATGCTGCTCATGTGTTATGAAAAGAGCTCTATGTGTGAGACCTTGTGGAACTCCTTGCAAGAGTGTAGGAGTTTATTATCTTGTAGCAAGTGCTCCAAATTCATCTTCATGAGGTGCTTGAGGTGCTTTTGTTGTGACTATGTTGTGATCTCCTGTATTCTCCTCCTTTTCAATGACTGAAATTGTCTCATTTAATGCAAACTCCTAGTGTTGGGAACGAGATCCACTATTTGAGGGATTTTGGAGGGGAAATATTCTTCCACGTGAGTTTTAATAATTACCAATTTGAATTTTCCGCTAGGGGCATGTATTTATTAGTCTTCTTGAGGAGAAAACTTGTTTTTTGCAACTCCACTTTCATTTCTAACAAAGATGTACTTGGACTGATTCAATAATGAAGTTTGGTGCCATTTTTAGCTTTTAAATATTGGTTTACTCGATATGAATCTGAGTCTCCTTGGGCTTGGCCATCCCAGGAGCCCCAAATCCCTCTTGCACAATTTCTTTATGTTCTTTTCACTGCTTATTCACATGAATCTCTTATTCTTGTTTTGTATATTTCTGTATTTAGTATTGATTCTTTTCTTATTGTAGGATTGAATTAAATGATTGACGTGGGTTTTTTTGAATTTTGTTTTTAGATTCAAAATAAATATTAATCCTTATAATAACATTGGAATGTCATCTTCATCATTAATCTACTTGTATTTGGTTACTAGTTCATGAATATAGGATTTCTGGAAATGCCTTGTAGCAAAATAGTAGTACTTTTATGCTATTTTCTAGCACGTGTGAACATGGGTATTTTGGAGTGATTATATTTGGAATGGAGACCTAATACATCCTACTTAAAAAAAAAAAATTATCTCATACCATTTTCATTTGATTTTCTTATTCATTCAGTGAGTTATTTCTAGAATAGAATTTCCTGTAGAAAAAAGAAAGCTTCATGTAGCACTCTTATAGCATGTATAAACTTGACCAGATTTTCTCCCAAAGCATGGTTTTTGTCTCTTAGGATTGAATCATGACCCCTTTGATGTAAATACATTATTGAGTAAGAATAGAAACCACTTAGGACATGAATTTTTACAAATTCATGCTCTTAAGATTTCAATTACAAATTGTTGTTCTTTTCTAGGACTAATTTCTTTTCAAAGAAACACTTCCATTTGTGAAATTAGTTTATGCTTTTATTTCATGAAATTCACTCCATTACATCATATCAATAAAATAAGGACACATTATATGCTGCACATATAGTTATGATACCTCTTAAGTTTGTACGAACCCCAGGTTGATAATTAAAGTTGGTAGCCTTGGGAGTTGAAACATTCTTGTTGTAATACTGAGGCTCATCAAAAAGAATTTAAGCAAACAATGAAAGGATCATCTTCAACAATAGGTAAGGGCATGGGATAGGTTGCCACATAATTTACCTATGGTGGGGAAGATACTATTTGCATATAAGGACCATTTAGGGATGATGGTTTACTGGGAGTCAAATTAGGACTAATGAATGAAAGCTTGTCAATGGTCACAATTCTTCCTTCATGCGGGAAATACATCACACGAAAGAGTGAAGAGACAAGAGATCCCATGACATAAAAATGATCATGCCCAAGGAGTAAATTAAAACCTAAATGACCTTTTACTACCATCATATCGATATAGATAGTATTTCCTCTCAAAGTAATAGGAAACTTAGGAAGGATCCCTAATGGTTGACTGGTTCCTCTCTTAAAATAAAATAGATTCCGAGAAATGCACACAAGCTACATAGAACCTAAATATTTCCAAGAAGTTGAGGAAAAAATACTAAAATATGTGCCTTCATCTATGATTTTTCCAGGTACGAACACATTATAAGCCAATACTATGATCTGGAATGGCATGTAAGGAGGAAGACAATATCCTTCAAGTAAACTCCAATCAAAGTAAGTGAGCCTACTACTTGGAGGGGAGCCATGAGAATGAGAGAAATTACCCCTTCTCTAGTGTTGTGGGAACGATAGGATTTCCCCCCTGTGCCATGGGAATGGGAGAACTATCCCCCAGTTCATGGGAGCTCGAGGAAATGAGAAGAACCTGAGTGGTATGAAGTTCAATCTCTACGGGAAAGGTATGGTTGAATGAAAGTGAAATCGGGTCAACCATTTTCTCAACCAATAGTTGGTTTGGAATGTATGCACAAGATTCACGTTCAGAGTGAGTGGGATTGACTAGAGATGAATTTTGGTCAATCACTTCATCAACTAGTGGAGGATGAGGGGAAAGATTTCGATAATGAGTCAGAAGAGGATGACGAGAAGCTATAAAGATAAAAACCCCACTATGATATATTATGTATATATAATGGATCATGAAACAATATCATATAAAACTCTAATCCAAGAGTTCTCAGTACAATATACAATCATCTCACACTGTCATTCAAAAATTGGAAAATACATGTGCCAATTTACTGCCTCCTAACAAATTGCCTCCACTGCGCAATCCTTGATGGTAAACAACCTATGAATGAATTATTCTCACCTACCTTGACTGCGCAATCCTCATAGGCACATCCAATGTGTGTGTGGTTGCATGAGTGCACCCATTAATGTCATTTACCCTTTCACCTACATCTCAACTGGGTCTCCAATGGATCTGACATGCATGTAGTTAACAATAGTAAATCTTCAGTTGCATGTGAGACCACTGATTGTGAATTAATTAAATAATTAATTCATTGATCTCTCACTAGTGTATCTTCAATTACAACTAGCACAAATGAGTTTAACTCTCTTAACTGAGTTAAACTACTTTACAACACACATAACTACACTTCCAAATCTGTTACAACTTCAAATCACTTAGTTACAAATAAGTCCATTTTCATGTCCCACCAACCAACATTTGAACTCAAATTTCCTATAGCTAACTGATTTTCCACTTCAGTTAACTATTTCCAAGTGCTCATTCAGAATAGATTAATGTTTATTTTCCAATTATTATTAGGGGATAATAATAGTCGACATGCATCTATAAATAGACATGAAATATATAAATAGAACTCCCAGATACATCTATAAATAGAACATCATGTATAAATAGAATATGCTCACCATCTATAAATATAATTTTCTCATGCATCTAAAAATAGGCTTCCACCTAAAAATAGCCTGTGTGGGCCCCACCTAGTGTAGGTGTTTAATTTTCACTAGGATCAAGGATGTTGTTTCCGGATGCGAATTTCATTGTTTCTTATTGCAAAATTCAACAACTGCTCCTATATCAATGCACATACAAAACCCCAAATTTCAATGCAATTTTTTTTCTTTTCAACACACTTAATTTTTGAAATGAGGAAAAATAATATGAAAAAGTTTAATCACTGATTCAAATGCACTTTTTAGAATGAGGACCATAACAAAAATTATCAGAACAAATTATAAGAACAAATAAAAATAGAAACCAATCCTTACCAAAAGAAATCAAACATAAATTAAAACCGAATGGAGGCTTTAGAGAGATCACATGGCACTCAAGACTCAGGGAGGGTCATTTGGAAGTAGGTTGATCAAAGAGGCAATAAAAAACAAGAGAAAATTTTGTGCAAAAATAGGGGCCAATGCTGGTGTAGAAGAGGCACCAGTTCTTTTCAATGCAGGTACATATAAGTCCCAAGTGGGGTGCAATGCTCTATCAAAGTCACAGGGGGTGTGTTGGTGCAGGGATAGAGTATTCTGACACAAAATTTGCAAATGAGAATCAATGAAATGAATTCCTAGGTTTGTTCTTGAATGGTTAAGGTAGAAAAGGTCTATCAAAGAGGTAAAAACTCACAATGGAAAAATAAACCACCAAGTGAATTAATTCAAGAGGATCTCTCAGGTACAAGTACAAGAAGCATTAGGAATGGGTCAAAATTTTAAGTTGTTGGATTGCTCTCGAGAAGGGTTCAGATTGAAGTACTCGTCACCCTGATTCCAACGGTGTGAACAGATCTCCAATCCGAGCATGTATGGAGAAGTTAGAGCAAGTCAAAGTTTCGGTCTAAGTGGGTAAATGGCCAGGTTTAAGCATCCTACAATTTCACCATCAACCAGCAGGGAACCTAACATCCAAGAAGCGGGTGAATTTGTGGGATGGTTAATTTTCCCAATAAACCCCATATTCAAGAAAGTTAAAAAAAAAAAGACATATTTATATAACAATAAAAATAAAATATATTATAAGGGTGGCAGGCCACCAACCCGACCACCCACTACAACAAAGGGTTAAGTATGGATTGGGGGGTGGGTTTTCACCCTCACCACTGTAGTGGAGGTTACAAAAACCATGGTGGGGTAGGCTCCCACGAGAGGACCCACAACCAATTTCAAACATTTGTTATATATATCACATTGCGGTGTAAGTTTTTTCCATCGGAGGTGGAACGGTGTCGGCGAAGGTCGAACCCACCCAGCCCATGTGGCTGACCCTCGAGTGGGTAGCACCACCATAACGAATATAAAATCCAAAATAAAACCAAATGATATGCTATGTTCGAAGCAGGTGGGATTCGAACCATGATCTCTGCCCTGCCATAGAACTTCGTGACTGTTGAGCCACAGGGCTCAGCCTTGGTGGCCTTTCCCCCAAAATTTTATTAAACCTCTCATTTCCACAGTGTGCCCAGGGAGATCTGAGCAACATAGTGGAACCATGAGTGAGCAGAAGGGTGGAACCATGCCTAGGGAATCTTGAGGGGCATCAAAACTCTAAAGGACAAGAAATCAATGATCACGTCTTATATGCATCAAAGCTCTCCATTTTCGACTACTTTCCAGCTTGGAGGTATAAGGTTGTAATTTTTCTTTTATATTTTCTTCTTCTTGGCACTTAATGAGTGAAGTCCTCCCCATTGTTGATTAGGGCCCAGAGACATAGTCCACAATGGGCAAACTCCGTTATCAACCCTTGTTGTGGTATTTTCATGCTTTCACATTATTTCTCTCTTCTTTCATGTGCACTTTAAGTTGTTAAGGTGAACATGTCACGTTTCATGTAATTCCTTAATACATTTGTAAGTAAAATATCTTGGATCAAGTGGTATCAGTGCTAGTATTTGTTAGATGTTAAGTGTATGATTGTATGCTAACCAGAAACATGCTCCAAAGAGATGAAGGGAGGCTTAAGTCCTTGATACCGAAGTGAGGCATGCACATCAACGGAGGAACATGGCAAATGAAGATGCTCATCATTAGGAGGAGAAAAAATACCGCAAGGCCTTCTATATAGTGGCAGATAAGGTTGACTAATGAAAGGCTCAATATTCAGCTAAAAAATGAAATTTCTTGGAAATGCTCCAAACCAGAACGACTAGATAGAGCTCATCACTGTTGGGTATACGACCAAAGTCCCACATTGACTAGAAGTGGGGAGGATCATGGGTATATAAGGATGGAAAAATATCTCCATTGGTATGAGGCCTTTTGGGGTAAAGCCCATAAGCAAAACCATGAGGGCTTAGGCCCAAAGTGGACAATATCATACCATTGTGGAGATATGTGGTGTCCAGAATCCTTGCAAGTGGTATCAGAGCCATGCCCCGAAGTTAGCGAAGTGGATGAATCCTCGAATTCCGAACGAAGGTGGTGGGCCCTGGTAATATCACGATGGGATCCGTGGATGAGCTCGGTTAGACAGGCGGTATGCTCCGGATTCTTCATGGACGTGTCCTGGTCCCAACGCGGTGAAGAGGAGTTGACCTGGGATAGAGTAAGCTCTCGAAGCAGGTGGTGCTCCATGTAAGGCGTGTGCTTCCAACACATTGGAGCAGAGAATCCTGGTTGGTAGAGAGTGGACGGATGGATAATCGTTTGAGGGGAGGCTCGATGGTCCTTTGTTCGAGGGGAGGATTGTTGGGTATACGACCAAAGTCCCACATTGACTAGAAGTGGGGAGGATCATGGGTATATAAGGATGGAAAAATATCTCCATTGGTATGAGGCCTTTTGGGATAAAGCCCATAAGCAAAACCATGAGGGCTTCGGCCCAAAGTGGACAATATCATACCATTGTGGAGATATGTGGTGTCCAGAATCCTTGCAATCACAAGGATTCCAACGCAACTCGTTTCATCAAAATCTGAGTTCGTATGAGTATGTTATGGTCTGTTGTTTGTTTTCTCAAAAAAGTAAAAATTGTGCAGAATAGTGACATACTGATGACTTGGAAGTCCAGTCAGCATGTCAGGAATATTTAGGGAATATTCTTTAAATTTCAGCCAGTGACACCGGGACAAGTGTCATCACCAGATTCACCAATGTTGCTTGGGGAAG
This sequence comes from Pinus albicaulis, assembly GCA_034641835.2. Lineage (NCBI taxonomy): Eukaryota > Viridiplantae > Streptophyta > Pinopsida > Pinales > Pinaceae > Pinus > Pinus albicaulis. The sequence continues at coordinate 148,103,032 of CM076584.1, forward strand.
TTGAATTTTTCTCCTAATCGTAAGTTTAGAATTATCTATGGTGGATTATTTTTATTAATGGTGGACTTTTTAGGCCAATGGAGAAGGGCCACATGGCGTAGCCAGAGGTTTACACATGCCCTCCCCCATGGCAAGGTTGGATGGCATGATAATTTTTATTCAAGTTCGATTTGGGTCAGAAGAATTGACACTAAGATATTGATGATTTTTTTATATTAGTATTGATCTAGATTCTAAAATTTGATGAGATGATTTAGTTGATTTGATTGGACAATAATTATTTATAGGCTAGGCATGATGTTTTGTTAAAGTTTTATGGTTGCAGTGAGCATTGCATGAAGCAAGCTCTCCCGATCTAGATATGTCAGCATTGACAGTTATTTGATGAAGGCATGATGTTGTGTTAATCCAAGCCTTTACTTCATAAGTGTTCCAATGTATGACCTTAATTTTGATTTTGGTTTTATATACTAACAATATACTATTATAAAGTTATGATCTGGTGATGATATAAGATAGAGGGAGATTGCTTCTGAAGCTTGAAATAATGTACCTTGGCATGTTGAAACGATTTTGGAAGTTGGAAAAAGATAATCTATTTTTTCAACATATTAAAGAAGTATTGGAAAGTGGAAATGCAAATCCTTGGACACTCCAATTTAATGTTTAATATATGGAAACCGATAGTTAATTGAATCATGGATGTTCCATTTATAACATCCATATATATATATATATATGATATGCATAGAACTTGAGTAGATTCCTGATTGAACTGTTTCATTCACATTGAGTTGAAACCAAGGATCCTTCGTGATGTTTGCATGAGATGATATATTATTGGTCTGAGATATTATTCCTATGATATATGAGTATATGTATATTTTGATTATTGATGAGATGAGAACATATGTGTGCTTCCTTAGCATGATATCTTCCATGATCATAGGTCCATAGAATGACTGAGGTTGAGTACATGACTAGCTATGAGCAGGATGAAGAAGCTCCTTAGAGAGTTGTCTAAGCATGATCTGGATATGACATACATTTTGATAATAAAGAGTGAGATATAATTGGAAGATAATCCCGTATATATATATATATATATATATATATATATATATATGGTTGAGACCAAGATACTCTCATATATTGAGACAGTGTAGTTGTACGAGACAAGCTTAGGCTTGCGATTGGCACCTTGAGAGGGAGGATGTTTATGGTACCCTTTTGTGATTTATATGACTATTTATGCTGTAACATGATATTTGATTTGATGTCCTGTATAAACAGCAGACAACTACTACTAGTATATGATGATTACTTGATACAATTCCGATGATATGAGTATGATGAGATTAGCCCTAATCGAGGACACTGATCTAATCCCTTCCTCCCCTGTCTGAGCTCCCAGGGTATGGAATTGAGTTAGAGGGATCTTGGGGTCGATGGAACTCTGGAAAATAGGGTGTCTTCCCTATATGTTACCCATAGGGTTTCAGTAGTATCTCACCCTATCGTGGTCCTTTCAGAGTATACCTGAGTTGGAATCATACACACAAGATTGTGCTTGTTGGTATTATGCCTCTTTGTATGGCCAACGGTTGAGAAATCTTGGACGCGTGTGATCCTTACCTCTTGGTAAGTCGGATATATTTTCCAAGTTATATTCTGATGCAGGCATTATCCACATGACTATTCAGGGTCATTCCTGAGAATATCAATAGGAAATCAGATGGATTGAGTAGTAGCTACCCTATGTCACCTATTTCTCGATATGGGGTCATAGTAGTAGCTCCCCCATGAGATTTTGGGATGCATTGTCGCTCTTTGATCTAATTTCAGGTGGATTTTTTCTCCTTGATATGCTCTCTGATGATGATGTAGGTCGTATATTTGACTCCTCGCTGATATTGTTGGGTGGTAGCCTGATGGCGTTTCCAAGTAGCCTGATGACATACTTCCAGGAACTATCCTATTGAATGATATTTCGGGTAGTATCCTGTTGACTGATATTCTGAGTAGTAGCCCACTGAATGATATTGTGGGTATTAGCCCGTTGACTGATATTGTGGGTAGTAGCCCACTAATATAAATTCTAGGTAGTAGCCCATTGGAAAAGATTCTTGGTTGTATCCCAATGAATATAGGGTGGTAGCTTAAGCTCCCCTCCAGTAGAAAGTTCTTCTTCTTCTAGATTCGAGAATGTTCAACATATGAGCATGAAAAATCAAGTAAGAAAGAAATAGAAGGAGATTTAAATTGATGATTTAGGATGATGAGATACTTGAGATGGGATGTATTTCATATTGATTGATGGTTAGATATTGGCAAGTGGAATTCTCCCTAGTTGAGAGGGGGTGTTAAATTTAAGAAACTTTGGTCAAATTCCACCTTGGAAAGCTCAGATGAAAAATATGACGTTTGCATTGAATTCCTATTTTTGAGAGGACCAAAATAAACCTAAATATCACCTCGTTTATAAAAGTAGAAGTTGGTTTTTGAATTTATGTACCCACTCATGTATATTGAATTAGGTCATCCCTATGCACATGTAACAATGGACAGGTCAGCCTCAACGTCAAATGAACTCTCTTGGAAGCCTATAAATAGAAGATACCTCAAGCTCATTTGGACACATTGATAAATCTCTCTTCTTCTCATATATTTTGTCTTGACTCACATAGTTTTGACGAAAGGAGCTCGCACAGGGACTGAAATCATAGGCAGGAGGCTCAATATGATCTAGGTTTTTATGGATCTTAGATGCATGCTTTCTATAGATATTTTTCAACCATAGTCGTAGGAACAAAGGCTTATGCCTACATCAAAGGTTCCATATTCGCATGCACATAGGTCCAACTGTGTGGCTAGGGCTTCAAAGGGAGATGAAGGTGAGATCATCCATAGTCATAGGAACAAAGTGTCTTGGTAGCATTGAGGGACACATAACCACAGGCACATAGGTATATGGTAATTTCGAGGGCCTCTGGAGGTAGATAAGGCTCTCAAAAACCATAGACACATGCACAAAGGTCTATGGTAGCATACAGGGACCCATAGCTATAGGCAAAGAGGCCTATGTTAACGTCCAAGACTATCATAAACGCAGGAACAACTCCTCCTCCATGCGTCCAAGTCTCTAAGATGAATATATAGTATTCAAAAGTTTCCGCTTAGTGACAACAATGTTAAAGAATATGCTTCAGGCAGTGATAATATATTCAGTCATCATTGTCAAAGTATTTTTTATGTTTAGATGCATTTCATGGATATTATAGTCGATGTGAAGATATGGATCATTGTACTCTCTTTTGCTAAATCATTTGATGAAAATCTGTTAGAAGAATAATTTGCAATATTTTTCCCCATAGTGGCTTTTTCCCTGGTCTTCGACCAATCCTGTTGTCTTTATGTGTGCATGTTTTTTTTCCTATGTTCCTTTATGTTCCGCTGCATTGATGATGGTATTATTTTTATTTCTACATAGTTTCATATGCTGATAAATAATGATGTAAATCTGAATAATTTTATGTTTTTATGGAGTGAACTTGATGTGTTAATGAAGAAATGCAATGATCAAAGCAAGGAACATTATATCCCTATGAAAAATTAATAGGGGAGTGTTCTGTAACAGACCCAGGTTAAAATTCCATGTACTAAAAGTTAATAAAGGAAAAAATAAGACCACGGGAGGTGGACACTTATTCCAAGTTGAATGTTGGAAAAAAAATCTTAGTGGGTGTTCATTTTGGTTTATTATAGCCAAGGAATTTGGAAAAGGAAACGGATAAGGCTTTGAAAAGGAAAAAAGTATTTTTGGAATATTTATTTATGAAAATAAAGTAAATTAGGAGAAAAGGAAGGTGAAAATTCATAGGTTGCAGGTGAGGAGGAAATTGAAGGAAAATAATGGAAAATTGAATAAATTAGAGGCTTCAATGATAAAAATGATGTTCAAGATCAGTTCATGGCTTTTGTTAGTTCGTTTTCATAATTACACTCAAAGAGGAGAAGAGCACTAGGAGGAGAAGAGATAAATTAAGAAAAGGAAGGAAAAGGAAAGGAAAGGAAATCAAAGATCAAGAAGGAAGAGTAGGATATAGCATCTTCAACAGGAATAATTGCATGCAACAGATTGCATGTATGATTTCCTAGCTAGTTTTGACATGCATGGTATGTGCATGTTGGTAATTTTTTTTTTGTTGTCGGTGGAATGGTTTTTTTGGGTTTTGATAGTGGTTTTCAGTGTTGGCTTTCATTTTACATATAGAGATGGTGTGATGGGATTGTTCTTGGTTTTGAGATTTGGAATTTCAATATGGGTTTGGAATCTAGGGCAGAGGTGGTCTCAGGTTCATTCCCAAATGTTTAGGAATACCTTAACCAATTATAGAGGGATACACTGTAAAGCCTGAGGGTGGTGTCTCGGTAAGGGCCTAGTGATCTGGTGTGGATTACAGTAAATCCTACAGAATAGGAGACGAAATATGCCTCTAGGATAGTGATGAGATCTAGAGGCATTACAAGCTTGGTTCGGTTTTTTATCTTAATGTTGGTTTAGGTGAAATTATGGTATGGTGAGAGGGGTGGTTTAACCTCTTGAGTCTCTTGGTTGTTTATGGATTGGTTTACCCATGATATCCCACATTCATGCATGGAATATGGAACGTGGGTGATTGGATGAAAGAAGTATTTTTTTCAGCCATGTTTATGGTCGGCTAGTACGTAGAAGTCCCAAACTTGGTCGACGCTTACCTAAGTTTAATGAAAGATAAGTTCTCTTGATTTTATAATTGTATTTATGTGGCTTTAATTTTTGTTATCTTATGGTTATTTCTTGGTTATATTCTAGTTATAAGCATGGTTATGTGGCAATTTCTAGTCATGATTCATTTCATGTTTTTACTTGTACCTGAAAGAATAATGGATGAAAGACCTAATTAATGATAAGGAAACTAATAAGGGAGGGTGGTGATCCTTCTTGATAATTTTCATATGAATTTTCAGTCCCTTATGTTCATTCTTGTATTCATGACCTATAGATTGCATTGCTTCAAAGTGTTTAAGAGAATATCAGTCCCGGTTGGGGATGGTTAGGCCTAGTCCTCGTGTCAGTTTTGGTTTATAAGCACTTTCCTTATGTAATTTATGATTTATGAAATTCACATGGATTTATGGGAAGAGGTCTAGCCACATCCCTGGAATCTAGCCTTAAAATCCATAGTCGTTGACACAACACTAAGAAATCTAGTCCACAGTCACACTAATGCAAGCTTATGCATGAGACTGGGAGGCTCTATTCACACTAATGCCTTGGAAAGGGAGCAACTAGGGGGGTAAAATTAAGTGAAAATTTATGTTGGTTGATGGGAGAGACACCTAGAGGGGTTGGGTCACTCTTGGAGGGTCTTGTGGCACCTAAGGGAAGATAGTAAGGTTTTCTTGTCAACTCCATTTCCTTAAGGTCACCTGGTAGGTTGAGTCTGGTCATAACTCCACCTCATATAATGTTTACCTAGGGTAAGATAGTTGTTACACAACAATTTTTCACTGTACCTATACTCCCCATTCTTGATCCTAGATACCCTTAATAGTGACCTCTGTGGGTGTTTTCCATCATGAAACTATGCCTTCATGTCCTCTTCAGCACAAGGAATAAACTCTCTGTTGGCCATTCCTGAAGTAGCTCCTTGTAAACCTAGTTATCTGGAGTGGCGCAACCCCTTTGTGTATTTCTCGTGCCGATGGCCTATTTTTGGTCTAGGGTTGTATCAATCGGTGTTGGACTTAAGCTCATACTCACACTGATCCCCTTCTGGGAAGTTTTTTAAAAATGGAAGTGAAGTTTCGAGATCTAGAAGCTTCATGGCAGAGACCTGGTTCTTTTTTCTTGAGGATAAAGCTGAGATTCTCCCTTTGGCCTCTTTTTTCCTACAAAAGTGGAACCACCCAAAGCGATAACCCATTTCCCCACCTAAAGTGGATCCATGATCCCTCCTTCTTTTCTATATAATGGGAAATATCCCATATCTCTACTAGTTAGAACAGAGATAAAAGAACAACAGAGAGACATTTTGTTGCTATAGACACCGAGTGAGAGTTGAGACCTTTTGCCCTCACATCAAGTTGAAAGAGCGCTTTGGAGACATTGTTGGATTAGGACCTATCGAAGGAGAGTTGTCACATCAAGGTGCGAGTTTTAACTCCCCCTATATATTTTAATATAATGTGATTGGTTAGTGCTTTCCACTCTTGTCCTTATGTCTTATTGGATTCTTAGTTTTCCTTGATCAGCTAAGTAGGTTGTATATGCATTATATATGTTATGCTTTCACGTTTTTTGTTGTTTGATCCTTTCTGCAGGTAGCCAAGCCCTGGTAATGGCTGAGATTTGACCACGTAACATGAAGGAATGAAGGATTCAAATGAGAATTAGCATCAAATTGAGGTAGGTGATCTATTCGCAATCTGCGTGAATTCACAGTCTAGGAAAGTAGGTTTCTAATTGTTCCCTATTGTTACTAGACCCACTATTGGGCTAGAGGGATCATCTCTGTCCGCAGAGAGGATTTTCTTACATAACACATTAGCGACTCCACTAGGGAGTGCTAGTCTTTCAGTCTCCTATTTTCAATCTTTTGATTTCTTGTCTTGTCTTCGATTTCATTGAAGGTCTATCGCCTTGTCTTTGTAGCTCCTGTAATTGCCTACAGACCTTTATCCATCTACTGAAGTGATAATCTTGGTGTCAGTTTGGAAAATATTTTTATTTTCAAATATTTTCCGTGATCGACGCTAGTATTTCTCAGATAGTTATGTCAATAGCACATTTTGTATTCTACAGAATCACAATTTTTCCTTTCCAGCACAGGTTGCAACCTAAACAGTCGCGTCAATTCCTATATATGATTTTTTAGGTTTTCCTCCATTTCATCATCTAGTGAGTCTTATCCTTCTGAATTATTTTTCTTGTTTGATTAACTCTGTTCCTTCCATGTTCAGTGACATTTCTGGTTCAAGTTTCGTACCTTTGGTTGTCTCTCTTGCACAGCTGGTTACATCCTTGTCTTACAAGGGTTTCTAGGTGTCCTCAGGCCATCTAAGTGGTCGCTTTCTTTGCTGACCTCTATACTTCTCATTGAATCAAGTCTTGTCATACGTTTCAGGCTTAGTGTTTGATTTGTTTTTATCTTTTAGTCGATTCTCATGGATAGAATTTTGTTCAAGTGCCAATTCTGAATGCATTTGAGCTTCTATTCATCGTCAAGAATAAATTACAATTTCTTATGTTCCAGTTGAATTTTTTTTCTTTGATTGATTGACTAACGTGTGAATGAAGAAGTGCTTTGTTTTGAAGAAAATGGTTCACATCTCTCTTTGATTTTCTAAATATTTGCCTTTTTCATGCATGTTTGAGTGATCTCATTAGTACTCAAAGCATTGTTGATTAATTCACATTCTACATTTCGCATTGTGATTATAAGGAAAATAAAAAGATATTTTTGTTTCATTTCACTTTAGACAATGAAAATTTTATTTCGATTAGGTTCTTAGTGCATGTAGTGAAAGGAAGAAAAATTGTAAATTTTTTTGTTTCGCTTTAAACTTTTTCACTTGGGGAGAAAAATAAGTGTCATTTCATGCATTTTTTTTTTGTTTGTTTCTACATTGATTGTGTAAGTTTATCTCTCCCTCATTAGCGTAGGATTCATCGAAATGAATGGTTCTTTTCTCATTAGCTGCATTTTAGGGATTCATATGACGTTGTTAGGGATTTGAAACCGAGACATAATTCAAGATCAATGATAAAATTTATTCAATCAATCTAAGGAGCATTTGGAACCTAACGGATCACATTTGGTGGTCTAGGCTAGAGACGTGTTCCAACGTCATTAAGTGTAGGAGATGTCGCCAACAATTTATGTTACAACCCGGGGGTGATATCTCGTCCCGTGTATGAAAGTATATTAATGTATGAAAATTATACTTTGGACACTCTCATCAAACCGTTATGCATCATACATCACTAATACAAATTTGGACTCCCACGTACTGTCGCGTATATTTTGGAAGACACCACTAGGCTGCAAACCTGCCATAGGTAACTAAGTTGGCCACCTTGTAGATGTGATACACCGAACACAACATTCGAGGAGATTGGATGTCATACGTTAACTCCTTGGTCATTTCTCTTTAATTTGATCACCAAGGTGTATATTGCAGTTCCCGGCTACCTGATAATCCATTTTTCCTAGCGTACCCATTTTTGATTTATTTCACTTTTTCTAAAATTAACTACCCACGATCACATGGCTTACTTGATAGAATATTTTCAGGCCTCATCATGAGTAACTCCTTATAAAGATATTGTTTAAAGCCTTGAATTAATCATATTTCTCCTCTCCTTCTTTTTGAGATAAGATCATCGTGGCTGAACCACCCAATTCAGTTTCCTCTCCGTCCACTCCTTTCGAAGGGAAATTATAGCCTTTCTATTCTGATTCTCCACCTTCGGCTCAGACTCAAACAGATGAGTTCGCTCTCATTCTGAGTATTCAACCTCTTGCCTCTCGATCTCCGCTTGATGTGCAAGTAGGCTACATTCCCTACCCTCCGAATCCATTATTTGATCTTATTGAAATCTCCCCTCAAGAACCCTATAGTCCATATGATACACCTGGTGTACTATTTGTGAAGTCACTGCATCCATCTCGAAGCGCTTCCTGTCAATTATTCCTGATGGTTTCTGAGGGAGAATTTTCATCCCCCTTGGAAGTTTCAAGCACCATCGGTGGCGTAGATGAGAATATATATGAGGGTCCTCAACTCACCCTCGAAGGTTTTCCTTATGTGACTACTTAGCCTTCCTCCCAGCCATACATTCCACAAAATTACACCTCGTTGGGACCCGTGATCTGGAATATGTCTAGTAGTAAACCTTTGCACTACAATACTATTGGGAAGACTACTGGAGTATCTTCCCCTGGTCTGAGTGTTTCCAATGTAACCATTTCTATTCCTGCTCGAACCATAGTCAGGCCTACTTCTACAAAGCCAACTATTTGTGTAGTTGTCTCAGTACCTCCTGTTAGTACTCTGGAGTCAATCCCCTCAACTTTGGTTTCTCGAGGAGGTCTTACCGTGTCAAATGTCTCCCAACCTATCATTGGACCATCTTCGAGTGGATCTTTGGCTTACATTCTGAATTCCTCTCAAGCCACTGGCATCATTCTTATGCCTGTCAGATCGTCCAACCCAGCAGGACCGGAATATGATAAATATCAGAAATTTTTGCAGAATCTTAATCAACAGTATTATCTCTTGTATGGTTCCCAACAGTTTAAAACTCAGCCAATAAATCCTCAAGGATTTCAAGGGAAACCTGGAGCCCAGCCAAGGGGTTACATATATCAATAGGGTTTTAACTATGGTCAAAATCGACCTTGAGGACCACAAGGGAAACCTTTCATACATCATGCAGTGCCTTACATAAAACCTAATCAACCCTTTTTCCATCAAGGCCAATTTTCCTATTTTCATCAGGGACAACCTTCTGATCAACCAGGCCAACCCTAATTTCAATAGGGTCAGCCTTTTGTCTAGCAAGGGTAACTCTCCATTCAACCAAATTAAGTTTTTGTTCAGCAAGGCCCTTAGGTACAACCTAGCCCTCAGGTACAACCTGGTCCTCAGGAACAACTTGGTCCTCAGTCACAACTTGGTCCTCAGGCACAACCTGGTCCTTAGGCACAACATGGTTCCCAGGCACAACTTGGTCCTCAGGTAAAACTTGGTTCTCAAGAACAACCTGGTCAACCTCAGCAACCTCAAGGTACGATCCAGCAACCCTAGGGACAGCCCCATGGGCAACCCCAGGGAAAAACCTAGGGAAATCCATACCAAAATTCCAGCAACTACAAAATCCGTATGTTGGGAACTATGGTAAACCTGGATCTCAATGGTCTACTGTAGGTCAGAATCCATTTTTGAGTCAGCAACTAGGATATGGTTCAAATCCACAAGGTTTCAACCCTTATGGAAAGTACTAAGGTTACAATCCTTATGGGAAAAACCCTTCGAGGTAGGACCCTTGGGGGAAGAATTACTCCCACCCCGGTTGGCACCCACAAATGGGAATGTATCAAAGATCCAACATTATGCCCTTCAATCCACAATTTCCATTTCTTGTGACGTTGGAACTTCCTCATGTGTAAATATTGACCAACGACCAAATTCTTCACAATCCATATTGGTTCCTAGTTCTGACCAAAATTCCGAGCGATTTCCCCAAGTTTGAAGGAAAATCTTGGGAAGACCCCCAGGTGCATGTTATGATGTACCATCTTTGGTGCTCCTCCAATTCCTGGGTCAATGATTCCATCTACTTACGTCTCTTTCAGGATTTCAATTCGTTAGCCATGGCCTTTCTCACACATTTGCAGTTGCCTTTTCCTTATGAAATAGGAACCCACCTCCTGACATCCTTAAAGTAGAACACTGCTTTGCATATCTCTGATCATATCCATGAATGGAGAAGGTGTCATCGCTTCATAAAATTTGACATTCCTGATCAACTATTCACATAATAGTTTACCAAATCATTTGTCAATCAGATCACTAAGGATATCACTATAGGGGCGGTTGTCACAGAAGAGAAATCCATAGATCGTGCCTAGTTTATCGATTTGGTTTACTCTCAGTTTGGCACGATATATGATATCTTTCCTAAGGCCCCATGCTTGAATTCTTATTCTTCAACCTCAAAATCTCCGGTGACACCACCAATAGATCACAACATTGGTTATGTTTCCCAAACTTCATGGAAGTCTTCTTTTGCTTGTAAGGAGAAATAGTCTTCTTTCTTCGATTCTCATCCTCATAATTCCCCAAATCTTGTAAAAAATTTAGAGGTCAACTCTGTTCAGTCTTCTGTGACTGAAAAATCCTCTAAAGGAAAGAATAAGGGAAAAGGAAAATCTAAATCTGATTCCCCAAAACATGATTCCTCCAAACCTCATAGTGATAATGGAGATAAATGTAAACTGAAGTATCCTTATCAAATATGTGATGATGATCATTACACCAAGGACTATCCATGACGAGCCGAAGTGATTTGATTTCTAAAAGGCGCCCAAGGAACTTTGGCTCTTCTTAAGGAACCATTTCCATCATAGTAGACTCAAATGGTGGAGCAACTTTAGTCTTCCACCCCTTTTGGTTCTCAATTTTTCATGATGAATGGTACTGCAACCATATCTATCGCTACCAGATCGAAATATTATGCAAAAATGCATCAAGTGGCAGGGAAATAAATCATAGATGCTCTGAATCCTTCTCCCTTGCCCACTTTTGGCCCTCTTCATATTGGAAGGCCTAGTTCTGAGCCCGTTGTACGACCACCTTCTAAAGGTGTGCTCCACAATTCCTCCTATAACCCGAATTCCCGTGGCACTCAACATTATAATATTTTTGAAGATTTGGCTCAAGTGCCATCAGCTATGTCTCTGCTAGAGGTGCTTAAGAGAAATCTGTCACAACAGAAGGCACTGTTATCCACTATTGGAGGATTTGATCCTGTCAATTCAGGCCTTATTAATTTTGATATAGAGAATTTTGTCTCGCGTCTCCCTCACTAACTTGCTTTGGTTATCTATGTTTGGATTAATGGTAAGTGTTAGTGTCGGTATCTTCATCCCTCCGTTAGTGATCAAATTCTCTTGTTGCATTGCATATTAGGTGTCTCGTTCAGTCAGCTGCATTCCATTAGGAGCATGGATCATCTGACAGTAGTGACTTGTTGTACATTTTCCCTCATTTCCTTTACCTGCTACCCATTTCCATTCATCAAGATCATCTCCAGTCACTTTTTGTCTTTAAATTTGCAAGAGTCATTTCTAGGGTTTCAATTTCATTAGGTCTAGGTTTTCATCAAAAAGGTCTTCAAAATGTCCAATAACGGTCAGCAGGTGCATGAGGAGGTTGAATAAAGTTCCAGTACCAATAAATTTCATAATAGCATGCTCATAAATGTATTTTTCCTCAAAACCCTGTTTTGAGGACAAATAGAGTATTTTAGGTTTTTATGTATAAATTTGATGTAATTTCAGTTCTCTAATATGTAAATAACTTCAATGGAAACCCTGGTCACCTTGCCAGGCTTCAGTAGCTCCATCCCCTACAAGGAAAAAAAAAATGAGGTCTTTCAGTTCATCAAAGGCACAATGAAGTAAACTGCCCAAAAATAGAGTTGAAAAATTAAGTTATAAGGAAAACATTATAAAGGTGGGTTTATATGTATATAAACTCATTGATCATCATCAAAGAGCTCATTGGCATTCAAAAGATAAATATTGAACAAGAGAAAATTGTGTTGAAGAAAAGGAGCAAGTTTGAATGAAAACTGGGCAAAGTTCAAGGGCACGACGCATTGGGTGAGAGGTGTGGCGCATATAAGTGGCACGGCGCATTGGGCCGGCCTCCACAGTGTAAAAAATACACTGGCGTGATGCATTGAGCAGGAGCAGCGCGTTGGGTTTGTGGCATGGCGCATAGAGCTGCAAGCCCAATTTCACCATAAACTTCCCCAAAATTTCCAAATTTTCTCAAATCCATGGTGTGCAAGTAAGTTAAGATCCCTTCCATTGCTAGTGAAGAAGTTTTCATAAGATTTATGGTGGTTTAGTGTGATAAAATTTAAACCTTACCTCCTTCCAAATTTGCTCAAAAAAAATTTTCTAGGGCTTCATTTGTGTCTTTGCTACCAAGTCCACTCCATCACTCCCTCATTCTTTCACTCCTTCATTCATTCTTCAGTTTCATCCACTCATTCCCTAATGCCCATATCCCTAATCACACTATCTGAAACCTTACTCCCATCCCTAAACTATGTTCGCACATACGTTTTTACACTCTCTTCCATACACTCTACCCATTTCATTCCTCCACCATATTTTCACATTGTTATCCACAAAACCATCCATGTACAACCACATTTTTCAAAACCAAAGGAAAACAAAGGAAAGAGACAGTGATGATGGGTATGAGCAAGAAATTGAACATGACTGGGAATCTTGGCTTGAGAGAACAAACTTGCACTTGGGAAAGGATGCTAGAGAAGGCCAACAACGAGAAAAACATGTTAAGGAACATGTCATACCACTACTTGTCAATAAATATGGTGTGCAAAGCAAGAATCAGGAACTTGAAAGGCTAAGTTGAAGAAGGCATCAAGGAGGCAAAAAGTGCAAGATAAAATTCAGATATTGGATGAGGATTCCTTGGCCCAACACAAAACTTAATGGAGGACACTCAGCCCAAATTTCAAAAAATTTGGGATACTTTTTGCAATTTTGAAATTTTTGGCTCAAAAAACAGACTTTTCTGCTCTATGAGCCGCGCCACTTGGCGCTCGCTTTTGATGGAGACCTCCTTTTGAGGAAAACTTAGAATTTTTGGATTTTTAATGGAAAAATATGCATTCCCACCAATGGCCAATAAATTTTGACAGGTTTTGGGCCTCCAGAAAGGTCAAAAACACCCCAAAAATGCCTTTCTACCCCTTTTTCGACACACAGGAAGCAGTCTTGGGAGAACTCCATTTTGGAGGGGAAAATGGAAGCCAAATTTAAATATTCCACTTGTGCTAGAAAGTAGACAAGTAGAAATTTCGAAAAATCCCACTTGGAGCAAATGTGGACACCGGGAAGGCCTCCAAAATCAACTTCAAAAAGGCACTATGCATAGGGAAATCAGGTGCGACGCATGGGAGGATTTTACTCATTTTTGGTCAAAAACTCTGTTTTTCGCCTAGTTTTTTTTATAGATTGACTTTTTCCTTCTAGTTGTCAAACTCGTGATGTAATTAAATATAAAATTATTGATTTTGATGTAATTTTGCTAAATTTTCACTCATAGAGGTAGATTCATCCATCGAAGGTAATTTGCAACTGAATGAATCAGTTTCCTAGTTTTTAGAGGAAAGCTGTTCCATTGCCTACTTTCTAGTTCTCAGTTTAAATTTTGTTGGAAAAGATCCTAAAATTATGAGCTCAACCCCTAGAGGCTGGGATGAGTTATTTTTTGTCTATATACTTGTGGTTTTTCAGTCATTAGCATGGTTGGACTTTTGGGAATGCTTTGAGCATCATTGTACATTCATCTCTGCAGTTTGGCAAAGGAATAGACCAGGGTTTGCAGCACTCTATGCGATTCATGTGGCATTTTTCTTTGATAGTGTGTTGATCTCTATAAATTTAAGTCTACTGGTGTTTTATGTATACCATATTCCCTCTTATTTCTTCTTAACTTAAACAAACAAGGATAAAGGTAGAATTCATTAAAATTTGTAGTGCTCTATCTAGGGTTTACTTAATTTTCTATGTTTTCAGCTGTTTGAAGAGGATCCCTAAAGGTTTCTTGCCCTCTTCAACTCCTCACCTGTCTCAACTCTCCATTTCTTTCAAATTGAAGTGTCAAAACAATTGCCTACCTTTCCCCATTCAGATCTCTGCAAAACTGAACCTCATTCCCCAGACCCAAATCTACCTTTCCTCTTGAGCCAACAGAATATCATTAAATTCAGTCAAAGACTCTTCTGAACACATACCTAGCCTAAAATCAGTCTTCATTCAAGTCATATCAAGCCTCATTGCTCATTTTTTTTTGAGATTGAAAAGGAGAGAGCCCTCTCCCGATCTGATAGGGCTAGCTACTAGGTTAAGCGTGGTCTGATGTTACCCTAGATTTTTCCTTTCTCAGCCTAAGGTAGATTTAGGCCATAACATAGTGGCAACCATACTGGGGAAGAAAAGTTTGTTGTTTTCTTTATAAACTACAGACGGAGCCTGAAGTTAGCCAGGTAGCTTTTGAAATGCTCTTGCTTTGCATAAAAGTAGATGAATGCTGCTTCAGTCAATCTCTGGTCTAGTTTATGAACTGAACATCTGGTTTCCTCAATAAGATCTAATCAAGTTGAGATCTGATTGTTGATGGTGGACAACGATTAGACATCAAAAGGCTGAAATAATTCACCTGGGGAATCTAAATCAGTTTCGAGATCAGATCCAAGGACTCCACTGGAGGATGGACCTGACTAGTAGAGACATGAAAGGACAATATGGAAAGATCAAGTATTCAAGTTAGAATTTCGTCCAAGACATTTTGTTCTTTGTCATAAATTATTTCTTCTCTTTTCCCAAGAATTTCAAGAAGGCTTTGCAAAGTATATTGTATTTGAGAAAAGATCCTCAACCTGCATTTGATTCCTTCCCTTTGAAGATTGTGAATACCAAAGATTTGCATGCTTTTGAGCTTGATCAAGACCTTTCTTTCGCATCTTGTGATGACCATCTTCAAACTGATGAACCTCAAGATACCAACACTAATTCTGCAGCATTTTTACATACCCCTATACCTTGCAAAATTTCAGATCGATACAAGCCTCTCATTTTACCTCCTATATCCCATGCTTTCCCTAAAAATCATGACCTATATCTACTAAGATTTGATGGTGAACGCGACAACATCACTGCTGAGAGACATGTTCTAAATTTTGAGTCTTTTCTTGACCTTTTTGAAGTTGATGAAGAGGATGTCAGTATTAGGCTTTTTTCTCTTTCTTTGCAAGGCAAAGTCAAGAGTTGGTTCAAAACCCTGCTTGATGTGAGCATCTTAGATTTCCAGCAATTCGTCAAAGTTTTCCTCGACAGGTGGGTGGTCAGACAGAACCCTTTCTTGATTATAGACGAGTATAACTAGTTGAGAAGACTGCCAGGGGAGATAGTACAACAGTTTTCTGCCAGATTTAACCAAGTTTATTATTCAATGCCAGTAAATATAAGACCTCCTCTTGGATCCGCTCTCTTGCACTACTCGGTTGCCTTTGATCTGGAAATGGAGTTTCAGCTGAGAGAAAGGAATCTTGCAACACTTTAAGAGATGCAGAACAGTGTAGTAGATGTAGAGGCTCATTTGCTGATTTGAAGGGAAAAGTTGAAGGAAGAAGAGATGAAAAACATAAATCCGGAGGAATCAACATCTCTAGAGGTAAAGCTTGACATTTTGGTAAGTGCAGTGGAAGAGATGATGCAAAGGATCATCACAAGGAATGAGTATAATGTTCAAGCCCATGGCTCGTTGATTGAAGAAGAACAAGTTGCTGATCCAAAACATTTTGTTTCTTATCCCAGTTGTCATAGATCTGATAATGATTGTTTTATAGATCATCTTGGAGAAGAGAGAGTTGTTGATATGACATGTATGCTTGATGATGTGTTTTATACTAATGATTTGCCTCAGTTTGATCAGTATGATGATGATTATGTTCTCCAAACAGAAGCTAATCTTGCAGACAAATCAGCAGCTAGTTTCTGGGAGGAAGAAGTTCACTTTTAGCAGCTCGAATACAATGTTCAGCCATCACATATCAGCTATGGAAATGACGAGGAAAGTGCAGCAAATTTTGAAGTAAGTGAAGGATCTTTGCCTTTTTGTTTTGCTTCGTTTCAGTTCATCAGAGACAACATTCATGCAATCCGAAATCAACTGTCGACAAGTCTTGATTTGGACCATCTTGAGGGCAATAAAAACCTTGTTCAAGACTTCTCATATCCAGATTTGCAGCCCCCGAATGCCATTGATTTTCAAGTTGCAGATGAAGACATGGAAGCTGGCACATATGATCAAATGATACAAGATGATTCCGTACCATTTTGTTTTGAATCATTTCAGTTTTTGAAGGGTAAATTGCATAGTATATCTTCAAATGAGCAGCCTGTAGGAAATCATGTAATCTCATCGGAACCAATAGAAAATGGGTTGCAACAGTATTTTCAAATTTTTCATGATCCAATAGCTGATGTGTTGGATGATGTCTGCAGTCAAAGTCTTTCTCCATTGAATACATGTGAGCTTGAAACGTGTGCTGATATAAACTTGATTCGGCAGTTGGTTTCTTTGTCATTTTCAGCAAGAGTCTCATCACAAAGCTCAGATCAAAGTTTGCATTCATGGTATGAAGAGAAGAGAAGTAATCCATTGGATGAGCTAAGTCCCAGTGTGCATTTTGAGAT
Organism: Pinus albicaulis; assembly: GCA_034641835.2. Classification (NCBI taxonomy): domain Eukaryota; kingdom Viridiplantae; phylum Streptophyta; class Pinopsida; order Pinales; family Pinaceae; genus Pinus; species Pinus albicaulis. Next base: position 148,120,104 of record CM076584.1, read on the forward strand.
CCTTATGCAGTATGAATTTCGTGATCCATATGCAGTGTTTTTGGAGGCGGATATAGAATCCATATCATTCAATGGATCTATTTCCAAGTTTTCATGGGAGTTGCCTCTCAGTAGTTCTCTCTTGTTGTTCATAAGAAAGCACTTGTGGTGAATTCAAACAGCAGCTAGGATGCTTACATGTTTGCATTGGTTGTTCCATTTCACTTGATCTGGGGGTGAAATAGAACAATTAGAGTAGGTTTTGATGAATAAGTTCAATTATGAGCATCTTTTTCCAGTCTGTCAATTTTGTTTTATTTTTAGTCTTAGTTTTGAGTCAGATTTCGATCCTGAAATTGAGTCAAGAGTTTGGTTTTAGTTTGTCAAAGTTATTGACTCCATAGCCCAATGGAAGAAGGCACTGTCTGCTTTCTAAAGATCTGTAGTTCTTGGCACCTCCAAGGAGTTACCATCCCCATTGGAGCCAATGTTAGTGTCGGTATCTTCATCCCTCCATCAGTGATCAAATTCTCTTGTTGCATTGCATATTAGGTGTCTCGCTCAGTTAGCTGCATTCCATTAGGAGCATGGATCATCTGACGGTAGTGACTTGTTGTAAATTTTCCCTCATTTCCTTTACTTGCTACCCATTTCCATTCATCAAGATCATCTACAGTCACTTTTTGTCTTTATATTTGCAAGAGTCATTTCTAGGGTTTCAGTTTCATTAGGTCTACGGTTTCATCAAAAAGCTCTTCAAAATGTCCAATAACAGTCATCAGGTGCATGAAGAGGTTGAATAAAGTTCCGGTACCAATAAATTTCATAATAGCATGCTCAGAAATGTATTTTTCCTCAAAACCCTATTTTGAGGAAAAATAGAGTATTTTAGGTTTTTATGTATAAATTTGATGTAATTTTAGTTCTCTCATATGTAAATAAATTCAATGGTAACCCTGGTCACCGTGCCATGCTTCAGCAGCTCCATCCCCTGCAAGGCAAACAAAAATCAAGTCATTCAGTTCATCAAAGGCACAATGAAGTAAACTGCCCAAAAACAGAGTTGAAAAAGTAAGTTCCAAGGAAAACATTATAAAGGTGGGTTTATATGTATATAAATTCATTGATCATCGTCAAAGAGCTCATTGGCATTCAAAAGAGAAATATTGAACAAGAGAAAGTTGTGTTGAAGAAAAGGAGCAAGTTTGAATGAAAACCGGGCAAATTTCAAGGGCGCGACGCATTGGGCCAGCCTCCATAGTGTAAAAAATACACTGGTGCGGCGCATTGAGCAGGCACGGCGCGTTGGGTTTGTGGTGTGGTGCATAGAACTGCAAGCCCAATTTCACCATAAACTTCCCCAAAATTTCCAAATTTTCTCAATTCCGTGGTGTGTAAGTTAAGTTCCCTTCCATTGCTAGTGAAGAAGTTTTCTTAAGATTTATGGTGGTTTAGTGTGATAAAATTCAAACCTTACCTCCTTCAAAATTTTCTCAAAAGAAATTGTCTAGGGCTGCATTTGTGTCTTTTCTACCAAGTCCACTCCATCACTACCTCATTCTTTCACTCCTTCATTCATTCTTCACTTTCATCCACTCATTCCCTAATGCTCATATCCCTAATGCCCATATCCCTAATCCCACTATCCCAAACCTTACTCCCATCCCTAAACTCTATTCACACATAAGTTTTTACATTCTCTTCCATACACTCTACCCATTTCATTCCTCCACCATATTTTCACATTGTTATCCATAAAACCATCCATGTACAACCACATTTTTCAAAACCAAAGGAAAACAATGGAAAGAGACAGTGATCATGGGTATGAGCAATAAATTGAACATGACCGGGAATATTGGCTTGAGAGAACAAACTTGCACTTGGGAAATGATGCTATAGAAGGCCAACAATGACAAAAACATGTTAAGGAACATGGCATATCACTACTTGTCAATAAATATGGTGTGCAAAGCAAGAATCAAGAACTTGAAAGGCTAAGTTGAAGAAGGCATCATGGAGGAAAAAAGTGCAAGATAAACTTCAGATATTGGCTGAGGCTTCCTTGGCCCAACACAACACTTAATGGAGGACACTCAGCCCAAATTTCAAAAAAATTGGGACACTTTTTGAAATTTTGAAATTTTTGGCTCAAAAAACAGACTTTTCTGCTCTATGCGCCGTGCCACTTGGCACTTGCTTTTGATGGAGACCTCCTTTTGAGGAAAACTTAGCATTTTTGGATTTTTCATGGAAAAATATTGCATTCCCACCAATGGCCAAGAAATTTTGACAAGTTTTGGGCTTCTAAAAAGGTCAAAAACACCCCAAAAATGACCTTTCTACCCCTTTTTTGACACACAGGAAGCAGTGTTGGGAGAACTCAGTTTTGGAGGGGAAAATGGAAGCCAAATTCAAAAATTCTACTTGTTCTAGAAAGTAGACAGGTAGAAATTTCCAAAAATACCACTTGGAGAAAATTTTGACACCGGGAAGGCCTCCAAAATCAGCTTCAAAAAGGCGCTACGCATAGGGAAATCAGGCGCGGCGCATTGGAGGATTTTACTCATTTTTGGTCAAAAACTATGTTTTTCGCCTAGTTTTCTTTACAGTTTTATTTTTTCCTTCTAGTTGTAAAAATCATGATGTAATTAAATATAACATGATGGATTTTGATGTAATTTTGCTAAATTTTCACTCATAGAGGTAGATTCATCCATCAAAAGGTAATTTGCAACTGAATGAATCAGTTTCCTAGTTTTTAGAGGGAAGTTGTTCCACTGCCTACTTTCTAGTTCTTAGTTTAGATTTTGTTGGAATAGCTCCTAAAATTATGATCTCGACCCCTATAGGTTGGGATGAGTTATTTTTTTTCTATATCTTGTGGTTTTTCAGTCATTAGCATGGTTGGGCTTTTGGGAATGCTTTGAGCATCACTATACATTCATCTTTGCAGTTTGGCAAAGGAATAGACCAGGGTTTGTAGCACTCTATGGGATTCATGTGGCATTTTTCTTTGATAGTATGTTTCTATGTGTAAATTTAAGTCTACTGGTGTTTTATTTATACCATTTTCTCTCTTATTTCTTATTAACTTAAACAAACAAGAATACATGTAGAATTCATTAAAATTTGTAGTGCTCTACCTAGGGTTTGTTTAATTTTCTATGTTTTCAGCTATTTGAAGAGGATCCCTAAAGGTTTCTTGCCCTCTTAAACTCCTCACCTATCTCAAATATCCATTTATTTCAAATTGAAGTATCAAAACAATTTCTTACCTTGCCCCATTCAGATCTCTGCAAAACTGAGCCTCATTCCCTAGACCCAAATTTGCCTTTCCTCTTAAGCCAACAAAATATCATTAAATTCAGTCAAGACTCTTTTGCACACATACCTAGCCTAAAATAAGTCTTCATTCAAGTCATCTCGAGCCTCATTGATCATTTTTTGCTGATATTGGCAAGGAGAGAGCCCTCTCTCGATCTGGTAGGGCTAGCTACTAGGTTAAGCATGGTTTGATGTTACCCTAGATTCTACCTTTCTCAGCCTGAGGTAGATTTAGGCCATAACAGTAAGAATATCCATCGAGAAGTCGTGGATAAAGATTCTTATACATGAATTATGTCTAATTTGTGTTGGTAAGACATTGGTTCTCCAGCTCTCAATCTGTCTATGAATACCTTGCAGGCCTTCGACGAGAGAGATTCTCATCCTTTTTGTATCGTTCCAAGTTTACCTATCACATTAGAAGCGGTCAATGTTGAGGTCGAATTTTTTGATGCCTATATCAATTATAATCTTCTCCTTGGTCTTAGTTGGACTCATGCTATGCTTTGTGTGTTTTCCACTCCCTTTCATGTTCTCTATTTCCCGCATGAAGGAAATATTATCACTATCGATTAGTTGACCTTTTTCGCTTCCAATTCTTCTAAAGGTAATGTTCCATATGTAGACCATACCACCACGCCATATGAGAGTGTGGGGTTATGGATATTCAAATATTCTTCCCTTATGGGTCTATTTTCTCTTCCTCCACCATACATTGCTCAGGTTAACATGATCTCCACCTCTTCTAATCCTTGGATCATCCCTTCGCCTCAACAGGTCGATTCATTTGGTGATGTGATGTCGTTAAGCCCAGTAGAGGTTAATTGTTATGAAATCATCTTGGCTTCAGCTAATCAATATGAACATGCTACTTCTAACATGAATTTTTATGCATACTCCCAATATCCTTAGCTAGTTTCCTCATATTCATCTAATCCCCTGAATGAGACGTTACTATCTGACAAGAGTATCATGGAAACTATGTCTCTCGATGAAACCCCTTCGAGCGATATTCATCATCATTTTTCATTTCTCCTGAGTCATGGAGTAGCTTGCTCATGTCATGAAGATCTCGCTCCCCATGTTTCACACGACCCGATCTTGACCTCGATGTTAGTCCATGAGGTATTTTCTGAAGGGAACATGGGTAGTATTAATGAGACTATTCCTATCAACATTTATGTGAAACCAGGAATTGTCGAGAATATTCATATCGGGGTGACTTACTCTCGAGATGAGGTCAAACTCTATACTAGTATCTTTCAAGAATTTCAAGATGTTTTTGCATGGTCCTATGAGGAAATGCCCAGCATCGACCCGACTATAGTGGTGCCTAAAATACTGACGTATCCTGACGTGAAGCTTGTACGTCAACGACTTCACCCTGTTCACCCTAGGAAGGTCGCTACCATTAAGGGAGAATTTGAAAAAATTCTTAAGGTTGGATTCATTTATCCCATCCCATTGACAGTTTGGGTGTCCAATATTGTCATTATTAATAAAAAATAGGGTACCATTCGCATTTGTATTGATTACCGAGATATTAATCGGGAATGCCTGCAGAATAACTATCCCACTCTGTTTATTGACCAAGTCATTGATGAATGTGATAGGAGTGAGATATTCTCCCTTATCGATGGTTTTTATGGCTACAACTAGATCAACATCTTACCCACTGAACGACACAAGACTGCCTTTATCTGTCCATGGCGAACCTTCACTTGCAAAAATCTCCCTTTTGGTCTCAAGAATGTCGATGCTACTTTCGACCGCGTGATGTCCTATGCTTTTCATGACATAAACACATTATGTAGCCTTAACTGGATAAGCGTCACGACCATATCGCACACCTTCAAGGTATTTTTCTACGCTGTCGTCAATACAATATTCGCTTGAATCCGCATAAGTTTGTTTTCTTCGTGGAATATGGAAAAATCCTTGGGTTTTTCATCTCCAAAGAAGAAATTCCTCTCAATCCTTTGAAATTCAAGGCTATCATCAATTTACCCCCTCCCTCTTCTTTATCGCAATTTCAGAGTCTATATGGGAAAGCTAATTTCCTATGTCGTTTCGTTCCAAATTATGCTTAACTTGCTAAGGGTTTTACATGATTTCTAAAACAAGGGATCCCATTTTTTTGGGAAGAAATTTCTCAATGCTCCTTCAATGCTTTAAAGAAGGTTCTCATCAATGCTCCTTTACTGCATCCCCCAAATTATCATTGAGACTATTTTTTATACTTAGCAACTTCCTTTGGTACCATAGTTATGGTACTCATTTAGGACGATGATGATGGTACTGAAAATGTCATCTATTACCTAGATCGTAACCTTATGGATATAGAGACTCGATATGCCCATGTAGAGAAACTGGCTTTAGTTGCGGTACATTTTTTTAAGCTCTTTCGGCATTATATTCTCTTACGCACGAATATTGTGATCTCTGACTGCAATCATATGGCTTATATCTTGACCCACCAGTTATTGGGGGGGGGGGGGAGTATTCAAAATGGATTGTCATTCTACAGGAGTTTGAATTGGAATTCACTGCTACCAAATCAAAGAAATCATTGGTTTTCACTACTTTAATATGCTCCCTTCCCTCTACCTCTTCCCCATCTGATCTCGATGAGCACATTCCAGATGACACTCTCTTCCTAATAAACATTGTTGATCCATGTTACGGTGATATCATCGTTCATCTCCAGACCCAAGCCTTCCGATCTGATTTGGAAAAGTATGATCGTCGATAGATTCGACATCATTCCCAACCGTATCGTATCATTAGGGATAATTTATATCGAGTCGGCGTCGATTCGATCCTTCGTCGTTGTTTGAATTTTGAAGAAGTTGAGCGAGTGCTCAATGACTGACACTACGGGGCATGTGGTGGTCATATGTCTAGCTATGCAACAACTCAAAAAATCCTTCGTGTTGGTCACTTCTAGCATTCTATTTTCAAACACTGCATCTTGCCATCCGCAAATTCCATGCTTTCCAGATTTATTAGCGCAAGATGTGAGCCCCACCCACACCCTTACACCCAGTTTTTATCGTCAGCCCATTTTCCAAATGTGGCATTGAATTCACAACATGTAACCCTCACCCAGCCACGGGGCATGCTTATATCATTGTCGCTGTCAAATATTTCACTAAATGGGCTGAGGCGATGCTTACATATGCTTCCAATGGTAAAAATATGGCTCAATTTCTCTTTAATCATGTTATCGCACAATTCTATGTTCCTCAGGCCATTGTCACCGACCATGGATCTCATTTTCACCACTACATGATGGTTGAGCTGACTTCTCAGTTGGGCTTGTGTCACGACAGCTCAAATCCATACTACCCTCAGGCCAAGGACCAATTTGAAGTAGTAAATAAGGTTTTAGTTACTATGCTTTAGCACACCATTGGGATGCACAAGTAAAATTGGCATCTCATGTTGTTTTTAGCTCTCTGGTCATACCAAACCTCGCCCAAAAACAATAATAATGGATTCACTCCATTTCAGTTAGTGTATGGCCTTAGAGCAACCTTGCCGATTGAATGTGAAATTCCTTTGCTCAATTTAGCTGTCAAATTACTTCCGAACACCTCGCCAGAAGAGGAACTTCTCTTGTACTTGAAACAACTTGATGAAACTCGACACTTCACCATGTTGCTGACCAAAGCATAGAACAAATTGGTCAAAGCCCATTTTGACCAAACGGTTTCTCCACGTGCCTTCTTTAAAGGAGACTTGGTCCTTCTCTATGACCAAGCAAACGATAAGCTGGGGGCAAGAAAATTTGAACCCATGTGGCATGGGTCGTATATCGTAAAACATGTTTTTTCAGAAAGGGGCCTATTAGCTAATTAATTATGAAGGTTTCCCTTTGGATAAACCCCAAATTGGGCTTTATCTAAATAGGTATTATGCATGATTTTCTCATTTATTTACTTTTTTACATTAGTGTGCTTTTCATTTTTGTACATTTTTTGGTTTGGTGTGCATTTTATAGAAGTTTTCCTCCTTATATTGTTTTACTTGATTTGCAGATGTCTTTGGCTCCTGATGCTAGTTTCTCTTATGGTGCCTGTTGTAGTACCCAAAATCTATCCTTTGTGGCATGGGTTATCTATGACCCTAATGGTGATTTAGTAGATATGAAAGGTATAGGTTTAGGATGTACAACCAATAATATTGCTGAATAAAATGCAATTATTGAGATTCTGTCCGAAGCAATTTCTCTTGGCATTAGAGAACTAGATGTTAATCTCGATTCATAGCTTGTTTTTCTACAACTCAACGAGAAATATTCCTTCAGAAACCCTCAAATCTTGAGAATGTATCTGCGTGTTTTCTTGTTAGAAATAAATCTTGATTACGTCACATATCATCACATTCCATGACAGATGAATACATTAACAGATGCATTGGCTAATCATGTTCTAGATAGGCATTTGCAGAATTTATAATCATCACAACATAATGTGGAACATGAAAATAGAATATATATATATATATATATATATATATATATATATATATATATATATATATATATATTGACTAGTTTGAAAATAGTGTTTACAAGTACATCATAACCCCCTCAAAAAAATAATATATGTTCTGGTACATAGCGAGACTCGCAAGTTTCGGAAAAAATGAAAAAAAGAAAAATATAATATAATTCGTGTGGTGATCCCAATAGCAGGCTAATACTGGAATCACTCAAGTCATTAGTTGATGGATGCGATCTGATACCCCGATAGTGTGTCACTAGTACTGACGAGGAATGTCTCCCATATGTGTATTCTCTAGAATCCCAGTGGTTAAGGCATCCAGGTTCCTCACAATCTCCTCTTTAGGGTCTGCTACCTACACATAATGGGCACCCTCGAAGTCTCTTTCCACCCTCCTGGAGATTGGTGACATCCCCTCCGGCCTTTTTGGCCCAACATCTGCGATACATAAAGCTTCACATTGGCTCATATATACAAAAAAAATCATATAAAACATGCAAAAATAATAAAAACATGTTTTTACCTCTATCATCACAACACTCACCCGCTGGAAGTGGCATGTCAGGGTCACTCTAGAAATCTGTTCCGGAGTATATCCAGTCTTCCACCATGATTAGTTGATGCCTCAACCATGTGAAGAAGGCAAGTCTGAATGACATACTCTGACCACCTGCTCCGTGAGGCATCAATGGTGCCCACCTTGACAACCATGGCACTCATGGCACTGGTGCCTCTATCTGTATCCCCTGGTACTGGAATAGAGGTCTTCACTCTAAGAACAAGGTTGTTAAGATATACCCGTATCCAAACTATTTCAGTTTTCTATTTTTGCACTTCGTGAGTTGCTTCTTCATTTTTTCCACTATGGTCTCACACCATTATAATACAGTGGGTGCCATGCAGTCCACCGCCATTTGTAGTTGAGCCTTAGTGGCCTATTGTACTATACAAAAACCCTCCCCATTTTTAAATTTTAGAATAAATCCCATTTAAAAATAGGTCCCTTTTTATATATCTTTTTCCCTAAATAGAAATAAAATATCCATGGATAAAAGGATGCATATCACATTTTTATTCACAAAGTATACAAACCTTAAAAAAATTTCTGATCCGATGAGTTAGAAGACCTTTTAACATATTTGAAAATATTAGAAACATTTTATACTTAATAATATGTTAAGATGAACAGTAATCACAATCGGAAATTCAGAGAAGTTCTTTTAAAGAGTTGTTTTACTTTGAAAAGTTCCGATGCGATTGCACTCAATCACAATCGCATTTTGCATTAGTGTTAAGTATTAGATTTTTATATCTATGACCGATGTGATGCGATTTATTGCAATCGCGTTTCGGAAGAAATTTTAACATTGCATTCCTTTTGTTAAAAGTTCCGATGCGATCACACTCAATCACAATCGCATTTTCGGAGATAGTATTAAACGGTCCATTTCATTTTCAATCTCCGATGCGATCGAGATTTGGTAGAAAGCATTGTCGCATTTCCTTTCAAACAAATTGCGATGTGATTGTCGCAATCAGAAAATCAGCCTGAATTATTTTGTATTATTTTGCGCACCATTGAAGACTTGCGATGTGATTGTTACTTCGCATTTATATTTATTCATCGCATCATAAAGAATCAAAAGTGAATTTTAACATTTATTCCAAGGATGCACCGATCTCCGATTGTATGTTACCATTAATTGAAAATCAAACAAAATATCATGAGTTATTTTGTTTTCAATGCGTGAATGTGATCGCTTGGAGAGCATTTATGTTGTAAATATGGGGATATTAGATGGTAATTAAATAAATATATCTTTGGATAGTTGTTCTCATTATTGTGTTATATTTCTGCTGAAGGCATTCATTTGAATTGCAGAACAAAAATTTGAATCCTTTCATTCGTAGAACCAGAGAGAATTTTCCCAACACTGAAATGTAAAAGAGAAGAAGAAAATATAAAGTTGATTTTGTTGCAAAAGCCCCTGTATTAACCATGCCTCCCAAGGAGAAATCGACGAGGCTCAAGCTAGTCATAGACACCTCCTGTCAAGGACTAGGGAAGATGACATGGGAGAATGTATACAATTTGATTGAAAAAGATAAACCTAGGGTTATTGTGCCTAAGGAAATTGTTCCCGGTGAAGAAGATTCAGACTCTGACTTTGAAAATCATCTCAGTGCATTGGAAAATTCATTTTTACATCGAGTTGCTGCCCATGCAAACATTTTTCCCTACTATGATGTTATCAAATGGGTTATTCAAAATGTGACCATTCAAAACAGGACTTTTGTTTATGCTTCTGGATCAGTGTTTGGGTCATTCAAGGTAGAAAATATTAAAGAAATGTACCATCTCCCCAACCCGCAAAAGATTTACAACAAAGACTTCCTTAAGGAATATGCTGCAGAACATCCAAACCAGGCAGAGCCAATCAAAGAATGGAGGAATAACCCTGAGAAGCATAAGTAGGAGACATCAGGTATGTACTCTATGGAGTCTCTCTTGCTTCCATATTGTTATGCCCCAGCGATGATGTGTAGGTTGTTCGAAAACGATAACTCTGCTAGGTTTTCTATTCAAATGGTCCCGTTAATTCATTCTGCTATTAGTTCTGAAATTATGGATTGGGATGTCATTTTTTTTGATAAGATAGCCAATCGAATTCTTGAGTACAAAAGAGACAAGAATTCAGGGAATTCCACCCCTTTCCATTTTTGTGCTTATATCTTAGACACCCTATGTTTTAATTCTGAATTCCCCATGCTAGGTTGGAAATGGACTCCAAAAGAACATGTCCCTATTCATGTGTATCACAAATTCTTATGGAAGGAACATTGCAAAAATAATATTTACAGAGTGTGCCATGGTTTTCTCATTCCAATTTACCAAACCATTTTTGGCCATTTCCCTCCTAGACTTTCCAATAAAGCCAAGACTGATTTGTCCTCTATCGAAGATTGGTTCGGGAAAGAAAAATTTACTTATATCAGAATTTTTGGGATTATTGTTGAGCCACATATCCTTCCCCTATACGTTCCAGATAAGTTGTTAGCTCAGGAGATTTATTATCAACTGACATTAGAAGGAATGTCTAGAATTTTGAAAATCAATAAAAAGCTTATGTGGCCTACCTTTCCTTTTAAGTGTGGTGACTATACTCTTAATAGTTTCGCTCATGCTGAGAAATAAGTTGGTAAGATTTATGATCTTAAGCTTTCAACAATTCCTGGAAGGAAATACGACCCAAGGCAAGTGGCATATGATTTTACTACCTCTGTTTCGATTGCTCAGTTCGAACATGAACCAGACATTTTTGATGATTTATTTGTTTCCGTGGATGATATATCCCAAGTTTTTTATTTAGCCAAGTCTAAGTTGCAGGCCGAGGACATGAAATTTTTGTTGTTGTTTAGAAGTCATAGGTTACTCAAAAGTGCCTCTTGATTAGTTGAGAGCTCCCACACAGGAGAAAGCATCACAACAGAAAGAAGCAGGAAGTACTTCTGGTGAAGAAGTAACAGGAGCTGATCATGTTCTGGGGAAAAAGGATGACAGCAACAAAGCTGACACTTCCAATACAGAAACAACTGCTCAAAAAGATACACAGAAGTCTTTAGTTCAAACATAAAAAGATAGCACGAGTACTGATGCCCATGTACATATTGAGAAAGGAAGCACAGACAGTAAAAACACTGAACATGCACCCAAGAATGATATAAAAAATAATGCAGGAGGACAAGTAGATAATGAACTGATTGTTTCTCCTCATTTGCTGAGCCAATATCAACAATTTTCCCAACAGATAGGACAACAAAACACTTCTCAAGTTGATAATCACGAAGGTCAGGATGTAGAAATCATTCCTGAAAACCCCATAGGAGAAATTATGCTAAAGATATAAGAAATCCCTCCTTTAGATATATTCTACAGTCCCAAACATAGGGCTATAGTGAGAAAACAAAGGAAAAGGAGGAGAACTGATCAAGATGCACTTTTGGCATCACAGGGGGAATTTATAAATATTTTTTTATAAAAATGCTGAGGTGGATCCATCTGAGGATCTCACTAAATTGTCTCAGTATGCCGGGGCCTATAGTGCTGCCACTATAGATAAAGCTTCCAAAGTTACACAGCTGGTAAAACAAAAGGATGTGAGAATTGCTATTTTTGAAGAACAGGTTGTAGGAAATCAACAAAAGATTATTCAGTTGGAACAACGAGTATAGGATGCAGAACTTATAAATAAAAAAATAGAAGAGCAGCTCAGCCTTGAAAAGAAGAATATTAATGAACAAGCCTTCGACAAACAAAAGAAGTTGAATCAAGAGGTAGAAAAGCTACAAAATCTTCTACAAAGTGAGAGAAATTCAAAAATTGAACAAGAAAAAAATGTTCCAATCAGCATTGGACAAGTTCAAGGATTATCCTAAGTTAGCTCAATTCATAACTGAAGCTCTTGAAATAAACAAACTGCTATCTCAACAGTTAAATGAATTTTGTCTAAATTTGACACAAATTGAGCCTTTGTGCGAAATAACATCATCTTTGATAGATAAATCAATCACTCTTAGGCAAGAAATTGATGATGCTGATGATAAAATTTCCGAGTTCCTTTCATGGCAAGATACAAAGCAGGGAAGAAAATCTAATCTTTCTAGAATTGAAGAGAGACACAAGGAAATTTTATTTATGGAATGGGAACAACAGTTGATGAAATCAGAAAGAGCCATATCAAGGGCTAAAATTTTAATGAATAATACAACACAATTGATTAATGACAGCTTGTACGCTACCAATTTGATCTCAGATTGTACCCCAGGCAAGTTACCTAAAGTAAAAGAAGCTAATTCTAGGTGGAAGGAAGAGATAATCAATAAAAATCAACAGATTAGCAAACTTCAAGGAATTTCATGGGATATTATATGGACTTATCTGATCAAGCCACATATCCAACAGATTTCCATCAAATTCCTTTCGAATGTTATTCAATGTATCATTCCTGAATTCTCTGATGCTACATACACTGGGCAATTACATTCAAAAATGAGTCGGCCAACAGAAGTACAAGATATGCTCAAAATTTTCCACCTTCGCACATCTACCTCAACTGATGATCAATGAGGTAGTGTACTACAAGATCACATTTCTGTTTTAGATTTGTTTGATATTAGATAGATTATAGGAAAATTTTTAGTTATTTTGTTTTGTTAAGTACCTATTTAAACCCCTTTCATGAATTTAGAAATGGGTCCTTAATTTGTAATATTTTTGACTTGGAGATTACATTTCTGTACTCCATTTACTCCTATATTCTTTTATAAAGGATCACATCTGGTGATTTCTGTGCGGAATTATCTTTAAGAATTGCATTTATGTACCTTGGAGTTGATTTTACATCGGAATTGCTAGATTATAGTATCAGATTGCATTTGAAAGTCTCAAGATGGATATGGTATTTCTATATATTGACTGTTAGTTTCTTTTGTTATATGAGATTCTGTTTTAAATTGCTATCGTTTATATGTACTTCGTTTCACAATATTTCTTTATATATATATCATTTCTGAGTATATTGGAAATATTTATCTCTTATAGTATATGCAAATGATATACAATGATGAATACAATATGTTAATATAACTCTATTTAATTTCTTAAATAGAGTTATCCTTATTTGTTGCTGCACATTTCAATTAAGCTGTAATACATTTTTATGGTTATTTTTCAATTGAAACAATTTAAAGTTGTATTCACATATGATACTCGAGTTAGTTTTAGAATTTCTTTATCAGTATTTAAATTAGATTAGTTAGTATTTTCATTTCAATAATTTAGTCCCACTTTTCCTTCATCCAACCATTCCATTACCAACCCATTCAAATTAGTAGGAAACTGGTCCTATAAGTCCAATCGGAGCCACCATACCAAACGGAAAAGGAGTTGTCTTAAGGTCCCGACCGGGTGGTTATCCCCCAATGTTTGAAGCAACGATTTTCGAGGCTTCAACCTGGTCTCATGTGGCACTTGCGCCCCAGCCACACGTGTGATAGTGCATAGCACTACCTTGAGTGCTAGATTGTTTATTGTGCTTATGGCTATTTTTCCACTTGAGGATCGTTTTTCCTCAGAGAATTCTCTCCCATTGAGCATGTCCATACTCTCGCCCATGATTTGAGCTCCAGACAACCATGCTCTTGTCCCTCTAATTGAGAGGCTAATGATGAAGTAGATGTTCGCCACTTCGATTTCTAGTTCTTGGTCACCAAGGATAAATCTCTCTCGGTTTGTGTCCCAGATACTAGCCAGACACTGGAGAAAATCTGTTTGTGCTCTTATGCTGGGGTCATAAATAATTTGAGGAGCTCACATTTCCTCATTGCGTCCATGGAAGCTTGGTTCTGGATAGATGCCTAATAAAATTCATCATGATCACATTATTTCCACTAAATCACCATCATTGATGGCTTGTCTTCCCTGCAATAACATTCAACAAAACCCTTGTCATTATTTAGGTCTGAAAATATTGGATCAAAAGCTTGATTTTGAGAATTTCTATGAATTTTTCTGCCCTACAGTCGGCGACCTGCCTGTTGTAAAAAGGGCAGGTCTACGCAGTCCCGTTAGTGGATACCCACACCGATCCACGACGTTACCCAAATTTAAATCCTCTCCCCAAAATCCTTAATAAGCCATGAAATAAACTTAAATGAATATTAAAATGCAGGCAAGGAAATCGCCTCTTTCCTAGCACAAAAGACTCGTTGATTGAGCTCTCAGATCTCCCACAATGAAGATTTGAGATAAACTAGGGTAAAAAACTCTTCTCGAGCAAGTGAAAGTAAAAAGTAACTTTTTTTTTCTTTCTTCATATTTTATAAATGAATAATGACATTTTAGGGGTTTTTCAACTATTTCAATAATATTTTAAATGCTCTTACCTTGAAAACAGTTTGTGGTTAGACCTTGTGCAGTGACGAGTTCTATTTCTTCCTGGATGACACTTTTACGAGTTCTGGTTTACTAATTTTTCAGACTTGATCAAAAACAAATGAAAAATTAACCCCCATGAAATCTTTCATCTCTTTTTTGACTCTCTAAACATGAAAATATTGTTGAGTTCTATTCATTTTGAGCTCGTTAAAGTGCACAGAACTTCATTTACCCAGTATATATTTACCCCTTTTTCAGGCTGGGATAAATTATTTACAAAAATGGAATACCTTAGTCAATCGTGACTAAGAGGTCCTCTCACATTTTTTTTTCTACCTTTTCAGGCATGGGGGACTATTTATGAAAAGGGCCATCTAGAGTTTTCTTTTTCACCTCTTTTCAAACTCCCTAAACATGAAAATATGCCAAGTTTCACCCTTGTCGGGCTCATTAAAATTTAACAACATTGGATCTGTCATCATGATGACATCGAGTTCCTCCTTCCTATGGCTTGTAAAATTTATTAGGATGGATTTCTCCAAAGGAAAAACTTATATCGCAAGAATATGATATCCCCTTCAACCTTGTATACAAAAATAACTGGGGTACCCACCAGAAATGGTGAGGGGGATTGGAAAGCATCAATCAGTTGTGTTGGCAGTATTTCGATCTTGAACATGACACATCCTTTGTTTCATGTCGGGTTGGGGATATCCTTCATTCGTCACTTTTTCTCCATGGGTTTGTGAAATCTATTTTTCCTCTTAAGCCATCACCATACTTGTCCAACATGACCTCTGATTCCATTTGATTCAAATACTGCCAAATCTAGGGTCGTGTCTCTGATATGTTCTAGATAATTTCCTTCTACGTCTCATTCATTGTCTGGTTCGCTGATGACTCTCATTATTCTTTTGTTGCCTTTATCTCGTGTCGATGATGTCAGATACATTATGGCCCTCCTTATTACACCCATTTTTGGTCATCTAACCTGTTACTATTAGATGGACTAAAGTACACCATGTAAGTCCAATTTTACCATAGTAAAGTTTCTCTCATTATGAAAAATAATTTAATAACCCATAGTTTATTAAGTTTTTTCTGGTCTAAACATGAAACCCCATGAGGAATAATTGAATAAATCCTTATTTTTTTTATTTTCCTCAAGGGATAATTAATTAAACCACTGTTAAATTAATATTCCTGGTCATATTTAACCCAAAACAGGAAAATTAATTAGATAAATCAGTATTTATCTTATTATTCTCTAGAAATAATTATTTAAAACATTATTTCATAATATTCCTTGTTAAATTTGAGTAAATCATTTATAAGTAATTGAATAAATCATTATTTATTTAATTATTCCTTAACCAAATTCTTAAAATAATAAATAAATCATTTATTTATTATTCATAAATAAAGGGATTTGACCAAATTGAAATTCCTTTTCCCTCCAACAAAAATAATAAAATATTCCATAAAAGTTGGATCTAGATTTCGTTAATAATATTTTAATTATGCACCAATATCTAGACTAACACAATATTTTGTTATAAATATAAGGGTTTTTCCATTCATTAACTACCTTTTGTTGACTAGAGATCACTCTTGATCTATACTTTTGGTCTGACTTTGATCCTCCCTTCATTTTCATATTTTTCTACTTTTTTCTTGTGAGCTCCCTTTGAGTTGCACTTTTGTCTGGGTTTTCTACGCCATCAAGAGAGAGAGATCTTAGATACGAAGTGCTAAGGACATACAAGAATCCATCCCATTGAGGGGGACTGGTAACATCTTTCTATGTTCCCTTCTTAGGTGTCATATTAAAAAAACTTATTTAAAAATTCTTGTCTTGTTCATTAGATGCATGGAGAAACTCTTGCTTATTATTTGTTGTTTAAAGATTTCTGTAGCATTTATTCTGATCACTAACTACAGATCTACAGAAATTGACAACCATATTTTATGTTAGGGTTGTTTTTTATGCACAACTAAAGAGAGCTTTTTTTGTACCCTTGCGATTATAATTCACATTAACAACTGGAAACTCCACACAGGTTTATAATTATGACTGCTGTCATTTTTCAGATCCCTGCATGACTGACTGCTTCAACCCCTAGGGTTTTTCTTTAGCTTCTTATTTTTCATTTCTTGATTTTGTTTTTAACCTTTTTAACCTTAAAATAGTAAAAATTATAACTTCCTTATGTTTCTAGGAATTTTGCGTAGGTAAAAGGTATCAACCGCAGCAGAGACGCCACTTATTTATTTATTATTTTTTTTAAACCTACTCTTGAGACAGCCAAAAGTACAAGTCGTACATTTTGGCCCAAAACTTACGACCTTAGCTCTCATGTAGCAGATAAAAGCCTGAAAACTGTGACCTCAGCAGAAAACATGTTAAAACCTGCAACCTCTACTTTTTGCAAGATTTTTCTGTGATTTTCCTGGTTTTGTCTCGGGCGTTGTTCAGGGTTGTTTGACCTCCCTCTTCACCCTTATTGGACCTATACTTGCTTATTTTTACCTGTCGAAGTAGGAACCAAGCCCCTTAGGGCTTCAATACGCCTCCACCTTTTTAGGAGGAGTTTAGTTGAAGCAGGTCTTTTGATATTTCATTGTTTTCAGCCATTTTTCAGATCTTAACCTATACTTTCAGATCCATTTCAGATCATTTATTTATCCATCCATGATTAAGGGATCATGTCGAAGTTATGAAAATTGCTCAAAAATTGAAGTGCTCAGAAATGGTTGCAATATAAACGACCAAAAGGCCTCGTCACTGCAATGCTGGCGTTGCAAATGGGACTCAAAATCGAGGTCGTATGTGAAAGTTACTGAGGTTTGAAATCATCTAGTGACCTCCAAAACATGATTTTTTGACTAATTGATTTTGTCAATTTTTACAAAAACATTTATTATGGCAAAGTTAATTTTTTTATTATATTGTAGGCCTATCAGTGGGTGCCACGTGGCCTACCCGGAGGCTCCCACGTGGCCCCATGCCATTGGTTGAAAGGTCAATTTAAAAGTTTGTGGAGGGCATGAGGGTCGAACCCACGAGCCGAATCTTCGGGCAGGGTCGACCTGACCGGCACGACAGAGGTAGTGTGTTGAAGAACGGGTGAGTCGGGTCATTGATAAAGTGAACGGGTGGCGGAGATTAGGTTAAGCCGTCAGGGCTAAAGTCCCGAAAGCCATGCGATTAGAGGCTAGAACCAGGGACTAAGAGTAGTGGTGTGGAGGAGAATTAGAAGGGGACTAGCCCTAGGCACTAACATCACCATGTGACTTATGGTGCAGAACTGGGTGCTACCACTGACGGTTACGGTGGTGGTTAATGCCACCAATGTGACCACCACTGATGACAATTAATGCGATGTTGAACCTTATCCACCCACCTAAACCATCCTAAAATTGTGCATGTGAACGCGCCATCACACTAATAGTTAAATTTATTGCTACTGTTTAATTTGGAGCGTGGTTCCACCAAATCAGTCTGTTTGACTATTTTGAAGGAGTTAACTAGATTTCCTCCAGTTTTGGAGGAAGTTTTCTACTGCCACTGGGAAAAATTTTGTTTGGGTCATAAATTTCTCAATTTTTGACAAAACAAGATGAAATTTTAGTCAATTTTGGGTCTCTTCGACCTTCTGGAGAGTTTGGAACAAGTTTTAGAGTGAACAGAGGTGTTATACAACATATTTTTCTTCAGGGAATAAGAAGGAGACACAAGGGCCATCATGGAGGAGGCACTGTTTTGGGTGGTATTTCACTATTTAAGGTGAAAAAAAAAACCATTTATAGCTATTTTGTATCTTCTGATGTTGAATTTATAGTTGGTTTTTCCTTTTTAGGAATATTTTTCACTATGTAACCATTTTGAGAAATTTAATAGAGCAAGGACATACCGTTGGGGAGCCTTGGATCGGCAGATGTAGCCCAGGAGGGGTGAGCTGCCTCAACATATTGATGTGTTATGCTATGGTGAATTTTACTTGATGTGTATTTCTTCTGCGTTATGCTAAACAGTAAATGTAAATAACAAATCCTCACACATAAAAATTAGAAACATTACCAAAACTAATTTTTTTAACCTGCAAGTCATGGAGAACACTTTGCACACTAAATTACATGGAAATGGTTACTTTTCATAACATTAAAAATAGTTCCATTTTCAGATCAGATGGTATCAGAGCTAGAGTTTTACCCTGCATTTGTTCTTGTGCAAAGAGATATTTGATTATTTGCAAGTTTTGATGCTTACTAGGCTTAAGCTCAAGAGAGGGGAAGGACAATTGGTTAGAGCACAAAATAATCCTCAACCAAGGAGGGCCAGAGAGCCATTAACTTCACTTTATAATTCACCTCAAAGAGTCATAGAAGAAGCCTCAATCATGTCTTCAAGAGAAGGAGAAGTTCCTGAAGACATTGATCCCAAAGAAGAAGAACGGGTGTTCCGAAAGGCTTTCCTAGACATGACAGAGATGGTGAGGATACTCTACCAAGAAAGGAATGACAGGCTTGAAGGAGAAGGGTCTAAACATCAGAAATAAGGATAGGGTTTATCAGGAAGAAAGAAAAGTGATGACAAGTCAAAGAAAGGACACGGAGGAAATGGTGATCCACCATCCCCATCTTCATCCTCTTCGTCTACATCGTCATCCTCTACTTCAGTGAATCAATCTCACAAGTCTAAAACCACTAGTAAAAGTCCATTTTTAAAGCTTTATGTTAAATTTGAGTTGCCTATGTTTAATGGTGAAGTCAATGCAGAGAAACTTGACAATTGGATAATACAATTGGAAGTTTATTTGAGGATACAAAACCTTCATGAAGATGACACCAAGATTCAGTTAGCCTCTTTGAGAATGGAGGAAGCAACATTGGTATGGTGGGAAGCCAAGACCAAGGATGAAATTAAAAAACATGGTAATATCACTTTATCATGGGCTGAATTTATTTCCACAATTAAGAAAATTTTTTATCCATTAGCTCATTTACAAAAGGCTATCATGAATTGGAAAAGTTTTAGAGAGCTTAAGGGACAAAATGTTCAATATTACACCCAAGAGTTTAGATGAAGGGCTTTATTACTTGGAATTGATTTTCATAGCCAAGAGACTTTGCTGAAATATATAAGTGTTTTACACAACTATCTTATGCATACTATCGTTATGTTCAATCCTACTAGTCTAGACGAGTTTTGTGTTCAAGCCACACATTCAGAGGCTAGAGGGAAACAATATTTTGATGGGAGTGAGGGTATTGAATTTAAAGGAAAAGGTAGAAAAACAAATACAAACTCTAGGAAAGAAAAAGGAAAATTCTTTTGTAAAAACTGTTCCAAAACAAGCCACAATGAAGACCATTGCTGGAAACTTCATCCGGAGTTGAAGCCAGAAAAATTTAAAACCAAAGATAAGGCCAAATAAAAAGGAAAAATTGTTGCAATAGCTGAACAAGACTTAGGGTCTGAATCAGGAGATGAAACTAAAAGCATAGCCATGGCACTAAAGAACATAAAGGTGAAATAGATTGTAAAAGAAACAAATCCCAGTTCTAGCAGTTTAAACCGTCGCATAGAAGGTCCAAATGAAGAGAGCAGGATTGAGTTGTTTCATGTGAGAATAATTTCCAAACACATAAATATAGACACACTATTTGATAGAGGGTCTCAAGCAAACCTCATCTCAGAAGACTTAGTCAAGAATTTGAAACTTGAGACCATTCCACATCCAAAGTGATATCCACTTGGATGGATTTTCAAGGATGCTAATGTACAAGTTTCAAGGAAGTGCATGTTGCACTTCGCCATAACAGCTCCTTTTCTTGACATGGTTGAATTAGATGTGGTACCGCTTGACATTACAGGTGTGGTGTTGGGTAGTCCATAATTATATCACAGAAAATAAATCTTCCATTGCCATGAAAACAAGTATCACCTGTTCAATGATGGCAACGAGTTTATTATGAGAGCACATCAGAGGAAGCTAGAATCCTCTTTAGTGAATGCAGGGCAGTTGAAAAGGATTGTCAATGCAAGTCAAAATTTAACTTTGTTGATGGTTAAGAAAAAATATTTTGTACATAATAATTTTCATGTTATTTCTGATATAAATGATGATATGTTTCAGTCTGTAATCAGGTCATCTTTGGAAGAAGATTACAAGATGTTGCACAAGGTGTCTTTGGTGTCAATCGGTGCAGAGAACAAAGTGTCGCTGCAAAGTGGTGCAAAAATCCAAGAGAGGGTTAAGCTTGGAAGCAAAGAGGGCAAAAATTTTAGCATGGATCAATGCTGGTTTCAGAATGGAAGGGTACTATGGCGAGAAAACTTGGTCGAAAATTGACACAATTACATGGCTCATTCGACAAAAATTTGCCATAAGGACAGTTGGCAAGGTGAATCTTATTTTTAGTTTCCCTTGAAGGTAGACCATTGTAGGAAAAGTATGATTTATACAAATTTCAATTGTTGTTCTGCAAGTTTCAAAAATTTGCAGCATGACATAATCAAGGTTAGCAATAGTTGGTCAACAGATTCAAGGAATAATTTGTCTTTTTATGAGAAGCTCAAGTTGATGTAGTCAGGGAGATTTTAGTGGTTCAAGGTTGGAAGAGTGGAGAATCAGTCTCCTCATCTTTAGTTTCTGTAATTCAGAGAGCTTTTGGGGTATAAAAGATTCCCATTGGGGAGGTGTGATCAGGGGATCATGTCCAAGTTATGAAAATTGCTCAAAAATGGAAGTGCTAAGAAATGGTTGCAATCTGAATAACCAGAAAGGGCTCACCACTGCAATTCTAGCACCATGAACAGGACTCAAAACCGATGTTGTATGTGAAAGTTACTGAGGTTTGAAATTGTCTAGTGACCTCAAAAACAAGAATTTTTGACTAATTGATTTTGTCAATTTTTACAAAAAAAATTATTATGGAAAAGTTAAATTTTTATTATATTGTGGGCCTATTAGTGGGTGCCATGTGGCCTTCCCGAAGGCTACCACATGGCCCCAGGCCATTGGTTGAAAGGTCAATTTAAAATTTTTTAGAGGGCATGAGGTTTGAACCCATAACCCGAATCTTCGGGTAGGGTCAACCCGAATGGCACGGTAGAGGTAGTGTGTTGAAGAAAGAGTGAGTCAGGTCATTGATAAAGTGAATAGGTGGCGAAGATTAGGTTAAGCCCTCAAGGCTAAAGTCCCGAAAGCCATGCGATCAGAGGCTAGAACCGGGGACTAGGAGTAGTGGTGTGGTGGAGGATTAGAAGGGGGCTAGCTCCAGGCGCTAACGTCACCATGTGACTTATGGCACAGAACTGGGGGCTACCGCTGACAATTATGGTGGCAGTTAATGCCACCAATGTGACCACCACTGATGACAGTTAATGCGACGGTGAACATTATCCGCCCACCTAAACCGTTCGAAAAATGCGCATGTGAACGCGCCATCAAACTAATAGTTAAATTTATTTCTACTACCTAATTTAGAGTGTGGTTCCGCCAAATCAGTCTGTCTGACTATTTTGAAGGATTTAACTAGAGTTCCTCCAGTTTTGGAGGATGTTTTCTAGTGCCACTGGGAAAAATTTTGTTTGGGTCATAACTTTCTCAATTTTCGACAAAACAAGATGAAATTTTAGTCAATTTTGGGTCTATTAGACCTTTTGGAGAGTTTGGAATATGTTTCAGAGTGAACAGAGGTGATATACAATAGATTTTTCTTAAAGGAAGAGGAAGGAGCCACCAAGGCCATCATGGAGGAGGCACTGTTTTGGGTTGTGTTTCACTGTTTATGGTGAAACAAAAGCCATTTCTAGCTATTTTCTATCTTCTGAAGTCGAATTTACAGTTCTTTTTTCCTGTTAAGAATATTTTTCATTGTGTAACCATTTTGAGCAATTTAATAGAGCAAGGACATACCATTGGGGAGCCTTGGACCGATAGATGTAGCCAGGAGGGGTGAACTGCCTCAACATATTGATGTGTTATGTTATGGTGAATTTTAATTGCTATGTATTTCTATTGTGATATGTTAAACAGTAAATTTAAATAGAAAATACTCACACATAAAACTCAGAAACATTACCAAAACTACTTTTTTTAACCTGCAAGTCATGGAGAACACTTTTCACACTAAATTACATGGAAATGGATACTTTGCATAGCATTACAAATAGTTCCATTTTTAGATCAATCCAAAACACCTCTTTTCAGTTTTTTTTGGTCCTACTTTAGGGTCCACCCATTTCCCTTCAGGTTGTAGCCTATTTCCACCTTTTTTACAACATTTTCCCCTCTGGTTATTTGCTTTTTTCTGCCCCTCTTTCTAGCAGATCTGACCTCTAGATCCCTATCCCTCCTAAATTTATATCCATTGGCCATTTTGTGTGTTTTGATTAGATTTGACCCACCCATAGACTAGTTGTTGGGAAGCCCTCCTTCTTGGGTTTAAATTGATGCATCTTTAGCTGTTTATTTTACTGTTGCATTCAGTTTCATTTACTATCATTTTCAGTTTTATTTACAATTATACAACATATTTTTTATTTTTTATCTACACACATATGGGCCTAATTAAAATTAACACACTTATCACATACACGCACACCATAAGCGATGAACGCCTAGTTTACACCGCCAGGCCAAGACTTAAACATTGTAATCTATTGATCTTGCACCTCCCTACCCTTGTTTACCTCTATTCCTTATTGTATTCCATTTCTCTTTACATAATTATGCCCCCAAGTCATTTATCATAGAGACTCCAATGCCTTCATCCTCAGTTTCAGTTAGGAAGACTTACCCCACTGCGTAGGGTTCGTGTTCTTACTCCACCGAGTCCCCGTTTTGACTCTGATTCTAGTTCATCAGGTTACCCTTTTGGTTTTATCCCCAACTCGCCTCCACCTTTCACCTTCATCATGTCTATTTCAAGACCTAATGCTAGTGGTGGCCCCGACCCTAATGTTGGAAACACCACAAGTGGTGTTGTAACGAGAACTATTCTGGTTGCTCCCTTTCTTCCTTATATGGAAGGCCTAAGCCTTACCAATTTTAGCCAGTTGATTAATGACCCCATACACCATGACCGTGGTTGGCCTTCTATGCCAACCAAGCTCCCTTCAAACATCCCCATTTTTGAAGGAAATGATGGAGAGGATCCTACCAACCATGTTCGTTCTTTCCACATGTGGTGTTCATATAACTCCATCACCGATGAATCCGTCTGTCTTCAGTTATTCCAGCGTATGATTACTAGAGAAGCTTCCAAGTGGTATGTCGACCAGGCATCCTCCTCTCATACTAATTTTGCGACCCATGCCAAGGATTTTTTGTCTTATTTATAGCTTCCCCTTTTCTATGACACTGGTACTAAACTCTTGACCTCTTTCTGTCAAACTTTTGGTACTCACCTATTTGAATTATTCAAGAATAGCATAGAAGGAAGAGCCTATGTCGAGCCCTTGTTTTCAAAGATCATGTCTACATGGACTGGTTTCTGAGATCCCTTTTTCCTTTTATTGGTTAATATTTCACATATAACTTTCCTCATACCGAGGAATCTTCCCTCGTGATTGTGTTCAAATATGACCTAATCTACGCACAATCTGGTTATGTTTATACTGTCTTACCTGATCTCCCTAGACCTAGTGGTGCCAACGTACCAAGGGCATCCCATGTTGCTGAAGGTATCATTGGATCCATTTCACATCCATACACTCATCCTCCCATGGGTTATGGTTTCCCTCAGGGAGGGGCGAGCTCCTCTAGCACTTTCCCCCCTCCTGGCAACATCTATTTAGGATATGGCATGCCTCCTTTTTCCCAACCTTTTAACCCCAATGTTTCCCAAACTCCTTATTATCTGTATCCATAGCCTGGTGCTCCCACTCCACCAACACAAGTGCCTCAGCCTTGCTTTCCTTCTCAAACTCTACAATGACAGCCCCCCCACCCTAGGGGCAGGTGTAAGCGCAACAGAGTGCGACTAATCCTCCCACTTCCAAAGAGAAGAGGAAAGGAAACCAAAACCAATATACCCCAGGTAATCTAGAAAAAAATCTCCAGCGAAATACATCTAGCATTGCAACCTAGTAATAGGGCACTCAACCCAAGCAGGACAGGCCTATTCACACAACTAAGCCTTATTATTGTTGCGGTGTCTATGGTCCCTATACGCACGATTGTCCCCTTTTACCTCAGATGCATCATATTTTGGAAGCTCAAGCAGCATCTCGAGGATAGCAAGCATCCCCTTCAGTTCCTCCTAATGTTGTGCCCATCCAACCGGTTGTGCTTACCCATCCTTTCCCCCAACAAGGATATGTGGTTGCCCAACCCCCTAAAATTCAAGTGACCACTCACCTCCTCCATGTGGTACCTATGATTACCAGATCCTCATGATGAACTTTGACCAACCCAATGCCACTGATCTAACCCTTCATACTTGCTCTCATCAGTATAACAAGCCCCCCGCTACGTTTGCTACCGAGCCCCTACCTTGAGATCCCATAGAGCCTCTTTCGACACCCAGTGGTCCTTTACTGATCCCTCAGCCTAAGGTGGAGGTCCATACCAAGTTACCTAAGGGACCATTATGCCAAAACGCTACTTCCGGAAAAGCCTCCCACTCCTACAGTATAGTAGATTACTTGGCGCAATACCCTGCTGCCATGTCAACACTGGAAGTCCTTTAGTTGTGCCCTTCACAACAAAAAGCTCTACTATGTAATCTCCCAAAATGGAATAATGCAATATTTGTAACATAGAAAATGTACATGTAAATCTTGAACAATCATAGAATATACATAATATGGGAGCCTTTTATTATCATTGGATATGGATAAACAATACAACAGTGCTCAAAATATGAGACACTCAAGCCAAATACATAGGCTAGAATGACCCTGAAAACATGCCAAAGCAGGCACTGCATAATTGGAGAGCTACTAGAAGCAATACAACTCTATCCCTTTAGCATATGATGTACATATGACTACTAGCTGAAATGGGAAATGAAGATCTATGGAAATCTGGAGCTCTGATGATGTTGTAATGTTCCAAATTTTGCAATAAGGTAATTGGAACATTACTTTTGCTTTTATGTTAATAAAAGTGAATAAATGGGTGAGGGAACCCATGTAGCAACATAATAAACACTGCTAAGGTGAAAAAGGTCACTTAAGTGGCTTAAGTTAGCAGCCCCAAGTGTGAAAAGGGCCAAAAGCAAGTGAGCTAGACCATGGTTGACCCAAGTCAACAACGTACCCTAAGAGGGGAAGCTTGCACAAGAAGATTGCGTAGTTGGATGGAGGGAAATTTGAAATGGGAGAAACCCTAATGTGAGTGGGGTCCATGTCAAGGAGGCATGCCATGCATAAAATATGAAGGAGAGCCATTGTTGGGGTTTCATCTTTTGAGAGAGAATTTGAAGTTGAAGCTTCCTTCAACTGAAGGAGCTTGTGCTGCCTAGCACAAGAGGTATTCCTATTTAGGAATGCCCTTCTCTTCCATGGGAGGCCATGGAGAGATTTTTCTTCATCTTCCTCACATCATGGCTTGAGGCCAAAGCATTCATTTGTAGCTACTGCATTATTCTTGCAGCAAGAGAACGCTGGAGTTGCTAGTGTTGCAGTGAGGGATCTTCATCATCTGATTTCTGGAGCTTGTTTTGTAGAGGAGGAGCCATCTATTTCTCTAGGAGATCATCAAAGGAAAACCCAGAGTTGATATTGCATATTTTTGCATTGGGCCATATGTTTCTTCTCATGCCCAGTGTAGTCCCTTTCTCCTACAACGTTATTTTCTGAGAGGGTTTGCAGGAGGAGTTCATTTTGTGCACTAGAGAGTGAAATCTTCAGGAAGGGGATCAAACCCTTCACTTTGGAGATAATTGGGGGAGGTATCATTGTTTATTGCAGCATATACTTCCTTCTCCATTCTTGTATTATTATTGAGTTGTAGTAGCTACACTACAACTCCGGTATTTTCCGGTTTTATGTATTTTAGCCAATCCCTTGGAGGATTGTTGTAATAATGTTTTCTAGGGTTGAGATCTTGCTCCCCCATCTTTATTTGAGCTTGAATTGTTATATCCTCTCATATATATCATTTTTCAGTCATTTTCCCTCATAAACTATGTAGTGACATAGTTGCTGGGTTATGTAGCAGTGTATTCTCTTATTTCTTGTACATGTTCCCTTGAGGCTAAATTAAGCTCACCTTGAGAGGTATTTTACTCAAGGAATTTGTATTACATTTGATGCTACAAGTTATGTATTAGATTCGTACTCTTTTTACATTTCATGAGGCATTATTTCACTGCTGTTACATATTGAAGTTTTAATACTGCTGAAGATTCTCTCATTGAGCATTATTTCGATATACTTGTTGGTGGGAGATCTGAATAACCCCCTTAGGGTTATTTCTTTGAGCTTATATTCTGCAGAGAGTTTGTATCAGAAATATTCCAAGGCATCCCAGCACTGGATTTCCTTATTTTTACATGGGCTTCCCTATATAGCGTCCTCATGCACAGCTGTTGTAAAAATTCCTTGAAAGGAAATATTAGCTCTTGACAAGTTTTATTGGTAGAGTATGCTAGTGGGCCAGGTAACCTATGGATCTCATCCTTCCTTGTGAAGGTGACATATCTAGTAAATTCCCCTAACATTCAATCTCTGAAATAGTTCAGTGTTTATTGTTAATACTCCTGGAGTTGGAATATTGGAATATCTTAAGATATTCCCGATGGAGCAGAAATTTCCCCATTTGGGATATTATAGTGGTATCAGAGCTTCGAAATTGGCTCAGCCTGTGAAGTTCGAATTTCAGAGGAAGAAGAAGTCAAAATTATGTAGAGGATGAGATTGATCTCATCAGTTTTTGGTCCAGCAAGAACCTCTCCAAGGAGGTTGAGGAAATGGAAGAAGGAGAAGAGGAAGGACCATGAACTTCCTATTCTCACAGAGAAATAGAGAAAAAGCATGGAGAGGCACATACTAGTGTTGTCTTTATAATGAAGGATTAGCCTTCATCTCCAGCAGTTGAGGCAGCGAGCACATTTGGGAAAGAGACTCTTGCATGCACACAAGACCCTTCCAAACGTTTGTTGAGCTCCAAGACTGTTCTTTCTTCCACCACATTCCACTCCATTTCTTTTGTCCATTACTAATCATAGGCTCAAATGATCAATGAAATTAGTTAAAATTGCTTTAAGAATGAATATCATGACTAACTTGCTATGTTTTTATGATTTTGTCATTGTAGTACTTTTTGAACTAAATCTAGCTACAGAATGCAGACATTCTGTAGCTAGTTGCCAATTCTGCAACCATCTTCATGTCTACACAGGTTCCAAGTGTCGTCTCAGAGAAAAGCACATATGGTCGTATTCCACATCATCTCCTTATCATTTTTTTCTCTCCACGAAGTTTGAACGAAATATTGTAGGTGGTTATGTACGTGGGAACTCAAATTAGGAGGTAGACTCCTAACATGATAAGGACAGTCCAGATGTCCTTAATCATATTACGAGACCACCTTCAGAGTCCTAGTTTGATTCTAATTGGGAAATACAATTATTCCTATATTATCTCAGATACGGTTATGTAATTTTGTTATAAATATGCTTGGGAAACCGAGGGACAAGGTTAGATTTTATGGTTGATTGCTAGATTTCAGAAGTCTGAAAATACTCTGTTTTGAAGTAATTTCTCTTTAATGAAAGAAGCATCATTTCCTTGAAAGCGTTGAAGCAATCTTGAAGTAGATTTCATGCTACTCTGGTGGTAGAGGGCCCCTGCCTCCTGAGCAGCCTTGTTTATACAGTTTAGATAAGTATTTTAGTCTCGTTTTCATTTCTAGCTTAACTAGATTTCTGAAGTTTATGTTTCATACTTGTTTACATTAATTATCACAGCTAGAATTACTCTAATAAACTCTTCAAAAATATCATTACGATGAATAAGGCATAGCTGTGGTATTGTAGGTGTTAGTTGCATTTCCTTTCGTTAATTATCACAGTTAGACTTACTCTAATAAACTCTTCCAAAATATCATCATGATGAATAAGGCATAGCTGTGGTATTGTAGGTTTTAGTTGCTTGTTTACACTAAGTGTCACAGTCGGTCTTACTCTTACAAACTCTTCCAAAATATCATTAACAACGAATAAGAAACAGTTGTGGTGTCTTAGATTCTAGTTGTATTTTCTTTCAGTCTTCTGCTTATGTTCAATTGCATTGAATAATATAGCCAGAATTGTTTTTACAAACTCTTCCAAAATATCATTCACATTGAACAAGATGGGCTATAGAATTCCAATAGACTAGCTGCATGATAATCTAGTCATAACACTCCGGAGGTAGAATGCATTTAGTTCAGCTCTGTCACTACATTTCAGTTTGATAATGGAATTTTAGTTTAACATTGTTCACTGTACTCCAAGTAGACTAGTAGCACTCTAATTTAGTATTAACTCACTGTATTAACATTCCAGTTTAGTTGCTATCCATTGCATTTTAAATTGTACTAGTTTTTAAATTTAAATACCACGGTCTTCATTATTTACAAAACTTCTTTTGTTCCAAACTCATATTAATACATAATCATTTGGACAGAAGCTAGTATCAGTCTAAGGCCTGGAGTATTTTGCAACCTTTTTACCATTTCACAAACAAGCCTTTTCTCAAAGACTATTCTAAAAAGGAAATCTATAACTTTTGAGTGAGGCCTAGTGGTGTTAAATTGAGTTGCAGAACATAATTAGAAGCTAGTTTAGAGTAGAAATCTTATTATGCTAATTTTTTATTTTTCCAAATATGTTCCAATAAACCTTTAACCATGGATGAGATGTTGTAACATTGTAAGTTGATTGTTTGATTGTTTAGTTAGAGAACTTCATTTACACTTAACTTGTCCATTTATCAAGCTCTTCCAACACATCTTTAATGAATGAGTTGGATAATTTTAAGCTCATGTTGTGATTTATTTCCTTGAATTCATTATCAAGCTTTGCATTTGTTGTTTGCTAGCCATAGTTTAAGCTTTTCTTTGTTTTAGTATTTGCATTTGTTGTTTGCTATCCATAGTTTAGGCTTTGTTCTGTTTTAGTATTTGCATTTTTTATTTGCCATCCATAGTTTAGGCCAATAGCTTCTTTTCACCAGCATTTAGTTCTTTCCCTTTTCAAACATAAAAAAATAAAACCAAAAACATCAGAAAACACTAAACACAACGTACTGAGAAACAAATACCTAGGCACATATAGTGCACCACACTTCAGCAGTTTACCAACCCTGGTTGACAATTAATGAACTCAATTTAGGAACACTAGGTTGAGCACAAACAACTTTACCAAGGTATGCATGAATTGTCATTTCCTGTTGGTTCAATACATGCCATGAGAGATTGCATACCATGGAAAGTTTGTCTAGAGCAGGAGACTTTCACTACGCTATGCCATTTTGAGGAAAGAAACCCTCATCATCCTCATGCACTATTGATGAGCCATGCATCACATGTGAGGGTGGGGTTTAGAAATTTTGTCATGAAGGAGATTGCATTTCAATGTCCCATGAAATGCAAAAGGAGAAATATGTTTTGGGATAATGGTAGCTCTTGTGAAAGAGGTACCAAGTGGCAGGATACTTACACCAAAGAGCAAAGTCTTATGGATGAAGTGTGCCCAGTGGAAATGTGGAGGATCCATAACCCACAGGTTCCAGGATCATTTCACAATTATTGATCTTGATGAACAAAGAGGAGAGTATGGGTGCATCATGATGGGATGTAATTTCTCTTACCATTCATTATGTTCCCATTTTAGATTGGGTATGGTGGAAGTATGGAGGAGCAGTAAACATGCTTGTTGCTTGGATTTTGTTTGGTTATTGCGAGAGCAAGAGGAGGCAATAACAACTGCAAGGAGATTGCTCTTTGAACTTGGATGCCCAAGCAACACATTCTTCATGGAAGGGGCCCTAAATTTGCAGCAACATGATGGGAGGAATCTTTGGCAAGATTCATTTCAAAGAGGGGAGCTTCGAGATGACAGTGGCCCTACTCCAAAGGCCAACAGTGCTGTCACTTGAGAGCTTGAGTTACTTTTTGGAGTGTTCTTCAAACCACTTCACAAGCAATGTATTTTGGAGGAATATAGGAGATAAGCATGAAGGAGTAATGGAGGAAAGCACTCCTTACTACATTTTGACTTTCTTGGCTTGGTTGCACAAGAACAAGAAGAGGGATATACGTGCAGTATTTATGGGTTCTTCTTTCATGCATTTTTCATGCATATTCTTCATTGATGGAGGAGTCCACTTGGGAGGGCATATTAATGGTTGCATATCAGCATATGGACAGATGCATAGCCCAAAAGATGATGAGATGGTTGGCACAACCACTCCCCTACTATGTTGTAGTAAGGGGGACTTTTCACTTGAGCCATTTCAGCTCAAAGGCCAAAGTACATGATGGGGGAGGTAACCATTTTCTCTATGATTTACACTCTCTTACTTTGGGTTTTCCTTCCTTGCACATTATGCTTGGTTTTACTTATGGTTCATTGCAGCAAATACAATGGCTATTTCAGCAGTGGGTTGTGGGGGAAAGCCACATGGGTTTTGGTGTGCACCTTTGGCACCAAAATGTGTTTCCATGATCACACCTTGCAGGATGGATGTGGCAGAAAACAAGTGGCTGCAAAGACACTTTTTGCATCATATATTGAGGCAGGAAAATGATGCGTTGTGCTGGTTCCATGCATGGGACTATATTTCACCTCCTTGATCTCATAATTTTATGCTTCCATATGTTGTTAGTGGAATATTGTTTAGAGGAAGCACTATTTTGAAGGAGGGAAATGAATTGAAGATGCCCATTGGGAGTATGATTCTCCCTACTTTGCATGTTGAATGTTTCAGGAGAAACAATGGGCAGCCCATGATTTCCAAGCTTCACCTATTTCCATCACGTGGGAGGAGCTATTTGGAGAGTTCAAAATTTTGGAGGAGGCATTTCATGGTTTGTATGATTGATGGGGTGGCTTGGGTCTCTTTTGAAGACCATTTCATTTCATCCATATATCAGCAGTAGCCCTATATGTATCATGAGGAGGGAGAGACTCATTGGGTGGATGTGCCCTTTCGGAAAGAAGACCTCCATTTCTTTTGCAGCACATGCTCCAAGAGGAGTATGAGGGATGATATGGTCACCATGTTCAGCCATGTGTTTTTCCATGAGGTGAACCATATGATTTTTGGATACCATATGATGATGAATTCCAACTCATCACATATGAGATGATTTGGGCCAGCTTGATTTGCAGCGTTGGAGGAGAGGTCCTTGGGGATCTAGACTTCATCTTTCCTCTTGAAGCCAACACCATTGCAGCCCAAGTTCAGCTTTTACTCCACATTCATCATAAGTGGAGAAGAGGACAGAGTGGGGTAGGCTATGAATCTTACCAAGTTCAGAAATTCAGCCCACCTACTTCTCATGAGCACAAGGTGGAGGAGTACTTTCAGGAGTTGCCTAGTTGGAGGGTGACTCATTTTGCTTGGTTGATTGCTTGAGGGATGGAGGATTTACATGAGGCTATTTCAGAATTCCATGCCTTGAGTGGAATACTTTTTTAGTTCATCCTTTCTCTTGCTTGAGGACAAGCAATTTTTGGGAGGGGAGGACTGTAATGTTCCAAATTTTGCAATAAGGTAATTGGAACATTAATTTTTCTTTTATGTTAATAAAATTGAATAAATGGGTGAGGGAGCCCATGTAGCAAGATAATAAACACTCCTAAGGTGCAAAAATTCACTTAAGTGGCTTAAGTTAGCAGCCCCAAGCGTGAAAAGGGCCAAAAGCAAGTGAGCTAGACCATGGTTGACCCAAGTCAACAACGTACCCTAAGAGGGGAAGCTTGCACAAGAAGATTGCGTAGTTGGATGGAGGGAAAATTGAAATGGGAGAAACCCTAATGTGAGTGGGGTCCATGGAAAGGAGGCATGCCATGCATAAAATATGAAGGAGAGCGATTTTTGGCGTTTCATCTTTGGAGAGAGAATTGGAAGTTGAACCTTCCTTCAACTAAAGGAGCTTGTGTTGCTTAGCACAAGAGGGGTTCCTGTTTAGGAATGGCCTTCTCTTCCATGGGATGCCATGGATATATTTTTCTTCATCTTACTCACATCACCGATTGAGGCCAAAGCATTCCTTTGCAGCTACTGTGTTATTCTTGCAGCAAGAGAACGCTGGAGTTGCTGGTGTTGCAGTGACGGATATTCATCATCTGATTTCCGGAGCTTGTTTTGTAGAGAAGGAACCATCTCTTTCTATAGGAGATCAGAAAATGAAACCCAGGATATGATATTACATATTTTGGCATTGGGCCATATGTTTCTTCTCATGTCCAGCGCATTCCCTTTCTCCTACAGCGTTATTTTCTGAGAGGGTTTGTAGGAGGAGTTCATTTTGTGCACTAGAGAGTGCAATCTCTAGGAAGGGGATCAGCCCCTTCACTTTGGAGATAATTGGGGGAGGTATCATTGTTTATTGCAGCATCTAATTCCTTCTCCATTCTTGTATTATTATTGAGTTGCAGCAGCTACACTGCAACTCCGAAATTTTTCAGTTTTATGTAATTTAGCCAATCCCTTGGAGGATTGTTGTAATAATGTTTTCTAGGGTTGA
The DNA here is from genome assembly GCA_034641835.2 of Pinus albicaulis. Taxonomy (NCBI): domain Eukaryota; kingdom Viridiplantae; phylum Streptophyta; class Pinopsida; order Pinales; family Pinaceae; genus Pinus; species Pinus albicaulis. The sequence goes on from CM076584.1 coordinate 148,153,550, forward strand.
TATATTGCTCCCCATATTTATTTGAGATTGCATTGTTATATCCTCTAATATATATTAGTTTTTAGTCATTTTCCCTCATAGACTGTGGAGTGACAGAGTTGCTGGGTTATGTAGGAGTGTATTCTCTTGTTTCCTGTACATGTTCCCTTGAGGCTAAATTAAGCTCACCTTGAGAGGTATTTTGCTCAAGGAATTTGTATTAAATTTGATTCTACATATTATATATCAGATTAGTACTCTTCTTACATTGCACGAGGCATTATTTCACTGCTATTACATATTGAATTTTTAATACTGCTAAAGATTCTCTCATTGAGCATTATTTCGGTATACTTGTTGGTGGGAGATCTGAATAACCCCCTTAGGGTTATTTCTTTGGGCTTATATTCTACAGGGAGTTTGTCTCAAATATTTTCCAAAGCATCCCAACACTAGATTGCATTATTTTCACATGGGCTTCCTTATACAGTGTCCTCATGGACAGTGTTGTAGAAATTCCTTGAAGGGAAATATTAGCTCTTGACAAGTTCTATTGGCAGAGCCTGCTAGTGAGCCAGGTAGCCTCTGGATCTCATCCTTCCTTATGATGGTGACATATCCAGTAAATTCCCCTAACATTCAATCTCTAAAATAGTTCAGTGTTGATTGTTAATACTCATGGAGTTGGAATATTGGAATATCTTAAGATATTCCCGATAGAGCAGAAATTTCCCCATTTGGGATATTACAGATTCCAAGATTCAAGATTTGGGCTCTATGATGGAAACCCAAGATAACTCAGAAAGGATTTCTCAGATATATGAATTTAAGAAAATCACCCTTTTAGGGTTGCACTATACGACTATTGGGTATGCAGAATTTGAAGCTAGATCTGAAGAATAGATGGCTGAAATATGTCACAAAATCAAATCTATGCTTGAGGGGTTAATCCTTTCACTAGATACTCAAGCTAGAAGCTCAAGATATAGCTCCTCAATCCTCCTCTACTGATTGCAATTGTTGTTACACAACTTCTCACAAAAACCACGTTGCCAAGGATGGAGGCTCTCTATCATACTGCTAAAATATGCTTATCAGCTCTGTAATGCTGGAAATAATTAATACAATGTGAAGGAATGGTCCTCCATTGGATTACTAGCTTAAATTCTATCAAATTCCCTTCTCCCTTGGATCTACAAGACTGGACTGCATAATTCCTGATGGAAATGTTGTAGCTGGAAGATGAATGATGGATGGTGTGATGCCTGATATAGATATGAAGAAATGAAAGTATGATCTTGAAGCACAAAGTGAAAGGATGAACCCGTCACTGGTTCCTCAACAGAAATACTGAAGGACAACCTCCTCCTCTTAAACCTTGATGCGGAAATGCGTTATTTCTGAAGATGTATGGGATTCAGAAAGTAGGAGAAATATGGCACCAATTCCTAATGATGAATGTGGCTCAATAGAAACCTTCCCAGAGTAGGCACTCAAAGTCCCTCATGGGTAAGGGTGGGATTTCCACTTGGAAACACCCTCTGCTAAATAACACTGCAAACTTAGCTAAATAGCATAATCATGCTTGGAATGTCAAATGACAAATCCATATCTAAACAAATCAAAAATCAATAATACCCAAAGCCTACCTCTAATGTTGCCTCCATCTTCATTATATAGTTTGTGAAACTTCCCATTCCTTGGCCCACCTAATAACTACGTTTTACATGTGGACATAGGTCTCCATGTTGACTACGTTGTCTCTCCATGCTCTCCATCATGTATGTATGCAATGATCACCTTCTCCATCATGTGTGAATTAATGCACTAATTCCTCCATCATCTCATCATGAATGCTATATGATCTTACATTTTATTCCTTCCATGATCTTAGTTGATTGCTTCAACCTCCATGATCTGTCTCATTAATGAGACATCATCTCCACTCCTTTCACATTAATAGCTAGTACACTACTCCATTATGTAGATACATGTCTAAATAATCCACATTCACACATCAAAAGGTGGATCTTATTCATATTTGAGGATTATGGGTCCCTCCACACTTTTATTTACTTAATTAATTAATTTTATTAATAACTCTAATATTCCAAATAACATATGAAAATTTTGGAATATTACAGTCTGTAATATTCCAAAAATTTAGACTTCATCTAAATGGAATATTATAGTTTGTTTTGTCACTAGGTAGGTGAATAAGTGGGTGGGGAGGCCCATGAAGCTCTTTAGGAGGAATAATAACACTCCTAATGTGAAAGGAGGAAGAACAAGCAACTAGATTAAGCACCTCCAAGTATGAACAGGAGTTGGATCATGTTGATTCAGTCAACTTTGACCAAATCAACAGCGCTGTCATGCAGGAGTGGCACTCATGATAAGACACCAAAGTTTTAGTGGAGTACAACTTGCATGAGCTTAGTGGCAAGTATGGATGGGACCCAATGTGATAAGTCAACCATACTATATATGGAGCAGATGGCAGTCATTGTTATTCATGTTTTCATATTATTATTGATATTGGTTTTTTTAGACTTTTTTTCCTTTTATTGTTTAGCAGGGTTGCAGTGCTATTTAGCACAAGGGTGATCCTGATCGGGAATCCCTACCTCATCCTCAGGGAAGTAGAGGTTCTTTGGGCTGCATTTACTCATTCCAGCATTCTGGCCAAGCTACCTCCTTCAGCTATAGCATAGTTTCTGTTTAGAGCTAGGTTGTGTTGTAGGGTGCAGCAAATGAGGACCACATAGAGCTATTTCTGAGCTTGTTTTTCAGTGGAGAGGTAGCATATCCATTTGAGGATCAACAAGGAGGTATCCTGGGCATATTTTTACATCTTTGGCATCAGGCCAACCATCTACCATCCCTCACAGCACAGTAATAAACTAGAACTGTGTTATTTTTGGAGGCAGTTGTAGGGAGGGTTCATTGAGCTCATCAATAGGGTCTATTTCTGAGTAGAGGGATCTATTAGGTCTCCGTAGTTTGCAATATTGGAAAGAAAAAACACTGCGGAGCCTACATCAAAACCACTTTGGAATCCTAGGATCTAGCCCTCCTGGATTCAAAGAGGGATCTCTCTATATGTGTTTTCAAAGATATTTCTTTAAGGCTTATGATATGTTATTAGGCTAGTTATGAAGTGCAAGGGTTTTGTTTGTTTTGGTTGGGATGGATATCATCAAAATGAAGGAAGTATTTTGAAGGGTAAAGGTGTGAGCAGGTTGAAAGAATGGTTCAGCTGATAGGATAGGTAAGAAACAATATCAATCCATTGGGCTATGGAGTCACAAAAGGATTTAATTGCACAACAAGTTTCAAGAGTGGTCCATGGGGCAAGTAATATATATCAAAGGATCTCTTTAAGTTGATTTTGTGATATGGAATAGTAAAAGTGTTGTGAAAGAAGCAAACATTCAAGAAAAACAAAGGGCAACCTAAGATAAAGTAAGGAATTTTAACCTAGCCTGATTTTAGCATACTCTCAAAGGAAAACAGTTAAGATAAACAAAGAATAGCCTAAGATAAAGTAAGAACTTTGAATCTAGCATGCTTTCAGCATATTCTCAAAGGAAAATAGTTAAGATAAACAAAGAATAGCCTAAGATAAAGTAAGAACTTTGAATCTAGCCCGCTTTCAGCATATTCTTAAGGAAAACATTTAAGATAAACATAAAAATTAACCTAAGATCAGGTAAGGACTTTTAACCTAGCCAGATTTTGGCATACTCTTAAGGGAACTTTTCAAAGCAAGTGTTGGAGATAAACTAGAGGACAGGGCTAGCCATAAACTTCTCTAGTTCAACTTTAATTAGCAGAATTTTCAAGAACTTTCAAAGACAATATCTCAAGTTGTACTCAGTAAACATGCACTCACCAACACTTCACTGGTTATATTCTATTGAATTACCATTGAAAAACAATTAGAAGAAAACATAAAGATAAAGATTTATCAGTGAGAAATAGGGTACTTTATAGTAAATCCTAATCCATATTTGCTGTTCTTTATCAGAGAAAGTGGAAAATATCGAAAACATGAGAAAAATAACAATTACAGTAAGAAAAACATCACCATTGACATAGACCAGGATCCCATAAATCAACTTGTATATTTGATGTTCAAACTAGTTACAATCTTCAAGTCTAGTAGGTTTTTACAGCTTCAAACTTCTCTTCTCAGCCTATCTTTCTTCAATTACAAAATAGAGCTTCAACAACCTCAATAGCTATTTACATTCAGTAAGTATTCAACCAATAATAACAATGAACTCCTCATACAATATTTATAGGTAAATTGAGGAGGTGGAGTGAAAGAAAGGTCTAACTATTCAATTAATATAGAGTAAATGCTTCTCGACCTTTGGGAGGCCTTATGGAGAAGATTTCAGATGTTTTAACTCTGTTGTTTCATTTTTACATTAACTTTTATCTATTACAATCACTTTTGTTGACTTTGGAGGCTTTTGGTAGGCTGGCAATTACTTTTGAGCTGTCTTTGGAAAATATCTCTGACTGTGCATTCAATTTGTATTATTTTGAGGAAAATAAACTGGCAAGTGGCATTTTGAGGATTAATTGCCTCACTGATGTGGAATTTGGAGGCTTTCTTGACTGATCTGTCTCTTTAACTATTTAATAACTGATATTAATCTTTAATTTGTTCTTTAAGGATTCTTCTAATCATCTTCGAGCTTTTTTTCCTTCCTGCTAGCTGTATTAAGCTTTAATCCCTTTGTCCTTTACTACACTTTATTCATAATCTTCCTGATTAAATCTTCAATATTCTTTCTTTATTATTTAACCTTTAACCTTTATCCTTTGATTTCTTCGTTGATCTTTATTAATATTCCCTGTCTTTGTGTCTGCAGGGGTTTCTTGCTACGCTGGAGGGTTTTATTAACTAACTAGTGCCCAGGAAACATTGATTAAAACCTAGAATTTACACCCTGAAAGCTTTTTTTCTGCATTTGATTAGGCTTTGACGATCGTGATCCTCAGCCCAGTGCCACTGTTTCCTTGGCTGTGTGACAGTTTTTATGAATAAGCTTCCTTTTAAAACTTGCAACCAAACATATAATTGTTATGTAAAACCTGCGAATTTTGGGCTAAACTGCTAACAGAAGTTTAAAGGAGGCCAAAGGAGAAATGCGTGGAGGGAGGCGGAAATATGAAGAAAACAGGTTAAAATTTGTATTTCGGCGTGAAAAGAGAAAGGTGGTTTTGGGAATACCACCGGAAGTTTCCACACTGTCGATGGGTGGTAAGTGGTTTATCGCAAAACGAACATGATTCCATATAGGGTGCGACACCTGTCCACCCCAATACCACCCATTTCACGTAGATCTAGGTCGTTAAACCTTGACACCAAAATCCGCGCAAAACCGAACGTGGGCCATTGGATTTGGGGGTGTAGATCCAACGACAGAGGATCAATGCGACAGATGGAATATGATCGGGCGAGGAGATACTGGAGGCCAGGTGGCAAGTAGAGAGTGGAGTGAAATGGCGTGGGGAGGAAGGTGGGCCAGAAGGGGACATCAACTATTTTTTTTAGTAGCATGGGTATGGATGGGAGATGGGATGGAAGGATGGAGTATGGTAGCCGTTAGATCAAGGCCTAAGGCCTTTGATCTACGGTCAAGATTCGTTAACGCAGATGCATGAGGAGGGATGGTCGGGTGATCAGAGGATCTGACGGGAGTGCGATGACTGTCAAATCAATGAGATTGACGGTTAAGATCTCTCAAGGGGAAAGCATAGCGCGAAGGAAAAATATAAGAAAAAGGGCTGGAGGGAAGAGGGGAAGGTGCGGTCTCATGAAGGAAAAAGGAACCGGGAGCAGAGAGATAAGGGGATAGGGATAGCGGGAAATCATGAAGGAAAGGGGGCTTGATAAACGTCAGATCTCCCAGATTAACGGTGGAGATCTATTGTTGGGGGGGTAAAGAGGATGGAATCGATGAAATAAGGAGGCTACGATGGAGCGCTGACAGCCATTGATCTTTGTAGATCAACGGTGTATATAAAATCAGAGTTTGAATTGTCAGCGAAGGAAAAAGAAAGTGAAATGAAGAAAAATGCGATTTGCCGATGTCAATGGGGGCTTAAAGAATGGGGAAGGAAAGGGTCCGGTGGAGGAGTAGGGGACCGAGAGCCATGGAAAGAAGGGGATGAAAGCTTGGTGCGTGGTGTTAAGCACTTGGCCATCAGATCAAACATGATTGACGGTTGCGATTGCGTCTGGAGGTCGGCCAATCGGCATAAAGAGGTAAGGGGGAAAGAATAATTAGGAACGATGATGTGCGATGGCGATAGGGGCTAATGCCTTGTCGTGGGTGCAAGATTTTATGGCATGGAAAAGGAAGGGGGCTTACGCCAAAGGGGCTTAAAACCCAATGTTTGAAAAAGGTTGGAATAGGCCCAAAAAATGGGTTTTTTTGGGGTATTTTAGTGTTCTGATAGGAGAAGAGGGATGTTTTAAACCATAAAAAAGGGGGTTTTTATAGGTTTAAAAGGAATTTTTGATGAAACAGAGGGTAAAAATGGGTTTTTTCAAAGGGAGTGGAGAATAAATGAGAGGAAAGGGGAGATTTTTCAGAGGAAAATGAGGGATATGTAAAGGGAAAAATGAGTGATATGGGGGGATTTTGGAGGAAATTATGAAGCTAAAAAGATGGAGAAAATGGCTAAAAATAGTCTCCTTTATACAACAGGGCTTCTTCAGGATTTTTTGAAGGAATCAATAGTGAAGATTACTCTTAAGTTAGAAAACACCAAAAGGCTTCAAGAATCAGTAATTTTCTATGAAAATAGTCTCTTGAAGGCTCAAGACCTGTTTTAGCCATCATTTTCTCTGAAAACATTTACTGATGGCTAACAGTGGCTCCACTTGGGGATGGAAGCTCCTTGGAGGTGTCAAGAACTTCACAAATTGATCTCTGGAATGTAGACCTGTGCCTTATCCTTGACAACCTTTTGTTTCTTGATCATTCTACTTAAAAAGATGATCAATACTTTGTATCCACAAACAAATTTCTCCCAAACATTCTACCTACACAGCCTACTTTTCCTAACATTTATTCTTCATAAGGTTCACTTGGACTTGCAAACCTTTGACATCAACATTTTATTCTTTTATTGAAAGCAGGAAAATAATCTAAATCTACCCTTATTTCTTCCATGAGTTCATATTAAACAGTTGAACTCATAAATTCTCTACCTAAGTTACTATCTGTCAGGATTAAACTATCTGATAGATCTTATTCTCTACATTCTAAAAAAAAATATTAAAACACAGCCAAACTAGGATTAAGCTGTCTGATTTGTTGTTGAGACTATGGCATAAAACAAGTTGCACATAGACTGAATTTTATAGAAATTTAAAACAAAACTGTGAAGGCTTAAGATCTGAAAATTAAAAGCATCCTTCATTCTTTCTTTCAGCTCTGGTTTTGATCTTGTTAGAGTTGTCTTCTTCTTTACCTGGTTCAAGTTTTCAGCATGTTAGAACAATTTCTTTTTCTTCTCTTTGGCTTAAGTTTTGGCCTGATTAGAGTCATTTCTTTCTATCCTAATCTAGTCTACTGATAAGCCAAGATTAAAAAATTTGGCAAATCTAATTCCCTAACCTATCGGCAGTAAATTTAAATCTATCTATTCATGATTAGGTTGTATGACTAAATAGTAGTGCTCTTTTTGGTAGTGGCATTTAGGCTTGCACACTTTCATATTTTTCTTTTCTTTTTTGGTATGGGGCTGTACCTTTCTTCTTTTATTTCTGCCCCCTTTTTCTCTTTTTATATTTTTTTTATATTTTTTATTTTTCAAATTCAAAAGCAGAGTTATAAACAATGAACAAAACAAAAACAAATTGAAACTAAAATATCAGTTAACAGAAATAATGTTTGAGAGCCTTGCCATTGACAGGACCTCCATAATATTTAGCTCCATCCAATTCTTGCAAAAAGAATGCATTGTTTCCATTGGTAGATTGAATAAGATAAGGGCCTTGCTATAAATTATCAAATTTTCCATGTTTTCCCTTATCTTCTCTTCTTGAATCCCATTTCAATACGTTGTCACCAATTTTAAAGTCACTTGCCTTGGTTCTTTTGTCAAACATCTTCTTGATGTTTTCTTGTAGTTGTTGTGCTCTGATGTAGACTTCGTCCCTAGTTTGTTGTAAATGTATATTCTGGTGTATTCTTCTTGTCATATCATCATCTTCAAACTGTACTTCTTGGATTAGCTTCATGCCTGGCACTCCTAAACTGGTTGGAAATATTGCATCAGTTCCATAAATGAGCTGGTATGGAGACATCCCAATTGACTTTTTAACTGATGGATTGTAGAATTTTGTGGTGTATATTTTTGGAATCAAAACTTAGAATCTCCACAGTTCTCATTTTTCAATCTATGTTTTGGGTCTAAAACAAGACCCATCTTCAATCTGTCTGCCCATAATGCATGTACTAGATTACTGTGCCATGATTTCTTGTTATCTTCTAGCAACCTCTTGATTATGTTTACCAAACATTTATTTGGGGATTCTGCCAAACCATTACCTTGAGGGTAATAAGTTGTAGAATGACCCAATATAATTTGACATTTATGACAGAATTCCACCATCTTTTTAGATCCAAATGCAGCAGCATTGTCAGTTATGATATTTCTAGGACAACCAAATCTAGACAGTATATGGTTTTCAAGGAATAAAATGATTACTGAGTCAATGGAATTCCTAGAGGGGATGACTTCTGTCCACTTGGTAGAATAGTCTTTTGCTGTGAGGATCCATCTATGTTGGGCAGATGAGGTAGGATGGATTTCCCCAATAAATTCTAGACCCCACTACTGAAATGGAGTTTCAACAGTGATTGGTTGCAGAGGTAAGGGAATCAACTTTATTTTTCCTTCAAAGATTTGGCATTTGTGACAGGCAGTAATCATTTTGTGGACATCTTGAAAGAGGGTGGGCCAGTAGTAACCAACTCTAAGGATTTGTTTAGCAGTTGATTTCTAGTAGAAGTGGCCTCCACATTCTCCTTCATGAAACTCGTGCTTGATCTCATCTGCATCATTCTCAGGAAAACATTTAAGCAATAATCCACTAGAATTTTTCCAATATAAACATTTATTAAAAATGCAGTAATTTACAGCTTTCAACTTTAAGAATCTTGACTTTGTTTTAGACAAACTAGGAGGGGCATTAAGATTGAGAAAAACATTCAAAATATCAGTATACCAAGATGAATTCAGAAAATGATCTTCAATAATTGGAGCTGTCAACTCCTCCTGTCCATATAATGCATTAAACATGTCTATATCAAGAGCTTGAAAGTTGGATTCAGCCATAATTTTTGCTAGTCCTTGACCTTTTATGAGTTTGGTGGGTTTGATTTCTAAGTCATATTCTAAAATTACAGCAATCCACTTTCCCCTTTTTCCATCTGTATCTTGGGTCAATATGTCTTTTACAACTGATGTGGGAATGTAAAATGTAAACTCTGAAGTCTTTTAAAGCTTTGACCAAGGCAAAGGCTAGTTTTTCCATTATGCTGTACTTAAAAGGTGCATCTCTTAATGCCTTACTGAAAAATGCAATTGGCTGCTCTTGTCTCTTCAAGTTTTTCTGTAATAGGACAACAACTACTGTGTGTTCTGATGCAAATGAAAAAATGAAGAAATCCTTTGTAAAATCAAGACTGATAAGAACTGGTGTATTGGTAAGTGCTTGTTTTACCAGTTCAAATGATTTCTTTTCTTCTAAGGTCCATTTAACTCCTTCTTCTCTCTTAAGCATATTTGTCATGATTCTAAGGAGTTTAACTAGATTGGGTATGAACCTTCTCAAGAAATTAATCTTTCCAATGAAAGATTGAAGTTCCTTGATGTTTCTAGGATGGTTTATTTGCAATATACCATTGATCCTCTTTGGTTATATCCTGATTCCCTCTTCAGATATGATATGTCCAAGAAGTTTACCTTCTTGAAGACCAAACAATGTTTTCTTTGGATTTAAGGAAAACCCATATTTTCTGCATTTCTCAAAGATTTTTCTCAAGTGTATTGGGTGTTCTTCATCTGTCTTAGAATAGACAGTGATGTCATCTAGGTAAATCACTATGAAGTAATCTATTTCTTCTGAGAATGCTATATCCATGGCTCTCTGAAATGTGGCACTATCATTCATTAAACCAAAGGGAATTTTCAAATACATGAAAGTACCCCAAGGAGTAGTAAAGGCTGTTGTAAGTTGATCATCAGGATGTACCAATATTTGATTGTAACTTGAGAAGCCATCTAGCAAAGAAATTATTTTAGAACCAACTACCCTTTGTAAGATATCATCCATTTTGGGTAAGGGATAGTTTTCCTTTAATGAGGCTTTGTTTAGGTTTCTAAAGTCAATGCAAAGCCTTGTTTCTCCCGTTTTCTTCCTAATTGATACAAGATTAGACACCCACTCAGAGTATCTAACAGAGACTGTAATTCCAGCATCATACATTTTTCTAATTTCTTTCTCTACTAGAGGTAATTGAACATAGTTGATTCTACGAAATTTTTGTTTAAAAGGCTTCTGGTTTTCTTTGAGGGGTATCTTATGCTGGATTATTTCTGTATCATATGATTTTAGATCTTCATAACTCCATGCAAATATATCAGAAAATTATTTAAAAATCTCAATGTATTTCAGTTTAATGTGAGATGGCAGTGTCTTAGATAGCTTGATCATTTTGGGCTTTTCCTCACTACCTATGTTGCATTCTTCCACTTCATTTTCAATAGGTTTCAGTTTTGGCTTTTTGGCAACATCATTCAAGTCAAACAATTATTCTAATGGGACCAATCCTTCTGGCAAGCTTTTATTTTTAGATTGCAACACTTCTAAGTCTTGTTTTTCTAAATCTGTGCTATTTTCTATTGTATGTTTGGGTTGATGGGTTAACAGATTTATTTCAGCAATCTCAGGAGACTTTTCTTCTTCAAAAAATGGGTTTTCTTCAGTAGGACAGTCTTTTTCATACTCTGAATTTGAGTTTGGTATTTCAAATTAATTTTTGGACTATAGGAAGTCTTTTATTTTTTTATCTCCATCAAAAACTTGCTAGTATTTTTCATTATCCGGGACAACTGGTCTATATTTTACTTGGGTGGTACATTGCTTACTTTCATAAGGTGTTAGACAAGTACTAGCAGCAAAGGCTAATCCATTAGCAATAATTTTTTGGTTCCTTGGGACAAAGGTAATTTGGAATTCAGCAAATGTTTTTAACAAGTCCATGACATCATCTCTATAGGCTCTAAGTCTAGGATGTTTAGCAGTGTATTCCCCATTTACTTGTCTAATTATCAATTCTGAATCTCCATGAACTATTATTCTTTTGGCCCCTAATTTTTTCAACAAATTCAGGCCTAAAAGAAGAGCTTCATACTCTATTATGTTGTTTGTCCATTGGAAGTTTAATCTATAGGAATGACCCTCAGCATGATTTTTTTCAGTGTTATGCACCCATATGCCTACTCCTGCACCAGTTTTAGAGAAGGACTGATCAAAAATCATACTCCAAAGAGGATTGTTTTCAGATTTTTCATTTATTTCATTGTTGTACTCTCTGTCGTGTTTGCCTAATCTGTCACTGTGTTGTTCCTGCAGGCCTGCACTATCTTGAATTTTGTTTTTTTCCTTAATATTTTCAATGTTTTAAGGTTTTATTCTTTGATTTTCATGATCTGTATTATATGTATGACTATTTTAAAACTCAAGACCTTCAATTTGTTTGTTGTGATTTTCTGAATTAGCAAACTATCTTTTAGTTTTCTCCTTGTTTTCCTCTTCATCTATGGCTGCCACTATGTTTGGACGTGGACTGACCACTACATTGGTTGATGTCTCATTGATTAATCCTTTCTCATTAGAAATCTCATCATTATAAAGAATGAACGAGTCAAGGTTAGTATGTATAGAATAGAGAGGAGAGTTCTCTAGTCTTTCTTGGTTACTCACCATGTATTTCATGTGTGTTTCCCTATAGAGTCTTCTAGGTTGACTGAAGATAGAGATGGTAGAATAAGTCATATCCATCTACATAGTACCTTCCAACTTAGCACCCCATGATCTTGAAAGAAAAATTCCATATTTGGGGGGTATATTAGCCACTACAATGTTTATCACTAAGCTTTTGGCTGGGATTTGAGCTAAGTTAACACAGAGATCTTTTATAAGGCCTAGGCATCTCACTCTACTTGAATCAAAGGAATATAAATCTTTGTAAGGTCTAGTTACCTCAAGGCCTCTTTTTTCCATTATTACTTTGGGCATGAGATTATGTGATGCCCCTGAATCAAGCATGGCATTGTGAAAAATATTATCATGGATGTTCAAAATGATGTAGAATGGAGGGGTAGTTCCTTCTTGAAATTTTCCTTCAATCTTAGGACCAAACAAAAGCTCTGGTGTATCATCATTTAAATTAATAGTATCATGAATTTCTTCTATGTTCAGAGCTTTTAAAACTTGACATCTATATACATTTTGAGTGACTAACTCAATGAGTTGGAAAAAGATTTTGATTTTGGCAATTTCACTCTCTAGGCTAAAGGGAATCTGATTTTTCAAAATTTTCGATTTAGCCTTCTTAGTCATTGATTCATCAACAAAATCAACTTGCTGATTTCTACTATTTAAAGCAGTCAAAATGGTTTTTACAGGAGCATTAGCTGAAATAATAGTGTTGCTAGGGTCACCACTCTTTTTTTCATTGATTTGGGTTTTTTTTCCCTTGTTTGGATTAGAACATTCAGCCATTGTTTTATTATTTTCTGCTGTCTTTTTGGAGGTATTTACAGGTTTGTTTTTGGTATAATTATTAGAGGTTTTATTTTTGGGAGTTTCTTGATTATTTTTACTTCTTAGGTCATATTGTTTATGTGATCCTATGATGGCATTTTCAAATTCTGGTTCATAGTATTCAGTTTCTGGTCTTCTATCATCATAGGGTGTATATAGAACTTGTTTTTTTTCATGGAGGAAATCAGAATCCTCATTTATTACTCCCAACATGTTTATGTGATCATCCTATATTTCTTCATTTGTTTCTTCATCCTCATTGACATAATTTTCTTGAAAAGGAGGTCTGATCTGTTGATCAGCCTCTCTTTGTCTGTTCTGAGGTTGATTTCACCTAAAGTTCTGGTTTTGATTTTGAGGCTGGTTCCTATTCTAAGCATTTGTTTGGACAGCTAAACTCTCCATCATATTTTCCAATCTATCCATGTTCTTGGCTAGATGGTCTAATTTTGAGTCAGATGTGGAAGGTGCAGTGTCTTCCCTATATGATACCTTCTTCTTAGTCTTCGTTCTAGCTCTCTTCTCAATCAGATTTGTTTCCACACTAAGAGCTCCCTTCTACATGTCTTCTAAAGTTAAGGGATCCCTTTCTCTCAGCTGATAGGCCATTTCGAGATCAAATCCTTCAGGGAATTTGGCCAAAGCTGAGCCTTGTGAAGGTTTCAAATTTGGGGGTAGTACGTTATAAACAATATTAAATCTAGTGGAATAATTTTGAACACTTCCCCCAGTGTTTCTCTTAAGGTTGTTGTAATTTGAAAGTATTTGGAGAGGGTTCTTCCTGATTTACCATTTTTTTATGAATGTTTGATGGAAATCTTGGAGGTCATTAATACTATTAGGGGTTAATCTTTTGAACCATTTTATTGCTTCTCTCCCTAAGCTTTGAGAAAATAATCTGAGTTTAAAATTTTCATCATCTATCTCATTTCTATCAAAATAGTCCTTCATCTTGTCCACATGTTGTTGAGCAGTAATAGTACCACTTGCATCATATAATGGAATCTTGTACTGATATTCCTGTGGAAAATTGGCTAAAAGTAAAGGAAGGACTAGAGGAGCATACCATACTACCATGATAGGAGGTTGTGGAAAAAATGGGGGGTTTACAAGTGGAGGGTTTATGAAAGGAGGAGGATAATGGAATGTAGTAGTTTGAATAGTGGGTGTTTGGATAACAGAAGTACTTGGACCAGCAAGAGACTGTTCAGCAGATCTAGGATGAGAGAAACCAAAATTATGAATGAAATGTAGATCAGGTGGGGTGGTTTCTCTGCTATCAGTATGTTCAACACTATGTTGGGGTGAGTGTGGAGACTCAAAATATATCTGATCTATATCAATAAGTGACTTAGTTCTAGATGGGTTTCTTATGAGTGGTAATTCAACTTGTGTATCTGGCAGAGATGAAAGGTTTTCAGGTACAAAGTTAGCTCTATGAATTGGTTTGACAACAGTTGAAGTCTTATATTTATGAGATTTCCTAAGGATACTTTCTGGATTATCAACTATCTCAGAAGGATTTGGGTCAGGATAGGCTCTAGTATAAATTCTTCTAGAAGACACTATGTGGTGTTTTTAGACCCAATGATGAGAAAAGTTCAGCCGAGAATGACAGTCTTTTAAAGGTTAACTAATCTTTTTCAAAGAAAACTCAATCCTCAAAGTCTTCTTAACTGGGTTTGAATGATGTTTGAAGCATAAAATAATTTCCCAGTGGAGTCTTAGGAAAAACCAATGGGGTCAGAAGGTCTACTGAATACCAATGGAGTCACCAGCTGAAGGATTTTTACTTTTTTTGAATTTTTGGTTGTTGTTCACCATCAACAATCAATAATAACCAGTCTTGGTGACACTTGTTTCGTTCATAAATAGGGGTTCGTTGAGTTGTGAAGTTATCTATTACTCAACATTATATCTCCCCAGTATGGTTGCCACTATGTTAGGTCTCCGTAGTTTGCAAGATTGGCAAGAACAAACGTTGTAGAGCCTACATCAAAACCACTTTGGAATCCTAGGATCTAGCCCTCCTGGATTCAGAGAGGGATATCTCTATATGTGTTTTCAAAGATATTTCTTTAAGGCTTATGATATGATATTGGGCTAGTTATGAAGTGCAAGGGTTTTGTTTGTTTTGGTTGGGATGGATATCATCAAAATGAAGGAAGTATTTTGAAGGGTAAAGGTGTGAGTAGGTTGAAAGAATGGTTCAACTGATAGGATAGGTAAGAAACAGTATCAATCCATTGGGCTATGGAGTCACAAAAGGATTTAATTGCACAAGTTTCAAGAGTGATCCATGGGGCAAGTCATCTATATCAAAGGATCTCTTTAAGTTGATTTTGTGTATGGAACAATAAAAGTGTTGTGAAAGAAGCAAAAAAACAAGAAAATCAAAGGGCAGCCTAATATCAAGTAAGGACTTTTAACCTAGCCTACTTTCAGCATACTCTCAAAGGAAAAAAGTTAAGATAAACAAAGAATAGCCTAAGATCAAGTAAGAACTTTGAATCTAGCCTGCTTTTAGCATATTATCAAAGGAAAACAGTTAAGATAAACAAAGAATAGCCTAATATCAAGTAAGAACTTTGAATCTAGCCTAATTTCAACATATTCTTAAGGAAAACATTTAAGATAAACACAAAAAGTAGCCTAAGATCAGGTAAGGAATTTTAACCTAGCCTTCTTTTGGCATACTCTTAAGGGAACTTTTCAAAGCAACTGTTGGAGATAAACTAGAGGATAGGGCTAACCATAAGCTTCTCTAGTTCAACTTTAATTAGCAGAATTTTCAAGAAATTTCAAAGACAATATCTCAAGTTGTACTCAGTAAAAATGGGCTCACCAACACTTCACTGGTTATACTCTATTGAATTACCATTGAAACACAATTAGAAGAAAACATAAGATAAATATTTATCAGTGAGAAATAAGGTACTTTATAGTAAATCCTAATCTATATTTGCTGTTCTTTATCAGAGAAAGTGGACAATATGGAAAACATGAGAAAAATAACAATTACATTAAGAAAAGCATCACCATTGACATAGACCAGGATCCCATAAATCATCTTGTATATTTAATGTTCAAACTAGTTACAATCTTCAAGTCTAGTAGGTTTTTATAGCTTCAAATTTCTCTTCTCAGTCTATCTTTCTTCAATTAAAAAACAGAGCTTCAGTAGCCTCAATATCTATTTACATTCAACAAGTATTCAACCAACAATAACAATGAACTCCTCATACAATATTTATAGGTAAATTGAGGAGGTGGAGTGAAAGGAAGGTCTAACTATTCAATTAATACAGATTAAATGCTTCTCAACCTTTGGGAGGCCTTATCGAGAATATTTCAGATGTTTTAACTCTGCTAATTGATTTTTACATTAAATTTTATGTATTCCAATCACTTTTGTTGACTTTGGAGGCTTTTGGTAGGCAGTCAATTACTTCTGAGCTGTCTTTGGCAAATATCTTTAACTGTGCATTCAATTTGTATTCTTTTGAGGAAAATAAACTGGCAGGTGGCATTTTGAGGATTAATTGCCTCACCGATGTGGCATTTGGAGGCTTTCTTGACTAATCCGTCTCTTTAAATCTTTAATCATTGATATTAATCTTTAATTTGTGCTTTAAGGATTCTTCTAATCATCTTAAGGATTTTTGTCCTTTCTGCTGACTGTGTTAACCTTTAATCCCTTTGTCCTTTACTGCACTTTATTCATAATTTGCCTAATTAAATATTCGATCTTCTTGCTTTATTATTTAACCTTTATCCTTTGATTTCTTCATTGATATTTATTAATATTCCCTGTCTTTGTGTCTGCAGGGGTTTCCTGTTGCGCTGGAGGGTTTTATTAACTAACCAGTTCCCATGAAACATTGATTAAAACCCAGAATTTACATCCTAAAAGCTTCTTTTCTACATTTGATTAGGCTTTGAGGATCGCGATCCTCGGCTCAGTGCTAGTGTTTCCTTGGCTGTGGGACGGTTTTTATGAATAATTCGCTTTTTAAAACTTGCAATCAAACACATAATTGTTATGTAAAACCTGCGAATTTGGGTCTAAAATGCTAACATAGGTTTAAAAGAGGCAGAAGGAGCAGTTAGGAAGAAGGAGAAATGCATGGAGGGAGGCGAAAATATGAAGAAAATGGGTTAGAATTTGTATTTCGGCGTGAAAAGAGAAAGGTGATTTTGGGAATACCATCAACGGTTTTTGCATTGCCAATGGGTGGTAAGTCTTTTATCATGAAATGAACGTGATTCCATACAGGGTGTGACACCTTTCCAACCCAATACCACCCATTTCGCATAGATCTGGGTCATTAAACCATGACACCAAAATCTACGCAAAACTGAACGTGGGCCATTGGATCTGGGGTTGTAGATCCAACGACAGAAGATCAGCGCGATAGGTGGAAGATGTTCGGGCAAGGAGATAGTGGAGGCCAGGTGGCAAGCAGAGAGTGGAGCGAAATGGCGTGGGGAGGAAGGTGGGCCAGAGGGGGACGTCAGCTATTTCGTTTGGTAGCGCAGGTGTGGCTGGGAGATGGGATGGAAGGAGGGAGTATGGTAGCCATTAGATCAAGGTCTGATGTATTTGATCTACGGTCAAGATTCGTTTGCGTATATGCACGAGGAGGGATGGTCGGGTGATCGGAGGATGAGAGGGGACTGCGATGACCATCAGATCAATGAGATCGATGGTTAAGATTGCTCAAGGGGAAAGCATAGCGCGAAGGAAAAATATGAGAAAAAGGGCTGGAGGGAAGAGGGGAAGGTGCGGTCTCATGAAGGAAAAAGGAATCGGGAGTGGAGAGATAAGGGGCTAAGGATAGTAGGAAATCATGAAGGAAAGGGGGCTTGATAACCGTCGGATCTCCCAGATCAAAGGTGGAGATCTACTGTCAGGGGGGTAAAGAGGATGGAATCGATGAAATAAGGAGGCTGCGATGGAGCACTAGGAACCATTGATCTTTGTAGATCAACGGTGTAGATCAAATCAGAGTTTGAATCATCGACGGAGGAAAAAGAAAGTGAAATGAAGAAAAACGTGATTTGTCGATGCCGATGGAGGCTTAAAGAATGGGGAAGGAAAGGGTTCGGTGGAGGAGTAGGGGGCCATGAGCCAAGGAAATAAGGGGCTGAAATCTTGGTGCGTGGTGTTAAGTGCTTGGCCGTCAGATCAAACATGATCAACGGTTGCAATTGCATCGGGAGATCGGCCAATCGACATAAAAAGGTAAGGGGGAAAGAAGAATTAGGAACGTTGATGTGCGATGGCGATGGGAGCTAATGCCTGGTTGTGGGCGGAAGGTTTTATGGCGGGGAAATGGAAGGGGTATTAAGCCAAGGTGGATTAAAACCCAATGTTTGAAAAAGGTCGGAATAGGCCCAAAAAATGGGTTTTTTGGGGGTTTTTTAGTGTTCCGATAGGAGAAGAGGGATGTTTTAAACCATAAAAAAAGGGGTTTTTATAGGTTTAAAAGGGATTTTTGATGAAATGGAGGGTAAAAAATGGTTTTTTCAAAGGGAATGGAGGATAAATGAGAGGAAAGGAGATATTTTTCAGAGAAAAATGAGGGATATGTAAAGGGTGAAATGAGTAATATGGGGGGATTTTGGAGGAAATTATGAAGGTGAAAAGATGGAGAAAATGGCTGAAAACAGTATCCTTTATACAGCAGGGCTTCTTGAGGATTTTTTTGAAGGAAATAGCAGTGAAGATTACTCTTTAGGTAGAAAACACCAGAAGGCTTCAAGAATGAGTAATTTTCTATAAAAAATAGTCTCTTGAAGGCTCAAGACCTGTTTTAGCCATCATTTGTTGTGACAAAATTTATTGATGGTTAACAGGATCAACCTTCTATTTAGAAATACCATTGGAGGAGGACATCATCATTCCAGATCTATCATAACCTCATTGTATTCAAATCTAGTTTGCAATCACATATCAACCCTAGGGTTATTTGTCAAATTGTATATTTCTTGGCATTTCTAGCAATCTTTTCCGGCTTGGATAGAAATCATGTATTAGAGCCCACCTCTTCTTCTCTGGGCATTTATTTTGTTTCTATCAGCCATATTTCATTTATGTATGTTTACAGCAGCAACCACACTAATATATACAGTGCTATCACTTCTCTCCAGCATTCTATGCAGTTGCAACAACTCATGTGCTAATTGTTCTACTCATTAGAGGTTTGTTCTTATTGCTTCAATGGCTTGTCCCTCATGATCCTTTGTACATTGTTGCTAATATCTTATTAAAATTATGGTGGCATATTTATGCCTCTTATTTCATTTTTAGATTTGTTGTGTTTTACATTATCATGTCATGTATTTCTACTATTTCCCTTTTGGGATATTACAGTGGTATCAGAGCATAATCTTGGCTCAGCCTGTGCATTCGAGACATTATTCCATTAGGAGGAGAAGCTTATCATAGAAAAGAGAATTTTTATAGAAGAAACAAAGGCATGACTCCATTATTTGGAGAAATGAAGGAAGAGCGGATCTCCCAGCTTCTTTTCCAAACTTTGAAAAATATCAAGGAAGATCTCAAGAAGATGAAAGGGGAGAGATGTAGAAAAACTCCAAGAGGGTTTGAAAGTGAAGCAAGGCCTAGATATTCACATGATGGGTGTGGATATTCAACCACACATGCAGATCCATAGTGCAGTTTATTTCCCACATTCACTGCAAGAAGGACGGAGGAAGAAGATGCACCAAGGGAGGAGACCTTGAGTGACTATATTCAAGAGTATGAGTCTCAATCTTGGAGATTAAAATATCACTTGGACTTCCAAGGGGTTTTCCAACTCAAGGAAGACAAAAGATCTAGAAACCATAATAGAAGTAGGAGAGGTAGAATCTTTCTATCTAACTTTGATGGATCAGCAAAGTGCACAGCCAAGACTTGGGTGAAGGAGCTAGATTCCTATTTTCAGCGACACCAAGTTTCAGAAAAGGAGGCCATTAGAGTAGCAGTGCTCCACCTCAAAGTTATGGACCATGATTGGTGGTTTTGTAGTTCTTCCTCATTTTATCATGCTAATGTAAACACTTATGTAGGGTTCACTAAGAAATTAGTGAGAAGATTTGATATTAAACATTGTAAAACATCTCTTGTTGAACCCAAAAACTCAAAACCTTTGCATGAGTTGGAGAGATCTATTTTGCCAACTCCACTCTGTATTTATATTGAAGGGGATAGAAACATTCATGATACCTTGCCAAGGGAAATATCCCCACTTCTTGAAGAGCCCTCTTCTATAGATGAAGACATGGAGGTTCCTCCTTCAAGGGAAGACCAATATCAAGGGTCTCTCATTGATGATGAGGCATTCTCACATATTGATTAAGACGATGAGCAGAGAAGAGCTAACATCCCTATACCATCAGGAGGAGATCCATCACCACATGGATATGGGAAGGGAGCCATTTCTTCCATTATAGGAGCCCTTGTGTATTTGCAAGGAGACGAAAATAATCCAACATGTGGGAACCAAAACACAATTCTAGAGAAGCATGCATCAGTTGTTGTGGGTTGTGAATCTTGGTAGATGGAAGGAGAATAAAAGAAGGACCAACATCAAGGGATGATGAGAATTCACCCTTATCTATTTTAGGATGTTTCTACACAAAAGAAGGATACTGTATTACGCGGCGAATAGAGGGACAAATAAATCCACTCATATATATAGTCCACTTCATATTTTGATGTCTCACTATATTAGGGCATTCCACCTAGGAGCCCACCAGATCTAGAGTGGGTAAGAGACATATTACCATTTGGTTCACCACTCTTAGATCTTGAAGGGGTGGATACTTTGGAGGGGTCTATTACAGTGCAGATAGTCTGGGATAGACTCAAGGAGGAGGGAGACATTCTCCTATTTTCAACATTACCCACTCTCACTACATATTATGTGCTGACAGAAGTTGCTGCAGTGATGGAGGATGTCACCACTATGGTGCAAGGGATATGCTCCATGGATTTGGAGAAACAGAGGCTACTTTCCTTGTGGAAGGAATCATCCATGTATTGGAGTAGATGGAGGCCACTCATGCTTACATTGGTCAAGATCAAGAGGTTATTTTTGGATGGTAGCTTCTCATGGGAGGCCAACTTCCAAAGGCCACCACTTCTACTTGAGCATGAGCAGCTGCATGATGGGCATGGAGGAACTTTGGAGAATGAATTTGGCATGGGGGATGTCAAAGGAGAAGAAAACAACATGTGGGGAGCTTCACATTTCAGATCTTTAGCACTGTATCTTAGGAGGGTTGATCCATATTGGAGGTCTCAAATTTTGGTAGAGTACTCCAAGGATCTTGGTGCTTGCATGATTCTTGATGACCCAGAGGGAGATGATAGATACATGTTGGATGATGAGGTCATCTATTCTTATGGCAGAGTCTTCTTGACTAGAGTTTCTGAGCTCAAGGAGAAGTTGCTACATGCAGCACATGTGGACTCTCTTTCCGTGCACTTTGATGCATTTCATTATTTGATGGAGGACTTCACTTGGGAGGACATCCAACAGGAGATATATCGGCATATGGAGAGATGCATAGCCCTAATGGTGATGGAGAGGTTTTCATAGTGACTTTCCTACTCATGGAGAGTGAGGGAGAGCTTTCAGTTGAGCCATTTCAGCTCAATGACCAAAGTACATAGTAGAGAAGGTACAGTGTTGCATTGTGATCTGTACTTCTTTACTTTATACGAGCAGGATGTTGTACCAAGGAGGATTATTCCTTCTTATATATTATATTATGATGTAATTGAGGCCAATTGAAACATTGAGGTTGGCTATTCTATTGGTGGTTTGTGGGGGAAGCCACATGATTCTTGGTGTGTGCCATTGGCACCATATATTACTTTTATGATCCTATATTTTAGGATGATTGTGGCAGAAAACAAGTGGCTGAAAAGACACTTGTTATTCTTTTTTTTGAGGCAAGCAGGGAATGCACTGTGCTGGTTCCATATGTGGAACTATGATCCACCTCCCAATTGTCATATGGCAACTTGTCTTCACTTGTTTTTTATTCCATATATTGGTGATGTCCTTATTTTTATGGGAAGCTTTGTTGGGAGAGTGGCACAAGAGTTGGAGGTTCCCATTGGGAGTGTGATTCTTCCTACTTTACATGTTGCATATTTCAAGAGAAACAATGGGAAAACCATGGTTTCCACACTACATATCTTTTCTTCATGTGGGAGGAGACATTTGCAGAACTTGAGTTCATGAAGGAGGCACTTCATGGCTGATTTTTTTGGTGGGGTAACTTGGGCCATTCTTGGAGGCCATGAAATTTCAGCCCAAGATCAGCAAAAACCCCATACTTACCATAAATGGAGAGAGAAATAAATTGGGTGGAAAGATATAATCTCTCCATGTAGCCCCAATACATTGCATAAACCAGGGGTTGAGGATTTATTTGATGAGCTACGTAGAATGGCTCATTTCATTTGGATGATAGCATGGGCATGGGAGACTCTCATTGGGGATGAGATTCCCTTTTTTTATCATCACTCCTACATTGAGGAGGAAATTGGACAGCAAGAAGGCTTCCACTCACACCATCCACTTTTTCATGATGTGAGCCATTTGGGTTTGCATACTTGGGAGGAACCATTGGAGGGTAGATTTATTGCAGATTATGTTGAGTTGTGGTGGGAACTATTGATGAGGAGGAAAAAAGAAGAGGAAGGGAGAAATTTTTCTCCACCTTTACAGTTGCTTGAGGAAAAGCAACATTTTGGAGGGGAGGACTGTAATATTCCAAAAATTTAGCCTTCATCTAAATGGAAGATTATAGTTTGTTTTGTCACTAGGTTGGTAAATAAGTGGGTGGGGAGGCCCATGAAGCTCTTTAGCAGGAATAGTAAAAATCCTAATGTGAAAGGAGGAACAATAAGAAGTTGGATTAAGCACCTCTAAGTATGAACAGGGGTTGGATCATGTTGATTTAGTCAACTTTGACCAAATCAACAGCACTGTCATGGAGGAGTGGCATTCATGATAAGACAACGTAGTTTTAGTGGAGGACAACTTGCATGAGCTTAGTGGCAAGTATGGCTGGGACCCAATGTGATAAGGCTCACATACTATATATGGAGGGGATGGCAGTCATTTTTATTCATGTTTTTATATTATTGTTGATATTGGTCTATTTAAACTTTGCTTCCTTTTTCCGTTTAGCGGGGTTGTTGTGTTGTTTAGCACAAGGGTGTTCCTGATCGGGAATCCCTACATCATCCTCAGGGAAGAAGAGGTTATTTGGGTTGAATTTCTAGATTTTAACATTCTGGCCAAGCTACCTCCTATAGCTACAGTGCTGTTTCTGTTTAGAGCTAGGTTGTGTTACAGGGTGCAGTAAAGGAGGATCACATAGAGCTATTTCTGAGCTTGTTTTTCAGTGGAGAGGTAGCCTATATTTGAGGATCAACAAGGAGGGATCCTGGGCATATTTTTACATCTTTGGCATCATTCCAACCATCTAACATTCCTCACAATGCAGTCATAAACCAGAACTGCATTATTTTTGGAGGCAGTTGCTGGGAGGGTTCATTGAGCTCATCAGGAGGGTCTATTTCTGAGTAGAGCGATAAACCTTCTATTTAGAAATACCATTGGAAGAGTAAATCATCATTTTAGATCTGTCATAACCTCATTTTATTCAAATCTAGTTTGTAGTGACATATCAACCCTAGGGTTATTTGTCACATCGTATATTTCTTGGCATTTCTAGCAATCTTTTACGGCTTGGCTAGAAATCATGTATTAGAGCCCACATCTTCTTCTCTGGGCATTTCTTTTTTTTCTATCAGCCATATTTCATTTATGTATTTTTACAATAGTAGATACACTAATATAGAAAACGTTGTCACTACTCTCTGGCATTCTATACAATTGCAGAAACTCATGTGCCGATTGTTCTACTCATTGGAGGCTTGTTCTTATTGCTTGAGTGGCTTGTCCCTCATGATACTTTGTACAGTGTTGTTGATATCTTAATGAAATGATGGCTGCATATTGATACCTCTTATTTCATGTTCATATTTTTTGTGTTTTACATTATCATGTCTTGTTGCTGCTATTTCCCTTTTGGGATATTACACAATCTTCCCCAGAAAAATGTTGCTTGTCCTCAAGAAAATGCAAAAGTAGATGCAAGGTGATATATCCCCCTCCAAATGGCATCCACATAAGGAAGGCCTCCCCCACCTTCTAAAATTCATTATGTATGTTTGGTTTAAAAGTTGTCTCTCAAGAATACATAGAGTGACCTCCAGCTGTGTAGTTAGATGTCCTTCATTCTCCAAGAAGTAAAAAGTGACAGCCATAAGCTGCCCAACATCATCATAAATACATGAGATACATAAAATAAAATGGTTCTACACACAAGGGAAAATCCCCATCTCACAAAATATCTCTCCATCCCATGCTTTGTGAAGTAGATTAAGCATTGACATGCCCTCATCATTAGCCCTGTTGGCCTTGCTGGAACCAAGCATCATTCCTTTATTGTGAAAAATAAGAAATAGATACATATGGGTAGAAAAATATGTCAAACCATATTCTCCCAATATTAACCACTAGATTAAGGCCTCTTGCTACCATCCTCCATCTCCATTATGCAATATGGTCAAGCCAAACTCTCCCAAAAGGAACCAAAGAAAAAAGAGATCTTGCTGCCTCTTCACCTTCTCATGTGCATTGTGGAGTAAAAAAATACTAATAGAAATGTGTAATGTCAAATCAGCCCAATACAATAAAACACCATCATTACACATCATGAGAGTACCATGCCAAGTTCTACACAATACAAAACACATAGACATAAGAGATTTCATGTGATGGCCAAACTCTCTCATCAACAACCAAATTAACCATGCCTTCTCCTTCTACATTCTTCCAGTGATGTGCAAGGCATGAATCACAAACATATGAACCATTGGTTGGTCACCATACTCACCCAAGAGTAGCTAGTGTGGCCATGCCTCCTTCGTCATTATATGAGTGTTAATTAAGGCATGGATCAAAGAAACATGAGCTTTTGGGTAGTAACCATGCTCACCGAAGAGAAACCTGCATAATCAAGCTTCTTGTTGGCCCATCTCATATATCTGCAAGTGGTCATGCAATCCCTTTCTTATCTTCCTCACCCACTCATCCCAATGTGGATGATGAATTATGTTTTGCATATACATGGTATCCTCCCATTGTAGAATACCATCCTCTTCAAACTGATAAAGAAATTTTCACTCCATGATATATTTAAGTGCACCTCCAATGAGACCTCTCCATGAGATATTCTTCTCATCAATGGCCCTCCAAAACCAATAAGGTTCTAGATCTACTTCAGGTAGAAGTTTCTCTTTGAGCTGTGAGATGCTCATTGAGAAAGATTCATCTTGAAAGGGGAAAAGGTTTCCCATCTCAAGATGCCTACCATCTATCATCTTGTTCTCCATTGGTTCATGAATGAAGATGCCATTTGATTTCTCCCATAAGGAATGGGTCCTCTTCTTCTCATTGCTGCTCATTAACATCGTTGTAGATCTGTAGGGTGATACAGGTGTTGTCTGAAAGAAAGGCACAATTATGAACTCATAGCCAGTCGTTGTACATAGGATCATACTCATCCCATCTTCTGAAACTCTGCATTTCAACTCAAAGGGTTGAATGTTGTTCATCAATGAAAAACTAGGATGGTTCTCCCTTCCTTCCTTGACTATATCAAGGGTCCTTTTCACAATGATATGATGCTACTTCAAATCAGCATGTTGTTCTAATCCTTGGTCATGTAATATCCCTGATGGCATGTCCCCATAAGTTTCAATAAGAGGTACTAAAACAATATGAGATGAAAGTGAATGCATACCTTCGATCAACTGATGTGTGGGAACCTCTTGCAAAACCACAAGACTTCCTCCAACCGAGACAATGGTGTCTCCAACTACTGGTAAGAGTGATGGCTACTCTTCTATCAATGTACCAGCATTGGAATCTACCTCCTCTTCCTCATGCATCTCTTGAATCAAGCATGGGACTCTATATTTCAAGAGCTTAAGACTATCTTGCAAATATGAAAGTGTCTCCCCTCCAGATACAAGTACTTCTGCAACTGGTGGTGAATGTAGTGCCTCTTTGTCCAAAGTGACAAGAATGACATCCTCATTTTATTTCTCAGTGAATGTCTCTTTGTGACATGTCTCTGGTTTTCTCGTATCAAACTTATTTCTCAACCATTAAAAGAAATCTGAATATTTAGTCACCTTTTCATGCTCCATGTGACCAAACCACCAATCATTGGCTTCGCCTTAAAGATGAAGTCATGCAATCTGAACAACCTATTTTTTAGCTACAGGATGTTGTTCAGGACCTTAAAAATGCATCTAACTCTTTCCTCCAAGACTTTACAGTACTTGAGGAAGATCCATCAAATGTAGGAAAATATAATCTATTGTGCCTCGTTCTTCTATTGTTGCTATAGGATTTCTTATCTTCTTTGAGTTTGAAGAAATTTTGGAGAGTTATATTCTCCTTGAATGCTCTAGACTGTGCTTTTTACTCTTCAAGATATAAACTAAGAGTCTCATGAGTTTCAGGTTCCATGTTTCCTCTTTCTTCATCTCTATACCATTCACCTTCTTCAAAGAAATTGGGCATAGTAGGTCTTTGAGGAGATATATGATTCTCTGATATTCTTTGCTGCTGATAACAAATCTAGGGACCTTCTTCATCCTAAAACCTTCTTGATGTTTCTCTTTTCATTTCTTTCTTCATTTCATTGATCTCATTGGAGAGATCATTCATAGTTATAAAGAAACATGCAACAAAACTTAATCCCTCCATTATAGTGGATCTCTACTATCTACTTTTCATATTTTGTCAACAATGTCCACAAGATGAGCCAAAGATCATGCTCTGATACGACTATATTATTTCAAAATGGAATAATGCATTGATACACAAACAAAATATTTGTAACACATAAAATTTACATGTAAATACTGAACAATCATAGAATATACAGAATAGGGGAGCCTTATTTTATCATTGGAGATGGATAAATAGTACAACAGTGCTCAAAATATGAGACACTCAAGCCAAATGCATAGGCTAGAATGAACCTAAAAACATGCCAAAGTAGGCACTGCTTAACTTGAGAGATGCTAGAAGTAATACTGCATTATCCCTTCATCAAATCATGTACATATGACTGCTGGCTGAAAAGGGAAATGAATATTTATGGAAATCTGGAGCTCTGATGATGCTAATATTGAAGATCTGGGCTCTATGATGGAAACCCAAGATAACCCAAAAAGGATTTCTCAGATCTATGAATCTAAGAAAATCACCCTCTTAGGGTTCCACTACACAACTGCTGGGTGTGCAGATATGAAGCTAGATATGAGGAATAGATGGCTGCAATATGTCACAAAATTAGATATATGCTTGAAGGGTTGATCCCTTCACTAGATCCTCAAACTAGAAGCTCAATATATATCTCCTCAATCCTCCTCTACTGATTGCACCTACTGCTACACAATTTCTCACAAATATTGCATTGTCAAGGATGGAAGCTCTTTAGCGTGCTTCTAAAATATGATAATAAACTCCCTAATGATGGAAATAATGAATACAATGTGAAGGAATGGTCCTCCCCTAGATTACTAGCTAATATGCTAGCACCTTCCCTTCTCCTTTAGATCTACAAGACTGGGCTGCACAATTCCTGATGGAACTGCTGCTTCTGGGAGATGAATGATGGATGACCTGATGCTTGATACTTCGGCAGAACCACAGGACATATATTCTTCCATTGACATTCCCCCTCCCAATGTCTAGATGATGGAGCCTTCAGCCACCATTCTCTACCTATCATCATCTATGAGATCCATGGTGGAAGACCTGTTTGGGAATTCCCTTTCTATTTCGCCTAAAATCGCTTTAGCGATCACCCTAGACTCAACATCAATGGATCCATTTTATACTTGTTTTTCAGTCATCCCCCGTGACGATGCGCATATGAACCTTTCTTCTCATGATGATGAGTCAGGTAGCTTCGCCACACTACGTGGTCTTTCTTCCATCAATCACCCCATCTTCTATTGCGATAATGACGCTATGGAAGCATTTACCACCCCTAGCTTTATTTATCCCCCCTTACATCAAAACCATGCATTCAAAGCACATACACCTTGTGTTCATTACATTGACACCCAATGTTCTGGTAAGGGGGCACCCATATTTGACAATCCAGGAGAAGAAATTCTCCACAACCCTCCCAGTGCATCTGGGAGTGTCAAATCTAGTACCGTTATTCTTCCCCATTCAGAAGAACCTCTAGAGTCCCATATCACTTCAGATCACTCTAGGGATGATCCCCTTCATCATTCCTTTATCTTACATCAACAACCCAGTCCATTAGACATTGTTGTTGACCAACCTTTATACTTTCTTGGTGAACACCGGTTCAATATCCAAATCCACTCTTTGGGAAAATGACACCATCTATGAGAACCTAGAAATTTAGTCCGTTTTCTTCATATATGCAGTACCAAAATATATTGGTAATCCTCCATTCTTCAAACAAATGATAACCATAACATAAAAAAATGGTGAACCACATCATAAAAATGTGTTTAGATTCCACTTTTATAAATACATTTGGCATGACCATAACATGCTTGGGGGAACCTATGACCCTAAACCTTCTCATCATCCTCTTGAGGATTTAGTGCCTATGATACTGAAGGCTTGAATCCATTATTTCAGCACTTGGAACACCATGGCACTCCACAAAAATCTCTAGCTAGGGGCATCATTCCCACCTTTGCATACCATATCACTCCCCTCCATCACATATTCATGGGGGTAGTATCCCATGCTTGGGGGCATGATGACACCCCTTGCCACCTTCTCTCTTGATTTTTATAAGTCTCAGCCTATATCCCGTCGATCTAGGTATGGTCGATTATCCTCCCATTCCTTGAATAGTTTTTCCTACTAGCCTCTCCGGCGAGCCATATATCGTAGATACTTGATACCATTTCTTCAAATAGTCTAATTTATGTGATACCATACTTACCACTTGGTCCCTCTTTTTTACTTGGTGGGCGGGGATGATTCTAGACCTTCTCTAGGAGTTCATTCTCATATTCTTTTCTTACCTTGATTCTTCACTAGCACCATCCTTCCAAGAAGAATTGAGGCCACCTTTAGAAAGGTAAGGTCACCTACCTGAAATTCATGGATCTCAATTCAGATGGTTGGTTTGTCTGCTACGATCACAAAAATATTTAGGGCCTTTTATCCTCTCTACATATACCATAGCTACACTTGCAAATGAATCAAATTGGAGGGAAAATGCCTTTTTAAAAGAGAAACCCCAGATTTTATTTTACCAATTTCGACCAAACTATATCTGTATGCACCATTGGAAAGCTCTCATCGAGCACTAAAATGGGTATCCTTTCATTTTTGGTTATTTGATACTTCACCCGGATGCATTTTTTTTGACTCACTCTAGGGCTAGAGGGATTGCCTCTATTTGCAGAGAGGATTTTCCTTCATAACACCAGTGAAATTGGGTATATGTGATGGAAGGTGTGCCTTACATTCTCTCTCTTTTTCCCGAATTTCTAGAACCAATGCAAAATTCCCTATAAAATATTTCCCCTTAAAGCGAAAAGTTATAAATGATAACTGATGACTAAAGTGCATTATGTTGTGACAATTTGAGATCAAGAACAACCAGCAAGATTCATCTGTTACAATACATTTATATCATGAAATATTTTGCCGAGGGAGGCATACGCATACTCAAGACATAAGTTAACATCACATGTACTATGATAAAAAGACTCGTCCATATATGACAACTAGTGGACTCATGATTAGATGACTATCTACATGATCATGGCCATCATACATTGTAATATTTGTATAACTCTTGAAATCATGGCCCATATGTTTGAAAATAGATCTAAGGTCTTCTATCTCATTCACATGACCAAGCCAACATATGATTCTAACAACATGAATCAATGAGTTGAGGTCAAACATGGTATACACCATATGATTATCGTCTGATGATGTAAGTTGTTAATAGACACAAGAGAAACAACTAATGATGTTAACGACTCTCAAGGTGCTACAGTACAATCCATATGGTGTGAATAAATGAGTTTCTAACACCATACATAGTCTTTCGGTCGAAGGCCAATGATGTAAACTTGTTGCTGAGAGAGGGGAAACTTTTCATTGATGATGCAAGCACCAAGGTTTGAAAGGGTTTTTTCTAGGTAAAATTCTTGGATAATGTGTTGATGTCGACAGGAAATGACCCATCCTTGGAGGGTCTTGATGTGTTCCTCATCAAAAAAATGAAACAGGTATCATGATTAAGACAAAATGATATTGATACATAACTATATCAGGAAAGGAAGTCATGGGATGAAGGCTTAAGATTATTGTAGCATATGTTTACTGAATGATTTATCTTAAACACTGTGGAAACAATGAATAGAGTTGGCAGGATTGACCCAAAACCAAAAATTAAGGTTTTTGAAAAACGATATGATAACCAAGAGATAAGCAGATTACCCAACCCAACAACCATGGAGATGAAGTGGAATAGTGTCGTGTTCAAGAGCGACTCGCTAGCATTAGCAAATGGAGTAACCTATTTTCCCAATTTCCCAAACCATACTGGTCAGTACCTCTTTATTGTTTTATCAATCTTGAGGAGGTTAACATATTCTTGATTTATAATTTCACCCTTCGGATGAATCCTTCTGAGTATATTTAATGAACCTTGAGAAGGATTGGTTTTGCCTTATCATGTTTTACAATTTGATCATTTTTTTTATGTTTTAACGAGTCCATCGAAGGTAAAAATCAACATATTTTTCATGTTTAGAGAGTTTGACAAAGAGGCAAAAAAAAAAAATCCAGATGTCCCTTTTTGCAGACAGTCTCTCCAGTCCAAAAAGGTAGAAAAAAATACTGAAGAGTACCTTTTAGCCATGTTCAACTAAGGTATTCCTTTTTCTTAAATAGTGTATCTTAGTCCAGAAAAGGGTTAAACTTATACTGAGTAGACGTATTTTCATTTACTTTAATGAGTTCAAAAAGGTAAGTGCTCGACAATCGTTTCATATTTTGGGAGTCTAAAAAGAGCTAAAATTGGACTCCTCTTGCAGGAACGAGTGGTATAAAGGGTAGCAACTAGCTCCGGTGATTATGTAGCTACTCAAAACATATAAAGGTCAATAGGTTGGCTAATAATACCACTCATCGCATAAATTACTCAAGAAAGGGTAAAACCAAGAGAAATCATATGATCGGCCAAGAATATGGTGAAAATGGAATGAAAAAACCAAGGCTCGTATGGAAAAAACAAATAGATAAAAATGGAAATCACGTGAGATAGATGAAAATGGTTTCATTTTTACAGAAGCTTGAAACATGGGAACTTATGCTTCAAGATGGTTCCACTTTGACACATGATTGAAATAGAGGAAAAATATGCTTGACAATAGCTTGCATGCCCCTAGAATAATGTATCAATTCAAGGTAACATGCCCCCCAAGCTTCATTTCATTTACTTAAGTAGACTATTGGTTACTGGGTGGATGGAATGAAGGTTCATTTATGAGATCAAGTGAAAGACTCGACTAGGAATTTACGAGATATAATCAAAGACTAGAATTGGAAGGGAATCTGTTTAATTGTTTTAATGAGCTTGATATAGTAAACTAAATATACTCAAGGGACCTTTTTTCATTTTTTAATGAGCTTGACACAAGAAAAATAACTTTTCTCCAACACCTTGTTTCATTTTTTAAGGAGCTTGACACAAGAAGAGGTAAAATTTTCTAGGAACCTTGATGATGGCCTACAAGAGGCCATGGATTCCAAGTGGTTCTCATCATATGGAAGAACAAAACTCTTTAAGGGATACATATCAAGGGATCCAATGGATATACCAGTCTCCAATTCCACTAGTAAATGATGCACCATATCACCTACTGGATCTAGGTCAAAAGTGATGAGCCTCTAAATTAGACATAAATTAAGGCTCATATAAATTTTCTTACACACATAAAGTCTATATAAAATATCTCATTCTACACTTCATAATGTTTTTTAAGCTTTAATATTTTCTTAGGAAGGTTTAGAGATAATTGCATATTTGTGCCTAGTATTATTTATTTTTGAAGAATATTGTGAGAATTTGGAAAAATTATGAATATTTGGAAAAGGAGATAATTTAAGAAATATAATATATATTGGATAGTAAATTAACAAAATATCATGAAATTATTGAGATATTATGGAACTCCAATGATTGAGAAAACTAGGAATGTGTTATGTGTCATTTAATGCAAACTCCTAGTGTTGGAAACGAGATCCACTATTTGAGGGATTTTGGAGGGGACTAGACCAGACATTATGCATGCTGTTGGGATTGTTGGACGATTCCAAGCTAATCCAAAAGAGTATCATCTTCAGGCAGTTAAAATAATATTCAAATATCTTCAAGGAACTCAAGACTTTGGTCTATGGTATCCAAGGAATGCCGATCTTACTCTTCATGCTTACACTGATGCAGATTGGGCTGGAAGTGTTGATGATCGGAAAAGCACTAGTGGTGGTGCATTTTACATGGGGCCCCGGTTAGTATCTTGGTTCAGCAAGAAGCAAAATTCTATGGCCTTATCAACAGCTGAAGCAGAGTATGTAGCTGCCGCATCTTGTTGCACTCAACTCCTATGGATGATGCAAACCTTGCAAGATTTTCAAATCAAATGTGCAACTCCTATCTCCATTATGTGTGATAATACAAGTGCCATCATTATCTCAAAGAATCCTGTTATTCATTCGAATACCAAGCACATTCCCATCAAATATCATTTCCTACATGAACAAGTGCTTGAGCAAAAAGTGAAGTTGGAGTATGTTACCTCCAAAGAACAAGTTGTTGATATCTTTACCAAACCTCTGCCCAGGGAAGCGTTCGAGTATCTAAGACAGAAGCTGGGAGTGTTCTCTGCCAGTCAAAAGAACAAATCTGCATAAATTTTAGAAGATGGCTTGGGATACGTGGGTTTCCTAAAACACAGTCGCGTATGTACGCGAGTTCCTGCATACTTCTTCAGATCAGATGTTCAGTTCATATTTACCCTTTCACTTCAGACAGATGTTCGCCTCAATTCAGATCTAAGCCTTCCATAATCAGATCTATCAAATACAAGTGCATTTCAGATCTAGATCCCATTCTTCATCATTGGTGCATCATACATTCAGATTAATCTTCAAATGTAACCCTTTCCATTCAGATCTACTTCAGAGAGAAGTATTCATTCAAGCTCAGACATCTTGCACCCACACTCATGATTTTCATAATGAATTTCATCTCTTTATATAGGTTTATCCTTTTTTCAATACCATGAGCCCCTTTTTCAATACCATGAGCCCAAAACTACATTACTTCCGATGGTATTCCTGGACGGGATCAATTAGGCGGATCATTACCCAATACAATGGGTCAATACCATGGTGGTTACCCTTGGTTTTGCACTTTTTGAGCGCTTTTTCCCATACGCGACTTGGAACGTTCTTTTCCGCGTGCATACGCGACTTCTCCTAGACATATCCGCGTATGCCTTGAGACATACTCTTTTTATCATAGATCTAGCACAAACTAAATTTCTTTCTTCATTCCTTTATGTACTCACTGTAGATACATCAGATTTACTTCATTAAGAACATATTCTATTAAGCACAACTTCATCAAGTAAGTTGCCATTATCTTCATCAAGAGGGTTGCCTTTCAAGGACAAAATTTATCATCATATTGCTAACAAACATCATTTACCAAGTCCATCACGTCAAGAATAACTTCATCAGGTGGATTGCCATCAAGGACAAAACATGTCAACAGTCGTATGTCTTCATTTTCATTCAGTGGGTTGCCATCAAGGACAACACTTTGCATCATATTTCCAACAACATAATCATGCCTAAGGAGTAAATTAAAACCCAAAAGACCTTGGACTACCATCATATCGATGTAGATAGTATTTCCTCTCAAAGTAATAGGAAACGTAGGAAGGATCCCTAATGGTTGATTGGTTCCTCTCTTAAAATCCAATAGATTCTAAGTAATGCGCACAAGCTATAGAGAACCTAAATATTTCCAAGTAGTTGAGGAAAAAATATTAAAATATGTGCCTTCATCTATGATTATTCTAGGTACGATCACATTATAAGCCAATACTATGATCTGGAATGGCACGTAAGGAGGAAGACAATATCCTTCAAGTCGACTCCAATCAAAGTAAGTGAGCGTAATACTTGGAGGGGAGCCATGAGAATGAGATAAATTACCCCTTCTCTAGTGTTGTGGGAACGATAGGATTTTCCCCTTTGTGCCATGGGAATGGGAGAACTATCCCCCAGTTCATGGGAGCCCGAGGAAATGACAATAACCTGAGTGGTATGAAGTTCAATCTCTATGGGAAAATTATGGTTGAATGAAGGTGAAATCGGGTCGACCATTTTCTAAACCAATGGTTGGTTTGGAATGGATACACAGGATTCACGTTCAGAGAGAGTGGGATTGACTAGAGATGAATTTTAGTCAATCACTTCATCAACTAGTGGAGGATGAGGGGGAAGATTTCGATAACTAGTCAGAAGATGATGACATGAAGCTATAAGGTTTCCCAAGACTTTTGAGGCTTCATCTAGATAAGGAAAAAGGTGATTGGGATGATTCCCTTCACATAAACTATAGGGAAATTTGACGTTACCCTTTTTCCCATGGAACTTACTATCACTAGGTGATGATTTATCACCAGCATGATCTCCATAGTCTGATGACGAAGGATAACGTGAGAATGTTGATTTCACTTCTAAGACCTTTATAATACCATGGAAATATCTAAGAAGGTGGTCACCCTTACATAACTTGCAACGGAATTTAAATTTGTGGGGTTCATTGGAAGGTTTATACATAATATTTTCATTGGTATAAATGGTTGCTTTGTTTACCCCTTAATTATTTTGCTTCTTCTTATTCATGTCCTTGTTATTAGAGTTGACTTTCACCAGGTGAGGAGGAAGAAAGGGATGAAGAAAAAATAGGTGAAGAAGGAAAAGGGTCAGCTTTATGATCAACTTTAGGTTGATATTGTTCAAGTGGAGGAATACTTCTTTGAGAACCAATTTGGACATTTAGTCTAGCCAAGGAGGTCGAAAAAAACCAAACTGGTAAACCAATGGTAAATCTGTTAAGAGACAATGTTTCCATATAAAGAGCCCCAATATTTCAAAAATAAGAAAAAGCACCAGGATCCCCATTAAATGGATTTCCTTGATTGGCACACTCAGGAATTTTTTCCATTAGTCTCAACCTAAGATCCACTAAGGAGTTGCTCCACAGGGAGGATTTTATTTTGCCATAAATTAATTGATTTTAGAAATTAATAACAAAAATAAATCAAAGAGGGTAATCTAGGCATAAAGGTTTTCCAAGGAACCATGAACTACAATATCCACCTTAGCGAACCAAGGACTTAACATAAGTGTAGGAAATATCCTTGAATGTCGTGTTCGGTGTATCATGGTGTGAAAGGTAGCAGACTCAGTTACCTATGGATGGATAGCAACCTATAAGGGACTCCCAAAATATACTCGACGGTACATGGGAGTGCAGTCCGTAGTAGTGTTGTCTAATGCATAACCATTCAATGAGAATTTTCCCATATACTTTACGTGTGTGGAGCTCCATCCAATATACCAAAAGGTAAATGGAGACCAATCCTATACACTCACCTACCTGGAATGAGATTTTACCCCTAGGATGTAACGCTAAAAAACAACAACAACTCCTACATTTAATGAAGTTGGAACATGTCTCTAGCCTAGACCTCTAAATATTTTCGTTAATGTTACAAATGATCCTTAGCTTGATTTAGTAAATTTTAGATTGATATTCGATTAATTTTAGTTTTGAGCTCACCACGAATGTCGCCTGAATACCCTAAAATGAAAATCTATCATGAGAAAATGGAAATATTTCTCTTTTAATGAAAATCTAGCTAAGGAAGCGAATAAAAAATCAGTATGCAGTATACAACATGCAAAAAAAAGATGCAAGATGCAATTTCCCTTTCAATGTAACTGCTGTAGAAATTATACAATATGTATTTGCTAGATTCTCCTGATCTAACAATTATATGCCACTATTAAATATAGAATCGCTTCTACAAAAAAACTTGTGGAATTTAAAACATGATCGCCAATTGCAATATCAAGAACAAAGATCAATCACACATAACATGGATGTTTTTATCAGAAAATCATAAAGCTAAAAACCCCACTATCATATATTATGTATATATCATGGATCATGAAACAATCTCATATAAAACTCTAATCCATGAGCTCTCAGTACAATATAAAATCGTCTCATACTGTCATACAAAAACTGGCAAATACATGCGCCACTTTACTGCCTCCTAACAACTTTCCTCCACTACGCAATCCCTGATGGTCAAGAACCTACGAATGAATGATTCTCACCTGCCTTGACTGTGCAATCCTCATAGGAACATCCAATGTGTGCGTGGTTGCATGAGTGCATCCACTAATGTCCTTGACCCTTTCACCTACATCTCAATTGGGTCTCCACTGGATCTGACATGCATGTAGTTAACAATAGTAAATCTTTAGTTGCATGTGAGACCACTAATTGTGAATTAATTAAATAATTAATTCACTGATCTCTCACTAGTGTATCTTCAGTTACAACTAGCAAAAATGAGTTTAACTCACTTAAATGAGTTAAACTACTTTACAACTCGCATAACTACACTTCCAACTCTGTTACAACTTCAAATGACTCAGTTACAACTAAGTCCACTTGAATGTCCCACCAACCAACCTTTCAACTCGACTTTCCTATAGATAACTTATTTTCCACTTCATTTAACTATTTCCAAGTGCTCATTAAGAATAGATTTATGTTTATTGTCCAACTATAATTAAGGGATAATAATAGTCAACATGCATCTATAAATAAACATGCGATATATAAATAGAACTCGCATATACAATTATAAATAGAACATCATCTATAAACAGAACATCATGTATAAATAGAATATTCTCACCATATATAAATAGAATTTTCTCATGCATCTAAAAATAGAATTCCACCTAAAATTAGCCTGTGTGGGCCCCACCTAGTGTAGGTGTTTAATTTTCACTAGGATCAAGGATGTTGTTTCCGGATGCCAATTTCACTGTTTCTTGTTGCAAAATTCAACAACTGCTCCTATATCAATGCATATACAAAACCCTAAATGTCAATGCAATTTTTTTTCTTTTCAACACACTTAATTTTTGAAATGAGGAAACCTAATATGAAAAATTTTAATCACTAATTCAAATGCGCTTTTCAAAATGAGGAATAGAACAACAATTCATCCAAGAAACCTTGGACAAAAAAAAATCATTTTTCAAGAGACCTAATTATAAGAACAAATAAAAATAGAAACCAATCCTTAACAAAGGAAATCAAATAGAAATGAAAACCGAATGGAGGCTTTAGAGAGATCACAAGACACTCAAGACTTAGGGAGGGTCATTTGGAAGTAGGTTGATCAAAGAGGAAATTAAAAACAAGAGAAACTTTTGTGCAAAAATAGGGGCCAATGCTGGTGTATAAGAGGCACCAGTTCTTTTCAAAGTAGGTACAGAGAAGGCCTAAGTGGGGTGCAATGCTCTGTCCAAGTCACAAGGCATATGTTGGTTCAGGGATAGAGTATTCTGACACAAAATTTGCAAATGAGAATCAATGAAATCACTTCCTAAGTCTATTCTTGAACGGTTAAGGTAGCAAAGGTCTATCAAAGGGGTAAAAAAGAACAATGGACAAATAAACCACCAAGTGAATTGATTCAGGAGGATCTCTCAGGTACAAGTACAAGGAACATTAGGAATGGGTCAAAATTCTAAGTGGTCGGATTTCTCTCAACAAGGGTTCATATTGAAGTACTCGTCGCCCTGATTCTAATGGTGCGAACAGATCTCCAATCCGGGCATGTATGGAGAATTTAGAGAAAGTCAAAGTTTCGGTCTAAGTGGGTAAATGGCTAGGTTTAAGTATCTTACAATTTCACTGTCAACTGGCAGGGAACCTAACATTTGAGAAGCGGGTGAATTCATGGGATGGTTAATTTTCCCAATAAATCCCATATTCAAGAAAGTTTAAAAAAAATACATATTTATATAAAAATAAAAATAAAACATATTATAAGGGTGGCAGACCACCAACCCCACGACCCAATGCAACAAAGGGTTAAGTATGGATTTGGGGGTGGGTTTTCACCCTCGCCACCCCAGTGCAGGTTAAAAAAACCACGATGGGGTAGGCTGCCACGAGAGGACCCACAACCCATTTCAAATTTTTTTTTTATATATATCACATTGTAGTGTAAGGTTTTTCCACCAGAGGTGGAACGGTGTCGGCGAAGGTCAAACCTGCCCAGCCCACGTGGCCGACCCCCAAGTGGGAAACACCACCATAACGAATATAAAATCCAAAATAAAACCAATCGATATGCTATCTTGGGAGCGGGTTGGATTTGAACCATGATCTCTGCCCTGCCAAAAAACTTCGCCACTGTTGAGCCACAGGGGTTAGCCTTCATGGCTTTGCCCCCAAAATTTTATAAAACCTCTCATTTCCATAGTGTGCCCAGGTAGAGCTGAGCAACAGAGTGGAACCATGAGTGAGCAGAGGAGTGGAACCATGCCCAGGGAATCTTGAGGGGCATCAGAACTCTCAATGACAAGAACTGAATGATGACGCCTTTTATGCATCAGATCTCTCCATTTTCGACTACTTTCAAGCCTGGAGGTATAAGGGTGTAATTTTACTTTTATTTTTTCTTCTTCTTGCCACTTAATGAGTGAATTCCTCCCCATTATTGAGTAGGGCCCAAGACGTAGTCCAAATTGGGTGAACTCCGTTATCAATCCTTATTACAGTATTTTCATGCTTTCATGTTCTTTCTCTCTTCTTTCAAGTGCACTTTAAGTTGTTCAGGTGAACATGTCATGTTTCATGTAATTCCTTAATGCATTTGTAAGTAAAATATATTGGATCAAGTGGTATTTTTGCTAGTATTTGTTAGATGTTAATTGTATGATTGTGTGCTAACTAGAAACATGCTCCAAAGAGGCGAAGGGAAGCTTAAGTCCTTGATCCCGAAGCGGGGCATGCACATCGAGGGATGAACATGGAAAATGATGATGCTCATCATTAGGAGGAGAAAAAAATACCGCAAGGTCTTCTATAAAATGGAAGATAAGGTTGACTGATCATAGGCTTAGTATTCAGCTAAAAAATGAAATTTATCATAAAAGCT
The DNA here is from genome assembly GCA_034641835.2 of Pinus albicaulis. Taxonomy (NCBI): domain Eukaryota; kingdom Viridiplantae; phylum Streptophyta; class Pinopsida; order Pinales; family Pinaceae; genus Pinus; species Pinus albicaulis. Next base: position 148,192,870 of record CM076584.1, read on the forward strand.
CCAAACTAGAACGACTAGATAGAGCTCATCACCAGGATTCCAATGCAACTTGTTTCATCAAAATCCAAGTTCGTATGAGTAAGTTATGGTTTGTTGTTTGTTTTCTCAAACAAGTAAAAATTGTGTAGAATAGTGACAGATTGATGACTTTGAAGTCTAGTCAGCACCTTAGGAATCTTTAGGGAATATTCTCCAAATTTCAGCCAGTGACACTGTGACAAGTGTCATCACCAGATTCACCAATGTTTCTTGGGGAAGTTGAATTTTTCTCCTAATCCTAAGTTTGGAATTATATATGGTGGATTATTTTTATTAATGGTGGAATTTCTAGGCCAATGGAGAAGGGCCACATGGCATAGCCAGAGGTTTCCACATGCCCTCCCCCATGGCAAGGTTGGATGGCATGATAATTTTTATGCAAGTTCGATTTGGGTGCATATATGTTTATTCCCAAAGTTCGAAACCATAGTCAAAGGTTAATGGCACAACATATTATATATATGTCAACATATATTTTAAACCAAAGTATTAACTATGTCCATTTCAAAGTATATTCGACAAAATTTTATGGCGAGCTCGGGGTCGAACCCAAGACCACCCACACGTAGCACCAACAACTTACCAATATGCCATCTACCATGATCCTTACCCCATAAGAATTCCACGTTAATTTGAATTAACAACGCACCGAGTTTGGGTTTCTGGAGGGGGCCATCCCCCTCCCACATGTCTGAGTGCTAAAGACTAGGAGCTAAAGCATATCTGGTAGGAGATTAATTAAGGAGTTAATATGTGGTTATAACGTTAATTCGTGGTTAACCCACGATAATCCATACTTTGCGGTTAAGCGAGGTTAGCACTAAACACCACCACTAACCACACTTAAAATCATACTTCTCTCTAATTAACTACACGCTTATCTTAGCGGCAGGTTTGGTAGACCCGCCAGATTTAGAGAAGCTCCACATTTAGTGGAGTTAACTTGCAGACTTCTAGAATTAGTGGAGAAAAACTAGGAAAATTTGGTTTTTCCATAAGTGAGGAAATTTTCGACCAATTTTGGCGTAGGAAGAGTCATTATTGCTAGATTTTTTTGTTTTGGATCCATTGGAGCAGGTTGAAAAGGAAATAGGAGACTATAAACAACATTTTTTTACAATTGAAGCTAATACAAAGGCCCACACTATGAAGCTGGACCAAGGAGATATAGCCCAAGAGGGGTGAACTCCTTCATCAAAAACTTATGTATTTGTCTCTGTTATTTGTGCTTGTTGTGTTTTATTATGCTGATGTTCAACATTGATTTTCCATGCTTTTAAGTTCATGAAATACACTTAATCTCATCAATTTTAATGAATTGTATATCATAAACACATGTATAAACCCTTGTATAGGAAGAAAACCAAAGCATTTTCATGTTAATTCTAAAACTGATATTAGCAAAAAATTAAATAACAATCAATTTCAGATCAAGTTGGTATCATAGCAGAAGGTTACAAAATGTTATTTGCTTGATTTTCTTGAGATTGTGCAAGAAGGGTTTTAATAGTGGCAATTTTGTGATGCTTACAAGGTTGAAGTTGGAGAGAGGAAGATGGAACCTATTGTTTGTTAGTACTGAGATTAGGACAATAAGAAAGAGATTTTAGAGAGCATCATCTTCACCCAAAATTCAACTCAAATCTGCAATTGAAGCCCCTCTAGTTCTATCTCCAGTAGTTGAGATTGAAGAGGTACAAATTGTACAAGAACCTGAAGTGATTGAAGAGGTACAAGCATTAGAGGTTGAGCTTGAATCCTTAGCCATTATGTTAGGAGTTGGAGTGATTCATGTGTTGGAGTCGTGTGATTTGGCAGATTTGTATACCAAATGACAAGGCAACATCAAAACCAATATTTAGAGCTCTAGGACCTAGCCTTCCTAGTCTCAGAGAGGGATCTCTCAATTGTTTGAAAAGATATGACTTGTTTGCTTGTAAAGGTTGATTTTAGGCTAGTTATAAAGTGCAAATTGTTTGGTTGTTTGGTTGGACATGATGATCTAGGCAGCATAGATAGAATGAAATCTCCAAGTCATTGGGCAATGGAGTCAAATAGAATTCATGAAAATTCAATCAATAGATCAGAGGTATCAAAGGGAAAATCTAAATTGGTCAGTGGATCTTCAAGGTCTTACAAATGGAATGAAATGGACATCAAGGATTTAGAATGGAAATTAAAACTAAGGGGAATTAAAAATCCTTAATTATATGTACTTCTCAACAAAGGGACTTAAAACATTATCTGAACATGAATAAGCATTCAATAGACACGGATAACCATAAATTCTACAAACCACACTTCAGAAAACAATAATTTCAAGACAAACTTCTCCAATGAAATATAGAAGGCATGAAACTCATTTAACTTCTAGTGATTTCACCTTTGAGGATTAGAACCCATTCAAGATTCACAAATAATTGCATGCATAGAGAAGGGAACGCCTAAACATCTTTGATTACATCTATAAAGACCTTCAAAACAATTATTTAAGCAATTACAAAGGGTATGATAAGAAAAAAACATCTTTGGCAGACTTTAAGCAATGGTACTTTGAAGGGAGGCTTCAGAAACAGTTTTTAAGTGGAAACAAGTAAGCAGGGAAAACCATAATTCATTCTTGAAACCAACTGTATTGAACTATTTAAGAAATTAAATGAGCATAAGATTCCTAGAGAGAAATTAGGAATTCTCTAGAATATCTAAGAAGAATAAAACATTAAGACAGTGAAGAGTAAATAGAACTAAGGTGCTTTTAGAAGACATTTCTTAGCCTAAAATTTTTACTCTACTGCAAAAGAGAATAGTGAAACATAATGGAACAGGAAATAAAAATAACAGATTTAGAGTACTTCACCAACAGCCAAGATCAGGGATCCAATGACAGAGCCTTCCTCATCCACAAACAGGTCAAGACATCTACAAGTTCTAAGACATCAATTTCATTCAACTTCCAAGAGACTATGTATTACTTCAAAGAGTCGTCAGATGCCAACAATACAATGAGTTCAAATGCAGTATGTATGCTGCAAATGAAGAGGTGGAATTGATCTGGGGTTCAAGTGTTATTAATTAAATATTAAATGCATTCCTGACCTTGAAAACCATGCAAGGCATAAGTTAGGAACATGTGTGCAGCTACTTCTCTGTTTTAATAACTCTATCTTAACTTTCTAAGGAAAGATAGGTGAAAAGTTTGACTTTGAGGCCTATATTTATATTTACATTAACTGCCTTGACAGTTTTAAAATATTTCTAGCTGGGTAATAACTGTTGATTGGTTTTATGGATAGAAAGTAGTCTGTAGGTGTCAGCTAGATATTTTGAATGAATAATTGCTCTTTGTTGGTGCATTCGAGGCTGTTTTAGCCTAACTGTCCTTAATTTAATCATAAAGTTGTGCTTGAAGACTTAATTATGCTTTTGGCCTTCATAATTCACCATGTTGTCCTTTAACATTTTTCAGACTTCATTGAACCTTTTATTTATCTGTCTTTAACCGTGTTTTTCTTTCAATCTTCCGATTAAGCTTTTAATCTTCGCTTGCTCCTTTGGTCTTCAATCTTCACTGATTTTTCCTACTTCTGCATATAGGAGGTTACTTTGATGCGTTGGAGGGTTTCGCTAGACTAACCGATGTTCATGATGCATCAATTAAACATGGAAATTCAACCCTTATGTCCTTTTTCTATGATATCAGGCCTTGTAGGATTGTCACCCTAGGCCTTTAATCATTTTCCTTGACTATCGGATGGATGTTTTGTTTAATCACCATGAAACCTGCACAAACCAAACAAATGTCATAAAAAACTACGAATATTGGGTTTAACTGCTTAAGAGGCTCAGCGGAGGTGAAGGATCTGTGGAGAGGAGGAGAAATGCGTGGAGGGAAGGTTTCATGGAGGGGATCCGAGCACCGAGGTTTCGAATTTGAGTTTGGCCCGAAATAGTGGAAGAGTAGTTTTGAGGAATACCAGGTGATTTTTGCAAATTATCCTGGTGGTAAGTGGTATTCCCGTAAATGAACATGATATGGTTCGGAGGGTGACGCGTGTCTCCCCGAAAACCACTCCTTTCACGTTGAAGTTGCATGATGGAAGGGTTTGGGAAAATCGAGCGCGAAGAGGATTTTAAGATATTTGATCTAGGCAATCCAGATCGATGGCTATTAATCAGCGCAAACGTTGAAGAGTTGTGCGATCGGATTGGCGGTGGGACCAGACGTGGGCATCAAAAATCTTGTAGCGTAGCAGGCTATTTGATTGGTGGGTTTTTTTTTTCTTTTTTTTCTTTTTCTTTTTAAAGGTAGGAGCTTGGGAGAGCCATTCAATCTTAAGGATCGATGGCGGAGATTACTTTGGGGAAAAATTAAAGGCACCGGGTAAAAGATAAGAGAAGAGGGCTGACGATAAGCACGGGAGTGAGTTTTATGAGGGAAAGGAAAGACCAGAAGAATAAGCAAAATGGGTTTAAGCTTTATCCAAGGTTGTGGGATATGGTCTTATGAGCAGAGGGGGCTGAGGCTTAAGCCAAAAGGGAATTAAAGCCTGTCTTTATGAAAAGTCAGAAAATAGGCCAAAAAGCGTGTTTTTTAGCCTTCTTTGGGTGTTCTGATGGGAATAAAGAGGAATTTAGACCACATGAAGGGGGTTTTTAATGATTTAAATGGGTTTTTTTGGAAGAAATGGAGGTTTTGAAGTGGGAGAAGGGGGTTTTCAGAGGAATGAGTGACTGTCATGATGAGTGTGGATGAGTAAAAAATGGATGGAGGAAATGAAGGTAAAAATGATGAAGAAAGTTTGAAAACAACCTTTCATATCTCAGCAGGGTAACTTGGATAGATTTGGATGAAGATTTAGTGAAGGATAACGAACTTAGTGAGATTTTCAAAAAACTCACAAGTTTTCATAGAAATATTTTTTTTGGAAATCCATGTACTAATCTAGCCATAATGAGGTATAACATAATTTATAGATGGCTAATAGTGGCTCCACTTGGGGAGGATAGTTGTCTTTCTAGGTGTCCAGAACCTCAGTTTATCAATCTTCTGGCTTTCAACAGACTAGTGCCTGATCCATTTGGGCAAAATTCCTTTCTTTCCTTTGTTGGATTTTCTTTGGATCTGATAATTTTGGCAACCTGCCATATGTATTCTCTTTAGAACAACATCTATACCTACCTAGCCCTACTTGTCCTAGAATTTTTTCTTCCTCCTGAGTGCATTTGGACTTTCAAACTCTTTGATATTTTATTTTTGAAAACAAAAAATAAAAGTATCTGTTAGCCCCCTATAAATTTTTTGACAAGCAAAGTAAGGGGCTAAATTGTTTCTGAGCCTTCAATGAATGAATATCCCCTAGAGACACATCATCCTTGAAGTCTCCTGTGTCTTTTCCCTGTGATGAAATCCCCTCTGCTGATTCCCATTATGAAGCCTCTCTGATTGCAAAGGATTGTGCTCCGAAGGCCCGCAATTTCCCCTTGTATCCCTGCAGAATTGTCCATTTCATCCCTTTTTCCCTTTTTCAAAGTTCCCCTTTTACCCCAAATTTCCTCCCCTAATCCTCCTAAAACCCCCCCAAAATCCCCCTTAAACCATGCACACCCCCCTGGTGTAGTTTCATTTCCCCTTATTTCCCCTATCGTTACCCTTGGTTGGCCTGAAAATGAACTTAAAATGGGCCATAAATCCATTTTCTAGCCTATACTGGCCTTAGCCCCCTTCGGCCAGCCCCGAAACTATATTTCTCCCCATGTAGCCTAGTGCTATAACCACTCGACAGCCCAAAAGAGTGCTTATCTCATATGATTCATCGGGCGCATATATAGCCGTTGATCTAAACAGAATGAACGACGATCGCCGCCCTCGCCCATCCATTATGCCCGCTGTTCACCCATTCACCGCCCGATCAAATATTAGTCATCCATTTAAAACCTCAAATCCGATGGTCCATATTCCCCTGTTCGCCTGTGGTCCCCACACCCGCTCACTGTACAAAACCCGCTGGTTTCTATCGCACCACTTTTCGGAGGTGGGCGGTATTTTCATTTTCGGAGCAATTCCATACATCATCCAACGCGTGGTACCGGTACGGCTGGAAAACCACCCTCCCATCGCGCATTAAGGTTCGTCCATGGATGCGGAGCGATATCACTATGCGTCGTCTGATCTGGGGTGGGAAATCCAATGGCGATCACTCCATGAAGCTGCGCACGCGATAATCCATGGCCACCGCACCCCTGGCCCACTGTCCATCGCCCTCCGACATGTTTTTCACCGTCGATATCCATTGAGATCAGATGGTCGAGGTTTAATGCATGTCCGCGATTGCCCGGTCCCACCACGTCACCATTCCACGTGTTCCATCGCATATTCGCCCGTCCATCCATATATATCCCGTTCTAAGGTTAAATGTCAAGGTTCACGTTTAAATTTCTTTGCATTCCGCCAACCTCCACCAAAGAATTTCTCCACCATTCCTCTGCATTTTTTCACCATTTCATCGCAGTCCCACTATCATCCTCGCAGTTGTCCACATCATCCGATCCCCATGCATGGTTTTCTTAACCAGTTTCCGTATTTTACAGGGTTGCAGAGGGGCGGGAAACCACCATGGTTAATATGTATGATTGTAATGGCGCATTGCGCAGAGAGAATTGAATTTGGAAGCTGGTACTACAAGGAAATGCCCAGAAAAGTAGCGGCAGCATAAATATTATCCAAGGACAGTTCAATCTCCGCGAAAAAAACCTATCCGGTGCCATTAAAACCCAAATTTTGTAGATTGAGACATTTATGAAGCGGCGGAGAAATACCAGCTAATGATCAAGGATTTCAACATTTAGTATTGAGGATTTTAAGCCTTAATCCAGAGTTCTAAAGGTAGAGTACCAGATCGAAAATCTCGAGGATCACATAGGAGATCCTACAAACAGAAAAAAATGTAATTAGGGTTTCAAATCGGCAAAATGTTTCTTCCTGAGCAAGGACACGGTACACATTATTGTTTCAGTATACATTGTGTCCAAGCGAAGTCCCCCCCCCCCCCTACAGCAGTCCTATGCTATTAGAAGCATTTTCTGCACAGTATGGCAGGCCCTAACATCATTTATTTACCTTTTTTTTATTCACCAGAAGTACTACAGAGTACTACAGCCAAGTACACCAGAGATATACCGGAGTAAATGGAAGCCTGGAGAAGACCACTCTTTCACCCAAAGAGTGACATGGATAAATGCACAAATTTTAAATAGAATGGGCCTCGGCTCTCCTTCTCTTCTGAGTTTTAATGCTACATTTAGTATTTCACCTACCTCCTTTGCTCCACTTGAGCTATAAATTCATGAAGAAACTCATTGTAATGGTTGTTGATCAGTTATCAGAGAATTGCAAGTAGTTTCTTTTGAGACACAGTCTCTGTGTAAAGTTGTAAGATAGGCTGAGGAATATGATTTCAGACTGAGTATTCAGCTATTGGCAATGTTGTACATGACTGGTATTGGTATTTAATATGACAAGCACATTTCTTTGGATCCTGATCTAAAGCAGCGGTGATTTTTTCCTATCTCTGTGTTTTGATTCATTTCATTTCGTTTCTACTGGCTTGCATTAGAATATTGGCATAGGATTTACCCTTGTTAGGTACCCTATGTTTCTGCTCTCCTTTCCTTTGATGTTTTCTACTAAATGTGTTATCTAAGAATTGATTTCAGTTGATTTAACCAGTGTAGTGGATGTTATTTCCTACTCTCTGATGTATGAATTAAATGAATCTGCTCTTAGATGTTCTTGCTAGGATTTAGCTGGAAGATTTGGGAACACTAGGGATTAGAGTTAGCCTTGTCCACTAGGATCCTTGTGCAACCAGCTGGTCTTTAACTGTGTGTCCTGAAATCTATGTGGTCTCCTCCCCTCCTACCATTCCATATCACACTATCATCTTTAAGATCCAATGTTTTAAAGGACTAGCCCAACTGAAAGCCTGCATATTAATTAGCAAGCAAATCCTTTCCTGAATCCATTTCCCAATGGTTTTGAATTCTCCCTGGAATACTTCACCTATTCCTTATTTCCTCTTTTCTCATCCTTGTCTTACATTTAACCCTTCTTTCCTAATAACCAAAAAAACAAACAATCAAACAAACAAACCCTGAGCCTTATAACTAGCCTAACATTTTAGCACTGAGCTTCAAGGTCACATACCTTTGACATATCATAGAAAGATCCCTCTCTGGACCCAGGAGGGCTAGATCCTGAGGTCTGAAAGTGGTTTGATGTTGTCTCATATTTTGGTCTTGCCAATCTGGCCAAAACATGGGAACCCCAACATAATGGCGAATCCGCTGGGGATTCTGAGTACTTCACCTCCTACATCATAAGAGCCTTAAAAACCTACAATATCTGGTTAGGTTGGTAGTTAAACATTCATATTCACACATCAACCTCTATACCATTTTTTTTGTTTCTCCCATACTCTTGGACAGAGTTTGGAAAGGGCTAGGTATCCTCCAGATCTCACACTCTTTCAGAGGTGACATATCTAGTAAATGCCCTCCCAGTCAATCTTTGATTAGATTTTCCTGTGTTTGGAAGATATCCTTGAAAAGGGACATCTCATAAGCACTGTGGTGGACAGTGTACCTTCCAGAATCATCCTAAACCTTCCACCTGGTGATTCCATAATTCCTAAATGATTTAAAGACTCCACTGGTGACCGATAGGCCTGTTGATTATCTTGGTTTCACACAAGACTCCACTGGGAGACCAGCCTCCATAACAACATCAACCACAATAGAAGTAACAAGTAGGGTTAAGCTGCTTGATCAGAAAACAACATTCTGGCTTCAAGAACCATTCATACAAGAGCTTATCCCAACCCAAACCCACCTGAAATAGTTGACAACCCTGAGAGCATCCTCAAGGGATCTCCTACACCTAAACAATCAACTATTTCCAGCCACATCCATAGAGCTAACTCTACACCAGAAAAATTTACAGCTCTATTAGGCCCACTTTTTGACCTAGGCACTCAAAATAGTTTTCCAAGAACTAGGTCATTCAGTGTTATATACCAGCCAGACCTTGAGTTTATTATTTCACCGCCTCAAAGTGGTAAGCACCTTGGGAATAGACAGACCCCTCCATCTACACCTCCTGATATACACTTCATTCAAAACTTGGGGCTCAGTTACCCTAAATCTTCTCATCAGTCTTCTGCTGGTCATAATATCCCTGTCATCCATATACCAACTACCCAAGTCAACCCTTTACCTCATCAAAACATCATCATGGTAGCCTGGTATGCACCTCTGGTTTTACCCCAGCATCTAGTGCCTTTACCCAATGATTATCAATCAAAGATCCCACACTTCATTGCAAAAGAGTCTACCACCGCCCAACACCATGTAGATAGGATGGAAGATTCTTTTGACTATATGGAGATAGATGATGATATAGTCAAAATGAGAATCTTTGCCCAGAGCTTAGGGGGTGATGTGAAGAAATGGTTTAAAGGCCTACCTCCGGGTAGCATCAATGATCTTCCATATTTATATTAGACTTTCATAAACAAATGGGAGGTTAAGGCCAACCCTCAGCAACTCCTAGTAGAATATATGAACCTTAAAAGAAACGTAGGAGAGAGTGTCCATGATTACACAACGATATTTAACAACATCTACATTTCTCTTCCTCCACACATGAAACCTCCCCAAGGTATGGCCCTAGCAAAATACCCCAAAGGCTTTGATGCTGACATGGCCTACCAGCTTAGGGAGAGCGATTATAACACGTTGGAAGACATGCAAAAAGGAGCAGTGAGTGTAGAGGCTAATCTGATTGAGAAAAGAGCAAGATTGAGAGCTAAGAAAAGGGTAGCATATAGAGATGACAGTGTAGCTTCCACATCTGATCCAAATTATGACCATTTATCTAAAAATGTGGAAAGGCTACAAAAAATGATGGAAAATATGGTTGTCTCGGTTAGTAACCAAAACAGAAATCAAAACCATAACCAAAACCAAAACTTTAGAAGAAAAAATGCCACTCCCAACAGACAAAGAGAATCAGATCAGTAAGTTATTCCCCCTTTCCAAGAGAAATTTCTTGATGAAGATGAGGGAATCATAGAAGAGTCTGAGGGAAATACAATAAACGTGTTTGAAACATAAGACTCAATCCATAACTGTTACACAGAAGAAGATCACTCCCCACCCTCTTATTGGGACAAGGAATGGTTAGAAACTGAGGATTACAGGTTAGGATTTGAAAATGCCATGATGCAGGTCAGAGAAAAATATGAACTTAGAAGAAAAAAGAACCAAGAAACTGCCAAACCAAAAGCTTCTGAGGTCACCATCAAAAAAAGGCCTGAGAAAACTTCTAAAGTGACTGCTGAAAGTAACAAATCAGCAGCTAAGAGTTCTGTAAAGAACAAAGAAAAAGACAACTGAAACACTAATAAACAAGGTGAACCAACTAGCAGCACTAGCACTACAGTTAGTGCTCCTGATAAAATAGTTTATAACACTGTACATAATGATAATCATCATGCCGATTCAACCACTAAGGCAGTGGCTAACAAAACAGAGTTGAACATTCCAAAGAGTCAGTCCACTTTCAATTTGGAGAGTGAGATTGCAAAAATTAAAATCTCTGTCCCAATCTCTAGGCTGGACACTTAGGATGTATATAAAGGAAAAATTTTGAAAGCATTAAATTTAGGTGAGAACAATGACACTGTAAATTTGAGTGATGATAAACCCGCCCTTCTGTTTGGTCCAAAGATAGAAGGAAAGTTTCAGGAAGGGGTAGTGCCCCATTTTTATATCAGTCTTAATATCCATGATAAGATTCTCCATAATGCAATGCATGATTCAGGGGCATCACACAACCTGATGCCTAAAGTAGTGATGGAAAGATTAGGCCTAGAGATAACCCATCCCTATAAAGACCTATATTCGTTTGACTCTAGTAGAGTAAAGTGTCTCGGCCTGATTAAAGATTTATGTGTGAGCCTTACCCAGATTCCAGCAAAATGTATGGTGATGGATGTTTTTGTGGCAAATGTGCCACCCAAGTATGGCATTTTATTATCAATATCATGGGGAGCCAAGCTACAAGGGACAATGCAGATGGATGGGGCTTATGCCACAATCCCAATCTTTGGCCAACTTAGAAGACTATACAGAGAGGCACAAATGAAGTTCCTGGTTAGTAGCCTCGAAAAGCCTGAAAATTCACCTTTATACTCTGTACATACAGACCTTGAATCCTTTATCCTTTGTAATGATGAATCCTCAGAGGGATCAGAGCCCCAAAACAAAGATACAAACGAGGAAACAGAGACCATGGAATTTAACATAATGGCTACTCTAGAATCAGAGGAGGAAGACGTAGAAAACTTTGAACAGTGTGCTGAAATAGCAACTCAAATGAACCGGAAACAAAACCTAATCAGCCAACTAATCACCTCTCTGGTTTCCACACCCATGACGAAAAATGAAACAACCCACAGCCTAGCGCAGTTACTATAATACAACATAATGGCGAACCCAGCTGTAGTGGAAGAAATAATGATAAAACGAAAAAAGAACCATTGTGGGAAATGAATTTCGATGGGTCATGCACCTAGAGAACTGCTGGAGCAGGAGTGTGGATACATAACCCAGAGAGTAGTTACGCAGAGAGCCATGCTTGCAACCTGCACTTCAAATGTACAAACAATATTGCAGAATATGAGGCTCTTATCCTAGGCTTAACTCTGTTGAAGAAAGTAGGAGCCCGTAGGATAACTGTGCGTGGGGACTCTGAGCTGATTATTAAACAGGTGAATTGTGAATACACAACGAAACATCCTAGACTGAGAGCCTACAGGGATGACACTATGGATTTATTGAAAACATTTGTTGAATACGAATTAGTGTTTGTTCCTAGGAGTCAAAATGTCATTGCAAACGGATTAGCTTGCCTAGCTAGTTCATACCCTAAGACTCCAAGAGACCAATAGATCATCATTCAGACCAAATTCAGACCTGCAGTGCCGAACAATGAAAAATATTGGCAGTTTTTTGAAGGAGATAAACAGATTGAAGATTTCCTAGTAGGCAGAAATGAGTTTGTATTTTCTGATTTAGACTCCAGATCTAACAGTAGCTGCCTAAGTGAAGAGTCTTCAGACGAGGAAGAAACACCCTGCAACATAGAAATAAATGCTTTAAATGAACAGATTGGAAATCCAGACGAAAAATGTGAAAACGCAGATAGTGAAGAAGTGGATGTGCTACAGACCAAAGATAAGAACATACCTCGAGGTCTGGCACCTTTAGAAGACCTTTTTGACTTCGATGATGTAGCGAAAAATCCCACTATAGAACATGCAGACTTTGATGTTGAGGAATACAACATATGCACTGAAGACAAACCCAAAATGATCAAATTGGCTAAGTCCCTGCCTGCAAACATGAAAAAAAAATACATTGACCTATTCAAGGAATTCATTGATGTGTTTGCTTGGAGTTATGAGGACTTAAGGGCCTATGACACAAACATCATTCAGCATAAGATACCCTTGAAAGAAAATCAGAAGCCCTTCAGACAAAAACTTCGCAGAATAAACCCAAAACAATTGCCTGTAGTTGAAAAAGAGATTAAGAAGATGTACGAGGCAGGTATAATTGTTCCTGTAAGGTTCTCTGATTGGGTATCAAACCTAGTGGCTGTGAGAAAGAAAACATGGGAGATTAGATTGTGCATAGATTTCAGGAATCTAAATAGAGCCTCACTCAAAGACAATTAAACTTTGCCAAAAATGGAACATATTCTTCAGAGGGTAGTAGGTTCTAAAAGGATATCCCTGCTAGATGGTTTTTCAGGTTACAACCAAGTCCTAGTTATCCCAGAAGACCAACTCAAAACAACCTTTACCACCCCATGGGGCACTTTTATGTATGTAAATATGCCTTTTGGATTGATGAACACTGGTGCAACCTTCCAAAGAGCAATGGACATATCTTTTTCAGATGCAATAGGACACTTCATTTTCATCTACCTGGATGACATAACAATCTACTCCGAGACTGAGGAGGAACACCTAGAGCACCTGAGAAGAGTGTTTGAAAAATGCAGAAGGTTTGGTTTATCACTGAATCCTAAAAAGACTGTATTTGGGCTGCAAGAAGGAAAACTTCTAGGTCATATCATATCTGAGAAAGGGATTAGGATAGACCCACAAATATTTGAGGGAATAATACAAATCACACACCCAAGAAACATCAAATAATTATATTCCTTCATTGGGAAAATTAACTTCCTGGGGAGGTTTATTCCCAACCTAGCGGAACACCTTAGGAATATAACTAACATGCTGAAGAAAGGTGTAGGATTTAAGTGGACTGTTGAAGCCAAGAAATATTTTGAATCAGTAAAACTTGCACTCACCTAGGCTCCTATCTTAATCAGCCCAAATTTCTCAAAATATTTCCTAATTTTTTCATTTGCCTCCAAGCATACCATAGTTGCACTCCTACTGCAGAAGAATCCAGAGGGAATGGAACAGCCCATTTCTTTCTTCAGCAAAGCACTTAGAGATGCACCCTTGAAATACAACATAATGGAAAAATAGGCCTATGCTCTGATTAAGGCCTTGAAATAATTTAGGGTGTAAATACTGCATTCCCACACCATAGCCTATGTGCCAAATATGGTGGTTAAATACATATTGTCCCAAGACCCGGAAGGGAAAAGGGGCAAATGGATTGTTGTGATCTTAGAATACAACCTTGAGATAAAACCCACCAAGCTGATTAAGGGTCAGGGCTTAGCTCAGCTAATGGCTGAATCAAATCTACAAACCCTTGATATTAACATGATAAATACCTTGGATGAGCAGAAGGGATTGCCTGATCCCACTGTTGAGGAGAAATTTGAGAGTTCTCCTTGGTATTCTGACATTTTGTATGTGCTTACACACCTCAATGCCCCTCCTGAACTATCAAAGACCAAGGCCAGATTATTAAAGCTAAAGGCTAGAAGCTATTGCCTAATGAATGAAGGTTTATACTGGAAAAATCCAAATGGCCTATTGCTTAAATGTTTGCCTGAAAATGAAGCAGATAGGATTAAGCAAGAATTCGATGCAGGAGAGTGTGGAGGCCACCTGAACTGGAAGGCTACTGCAAAGAAAATAATCAGAGCTGGCTACTATTGGCCTACACTCTTCAATGATATCCATAAGATGATAATTTCCTGCCACAAATGCCAGATTTTTGAAGGCAAAAGAAAACTCCTTCCCTTACCTCTACAACCCATCATTGTTGAAGGTCCCTTTCTACAATGGGGCCTAGATTTCATAGGGGAAATTCACCCTGCTTCTTCTGCACAACACAAATGGGTCCTAACAGCCACAGACTACTTCACTAAGTGGATAGAGGCCATACCTACTAGGAATTCCACAGATTCAGTCATCATTAGGTTCCTAGAAGGTCATATCCTCTCTCGGTTTGGCTGCCCAAGGAAAATAATCACTGATAATGCTGATGCTTTTGGATCCAAGAAAATGGTGGATTTTTGTCACAGGTATCAAATAGCACTCAGTCATTCAACTGCCTATTACCATCAAGGTAATGGATTGGCTGAATCATCAAACAAGAGCCCAGTTACCATCATCAAAAAGTTGTTGGAAGAAAACAAAAAGTCATGGCATAACAAGTTACTGAATGCTTTGTGGGCTGACAGGAATACAACAAAGAAATCCATTGGCATGTCACCATACCAGCTTGTCTATGGAACAGAAGCAGTGTTTCCTACCAGCCTTGGGATACCAGTGATCAAACTTGTTCAAGAGATACAGACAGAAGAAGATAGCATGGTGAGGAGAATAAACCAGAAAATTCATCTCCAGCAAATAAGGGAAGAGGTCTGCAACAGAGCTCTAAAGGTTCAGGAAAAAATAAAGAAGTTGTTTGACAAAATAACTAAGGCCTCTGATTTCAAAATTGGAGATAAAGTTCTGAAGTGGGACTCAAGGAGAGAGGACAAAGGAAAGCATGACAAGTTTGACAGTTTGTGGCAAGGTCCCTACATCATCCAGGCCACTGTGGGTCCAATTTTTTTTTTCTACAAGAAATAGATGGTACAGAGCTGTTTGGGGGTCCTGTCAATGGCAGGATGCTCAAACACTACTTCTGTTGATTTCCAATTTCCAGTCTCCATTTCCATTGTACACACCATTGTAGTGTTTTATTTTCAAGAAAAAAGTGAAAATGTTCAAAAAAGCAAAGGAAAATGAGAGGTCCAGACCTGCTCAAAACATGGGCCTCTGAAGTGCAAAGATTGGCTCTGATATGATCAAAACCTGAGCCAAGGAAAGTGAAGATAGCTGGTCCAAACATGCCCAAAACCTGGACCAGCAAAGAGGAAGAAGAATCAGCTCTGACAAGCCCAAAACCAGAGCTGAAATGAAGAAAAGAAAGTGACTCTAACACGCTCAAAAATTGAGTCACAAAAAAGAAAGAAGGATGCTTCAAGATTTCAGATTTCAAGCCTTCAAAGTTTTTTTTTAGTTTTCTGCAATTTTTTTTCCATGTGCAACTATATTTATGCCTTGGATCAACAACAAACTAGACTGTCTAATCCTAGTTTGACTATTTTTAAATTTCTGTTGTAGAATGTAGAGAAGAAATCTGCTGGACAGTTTAATCCCAGTAGATATTAGATTAGGTAGAGAAACATATGAGACCAACAGTCTAATCTGGTCTCATGGAGCAATAAGGGTATATCTAGAATAGGTTTATTTTTTTTTATATAATAAATGATGTAAAGGGTCTACTAGCTCAAATGCACCCAAAGAATTACTAGGATTGTAGAATGGGTAGGTAGAATGATTGGAAAAGTTTTTCTGCTGAATTGATGTCTTCACAATTGTGGCAGCTGAAAATCAAAGAAGAAGGTGGCTCAAGCAGCAGGAATCTAGTCTACACCAAAGATCACTTTCTGAATTCTTGACTCCTTCAAGAAGAAGCCATCCCCATGTGGAGCCACTGTTAGCCCCTTATAAATTTTTTGACAAGCAAGGTAAGGGGCTAAATTGTTTCTGAGCCTTCAATGAATGCATCTACCCTGGAGACACATCATCCTTGAAGTCTCTTGTGTCTTTTCCCTGTGACGAAACCCCCTCTGCTGATTCCCATTATGAAGCCTCTCTGATTGCAAAGGATTGTGCTGCGAAGGCCCGCAATTGCCCCTTGTATCACTGCAGAATTGTCCATTTCATCCCTTTTTCCCTTTTTCAAAGTTCCCATTTTACCCCAAATTTCCTCCCCTAATCCTCCTAAAACCCCCCAAAATCCCCCCTAAACCATGCACACACCCCTGGTGTAGTTTCATTTCCCCTTATTTCCCCTATCATTAGCCTTGGTTGGCCTGAAAATGCACTTAAAATTGGCCACAAATCCATTTTCTAGCCTATATTGGCCTTAGCCCCCTTCGGCCAGCCCCGGAACCGTATTTCTCCCCATGTAGCCTGGTGCTATAACCACCCGCCAGCCCATAAGATCACTTATCTCATATGATTCACCGGGCGCGTTTATAGCCGTTGATCTAAACAGAATGAACGACGATCGCCGCCGTCGCCCATCCATCGCGCTCGCTGTTCACTCGTTCACTGCCCGATCGAATATCAGCCATCCATTTAAAACCTAAAATCCGACAGTCCATAATCCCCCATCCGCCTGTGGTCCCTGGACTCGCTCACTGTACAAAACCCGCCGGTTTCCATTGCACTGCTTTTCGGAGGTGGGCGGTATTTTCATTTTCGGAGCGATTCCATACATCATCCGACGCGTGGCATCGGTACAGCTAGAAAACCACCCTCCCATCGCGCATTAAATTTCATCCATGGATGCAGAGAGATATCGCTATGTGTCATCCGATCTGGGGCAGGAAATCCAACGACGATCACTCCACGAAGCTGTGCACGTGATAATCCATGGCCACCATACCCCTGGCCCACTGTCCATCGCCTTCCAACGTGTTTTCCACCATCGATCTCCATTGAGATCAGATGGTCCAGGTTTAATGCATCTCTGCCATTGCCCAGTCCCACCACATCACCATTCCACGTGTTCCATTGCATATTCGCCCGTCCATCCATATATATCCCATTCTAAGGTTAAATTTGAAGGTTCACGTTTAAATTTATTTTCATTTTGCCAACCTCCACCAAAGCATTTCTCCACCATTCCTCTGAATTTTTTCGCCATTTCTCTGCAGTCCCACTATCATCCTCGCAGTCATCCACATCATTCGATCCCCATGCATGGTTTTCTTAACCAGTTTCCGTGTTTTTCAGGGTTGCAGAGGGGCAGGAAACTGCCATGGTTCATATGTATGATTGTAATGGTGCGTTGTGCAGAGAGAATTGAATTTGGAAGCTGGTACTACAAGGAAATGCCCGGAAAAGTAGCAGTGGCATAAATATTATCCAAGGACAGTTCAATCTCCACGAAAAAAACCTATCCGGTGCTATTAAAACCCAAATTTTGTAGATTGAGACATTTATGAAGCGACAGAGAAATACCAGCTAATGATCAAGGATTTCAACGTTCAGTATTGAGGATTTTAAGCCTTAATCCAGAGTTCTAAAGGCAGAGTACTAGATCGGAAATCCCAAGGATCACACAGGAGATCCAACACATAGAAAACAATGTAATCAGGGTTTCAAATCGGCAGAATGTTTCTTCCTGAGCAAGGACACGGTACACATTATTATTTCAGTCTACATTGTGTCCAAGCGAAGTTTCCCCCCCCCCCCCCTACAGTAGTCCTATGCTATCAGAAGCATTTTTTGCACAGTATGGCAGGCCCTAGCATCATTTATTTACCTTTTTTTTATTCACTAGAAGTACTACAGAGTACTGCAGCCAAGTACACCAGAGACATACCGGAGTAAATGGAAGCCTGGAGAAGACCACTCTTTCACCAAAAGAGTGACATGGATAAATGCACAAAATTTAAATAGAATGGGCCTCGGCTCTCCTTCTCTTCTGATTTTTAATGCTGCATTTAGTATTTCACCTACCTCCTCTGCTCCACTTGAGCTATACATTCATGAAGAAACTCATTGTAATGGTTTTTGATCAGTTATCAGAGAATTGCAAGTAGTTTCTTTTGAGACACAATCTCTGTGTAAAGTTGTAAGATAGGCTGAGGAATATGATTTCAAACTGAGTATTCAGCTATTGGAAATGTTGTACTTGACAGGTATTTCTATTTAATATGACAAGCACATTTCTTTGGATTCTGATCTAAAGCAGCGGTGATGTTTTCCTATCTTTGTGTTTTGATTCATTTCATTTCGTTTCTACTAGCTTGCATCAGAATATTGGCATAGGATTTACCCTTGTTAGGTACCCTATGTTTCTGCTCTCCTTGCCTTTGATGTTTTCTACTAAATGTGTTATCTAAGAATTGATTTCAGTTGATTTAACCAGTGTAGTGGATGTTATTGCCTACTCTCTGATGTATGAATTAAATTAATATGCTCTTAGATGTTCTTTCTAGGATTTAGCTGGAAGATTTGGGAACACTGGGGATTAGAGTTAGCCCTGTCCACTAGGATCCTTGTGCGACCAGCTGGTCTTTAATTGTGTGTCCCGAAATCTGTGTGGTCTCCTCCCCTCCTACCATTCCAGATCACACTATCATCTTTAAGATCCAATGTTTTAGAGGACTAGCCCAACTGAAAGCCTGCATATTAATTAGCAAGAAAATCCTTTCCTAACTCCATTTCCCAATGGTTTTGAATGCTCCTTGGAATACTTCACCTCTGCCTTATTTCCTCTTTTCTCATCCTTGTCTTACATTGAACCCTTCTTTCTTGATAACTAGCAACCAAACAAACAATCAAACAAACAAACCCTGAGCCTTATAACTAGCCTAAAATTTTAGCACTGAGCTTCAAGGTCACATACCTTTGACATATCATAGAGAGATCCCTCTCTGGACCCATGAGGGCTAGATCTTGAGGTCTGAAAGTGGTTTGATGTTGTCTCATCTTTTGGTCTTGCCAATCTGGCCAAAACATGGGAACCCCAACACTATCTAGCCCTATCCTTTTTTCTTCCAAGAGTCCAGATTAAACTGTTGAACTCATTTATTTCCTACCTATACTAACTGATTTCCGAGATTAAACTATTTGGCAATATTTATTCTCTAGCTATTGACATAGAAATTTAAAGCATGGTTCAAATCAGGATTAGACAGTCTGATCAACCATGGTGGTGGCATTTTGAACAAGCTGCACACAAACATTATTTTGCATAAAAGTAAACTTAGAAAGACAAGGCCATGATTTTTCTTTTATAAGGCATCCTTATCCATCTCTTTGGTTTTGTTTTGAGAATGTGGAACCAGCATCTTCATATTCTCCTAATCTATCCTTCTTGACAAGTTAAGTCTAAAATAATCTTATCAAACAATGTTTCTACTAACTTATCCACATAAATTTAAAGCATGTTCAGCCATGATTAGGCTAGATGACTGAATAAGATATATTTTTGAATTAGTAGTCGAATTTAGACTTGATCACTTTCAGAAAATTATATTTTTTGGGTATGGGGTTGTACCTATTTTGAATCTTCCCTCTTCTCCTTTTATTTTCTTTTATTGTTTTTGTATTTTTCATGATTTATTTTCAACTTACTTATGTTCAATGAATAGAAAAATTTGAAGCTAAGACTCTAGACAGAAGTAGTGCTTGAGCATCCTGCCATTGACAGGACATCCAAATATTTCTTCTCCATTCGGCTCTTGCAGACAAAATGCATTATGACCCTTTATAGAATGAGTGATGTAGGGCCCTTTCCACAAATTCTCAAATTTTCCATGTTTTCCCTTTTCTTCTCTTCTAGAATCCCACTTTAGAACTATATTTCCAACTTGAAAATAATTTTCTTTAGTCTTTTTGTCAAATAATTTCTTGATGCTTTCTTGGATTGTTTGTGTTCTCTTGTTTACTTCCTCTCTGGACTGTTGTAAATGAATGGTCTGATTTATCCTTCTCTGCATATCATTCTCTTCAGTTTGTACTTCTTGAAGGAGCTTCATGACTGGAACTCCTAGAGAGGTTGGGAAGACTGCATCCATGCCATAAATCAACTGATAGGGGGACATATTTATTTACTTTTTGGTAGTTAATATATCAGCCCATAAAGCATGAACTAGCTTACTATGCCATGATTTCTAATTTTTCTCCAACAATTTTTTGATAATATTGACAACGTTTTTGTTGGAGGATTTAGCTAATCCATTTCCTTGAGGATAGTAGGTAGTGGAATGACCCAAGGGGTGATATGGTATTTATGGCAGAATTCAACCATTCTTTTAGACTTGAAAGCAACAACATTATTTGTGATAATTTTTCTAGGACAACCAAATCTGGATAGTATGTTGGTTTCAAGAAACTTAATAATCACAGAGTCAGTAGCATTCCTAGAAGGTATGGCTTCTATCCACTTGGTAAAATAATCAGTGGTAGTGAGGATCCACTTATGTTGGGCTAAAGAAGATGGGTGAATTTACCCAATGAAGTCCAAACCCCATTGTTGAAAGGGAGCCTCAACACTGATGGGATGTAAGTGTAAAGGTAAGATTTTTCTCTTGCCATAAAAAATTTGACACTTATGGAAAGACATGACAAGCTTATGAGAATCTGGGAAAAGGGTGGGCCAATAGTATCCAGATCTGAGGATTTTATTTGCTGTAGTTTTCCAGTAAAGATGTCCTCTACATTCTCCCTCATGTAGCTCATGCATGATTTTTCCTACATCAATCTCAAGCAAACATTTAAGCAATATTCCAACAACATTCTTCCAATATAAAACCCCATCTAATATGCAATAATTTAAAGCCTTTTGTTTTAAAAATCTATCTTTAGTTTTAGACAAAGAAGGAGGTGTATTCAGATAAAGCAGCACATATATGATATCAGCATACCAAGGTGAATTCACAAATGTTTCTTCAATGTATGGAACTGTGAATTATTCTGTTTCTTCTAAAACATCAACCATATTCATATCTAGTGCTTGGAAGTTTGACTCAGCCATGAGTTTTGCTAATCCCTAGCCTTTGATTAGTTTTGTAGGCCTGATTTCTCAGTCATATTCTAGAATAATAGCAATCCATTTTCCCCGTTTACCATCAGGGTCTTGACTTACAGTATCCTTGACAACAGTATGTGGGACAAAAGCAATGATATGTGAATGAAAAATATAAACTCTAAAGTCTTTCAATGCTTTTACCAAGGCTAAGGCTTGTTTCTCGATGATGTTATACTTGAGTGGAGCATCTCTTAAGGCCCTAATAAAAAAGGATATTGGTTGTTATTGCCCCATGATATTTTTTTGTAACAATACTGTAGCTATTGTATGTTTGGATGCAAAAGAAAAGATATAAAAATATTTGGTAAAATCAGGACTAATAAGAACTGGTGTTTGAGTTAAAGCTTGTTTTACTAGTTCAAATGATTGTTTAGCTTGTATTGTCCATTTAACACCTATCTCTTTCTTTAGCATGTTTGTGATACTTCTTAATAGATCAACAAGGTTGGGGATGAATCTCCTTGAAAATTTTATCTTCCTAATGAAAGATTGTAATTCTTTGAGGTTTCTAGGATGGTTGATTTTCAATATGCCATCAATCCTTTTAGGGTCTACTTTGATTCCCTCTTTAGAGATTATGTGAGCAAGAAGCTTTCCTTCTTGGAGACCAAAGAGTGTCCTTTTGGGATTCAAATATAAACCATATTTCCTACATTTCTCAAAAAATTTTCTTAAATGAATCAACTGTTCTTCATCGGTTTTAGAGAAAATAGTAATGCCATCAAGGTAAATGATTATAAAATAGCCTATGTCTTCTGAGAAGGCTATGTCCATGGCCCTTTGGAAGGTGGCCCTTGCATTCATTAAACCAAATGGAATTTTGACATACATGAATGTACCCCAAGGTGTAGTAAAAGCAGTTTTATGTTGATCACTTGGGAGTACTAACACCTGATTGTAACCTGAGAACCCATCCAACAGTGAATTTCTTTTAAACCCAACCACCCTTTGAAGTATGTGAACAATTTTTGGCAAAGGATAGTTGTCTTTAAGGGAGGCCCTGTTTAGATTTCTAAATTCAATGCATAGCTTGATTTCCCCAGTCTTTTTCCTGACAGATACTAAGTTGGAAACCCATTCTGAATATCTAAGGGGAACTATGATCCCATCATCATACATTTTCCTAATTTCTTTCTCAACTAAAGGGAATAAAACATGTTTTATCCTTCTAAGTTTTTGTTTGAAAGGTTTCTGATTTTCCTTAAGAGGAATTTTCAGGGATAATTTTAAGGATGGAAAATTATCTTGAAGTTTAAAAAATTGGCGAATCTCACTAGTCCCTTATATGCAAACTATAAAATGTTTATTAATGTATTTGTAAAATTATTAAAATTTATAATGATATTATATATATTGTCTATATAATTTTGGTGATTTTTAACGTAAAATAATTTTATATTGTAAAATTTGGGCGAATCATTTATATAAAAAAAATGGAAATTGGCGAATCTGTTTTTTTTAAACCATGGAAAATTAGCCCACCTGCGAATATTAGCCCCTAAAATTTTCCATGGGAATTTTGTGTTGAATGATGCTGGTATCATATGATTTTAGATCCTTGTATCCCCATGCAAACACATCTCTAATTTCTTTGAAAATTTCTATGTGTTTCTGTTTGATATGGGCTGGGAGAATGTTGGATAGCTTGATCATTTTGGGTTCTGCTAGGCTGCCTATGCTATGTTCTTCTATGTTTGTTTCTATAGCCTCCATTCTTAGTTCTTTGGATACATCATTGAAGTCGAACAATTGTTCTAATGGTGCAATTCCCCTTGGTATAGTATCACCTTTGCATTGTAAAAACTCAAGGTCCTTTTGGTCTGGTTTGTCAAATAATTCTGCGTCAACAATATTTGCGAATTGATTTATACTGGCAGAAAAGGACAACTCTGTTTCAAGGATGTGTTCTTCATTAAAATAGTTTTCTTCCTGACTAGTGTTTGATGTTGGTACGGCAAAGTCATTTCTTAATTTCAGAAAATCATCTATGTGTTTGTCTCCTTCAAAAACTTGCCAATAGTCTCCATTGTCAGGCATTGCAGGCTTGTTTTTTACCTTCACATTGAGTTGTTCATTTATTTTTGGTATTTGGAAATTAATAGCAGCAAAGGAAAGTTAATTTGCTAGATGATTTTGAGCTCTTTGAATGAAAATGAGTTCATATTTTTCAAAGGTTTTTAGGAGATCAAGGGCAGCATTTCTATATTCTCTAAGTTTTGGGTTTTTGGCTGAATACTCCCCTTTAATCTATCTAATGATTAACTCATAATATCCTTGGACTGATATTTTCTTAGCTCCTAAATCTTTGAGTAAGTGTAGGCCAATAAGGAGGGCTTCATATTCAGCAATGTTATTTGTGCATGGAAAATCTACTTTATAGGAAAATACTTTGTTTATGTTCTGTATCCATACACCAGCCCCTGATCCTAATTTTCTATAAGAGCCATCAAATTTTATTTTCCAAGGTAATTCAAGCTCATTTTCATTTCCTTTCTGATGTTCAAGGCTACTAGAGTCTGAACTGTTTTGTGCTTGAGTTGAGGGCATATTTGAATTTTTTGGTGGACGAAATTCTTTCTTGTCTTCCCTTTCTTGTTGGTTAATTTCATATTCATTATACAAGATAAAGGAATCAAAATATAAATGAATAGAATAAACAGGAGTATTGTTTGGCCTATCTATGTTGCTCACCATGTATTTCATATGAGACTCCCTGTATAATATTCTGGTTTGGTTAAATACTGGGATGGTGGCATAGTACATGTCCATTCGAAGGCTCCCCTACAATTTGGCTCCCCATGATCTAGATAGAAGCATGCCATACTTAGAGGGAATGTCAGCTACTACTATGTCCATGACTAGAACTTTAGCAGGAATCTGTGCCAAATTGACACATAAATCTTTGATTAGGCCCAAGCATTTGACCCTGCATGAATCAAAGGAATACAGGTCTTTATATGTTTTAGTAATTTCAAAGCCTAGGCTTTCCATTACTACTTTGGGCATTAGATTGTGTGAAGCACCTAAGTCTAGCATGGCATTGTGCAAGATTCTTTTATGTATATTCAGGTTGACATAGAAGGGAGGGACAACCCCTTATTTGTATTTTCCTTCAACTTCAGGACCAAACAATAATTCTGGTTTATCATCTGTCAAGTTTAAAGTATCAGTGTCACTGCCTATATTCAAATATTTTAAAACTTGATTTTTATATACATGCTGAGTTATCAGTTCAACTAAGGGTATGGTGATTTTGATCTTGGCAATTTCCCCTTCAAGGGTGAAAGGAACCATTGTTCTTGACATATTTACATCTGTTTTTTTATTTACAATTCTTTCAGCAATCTCGACTTGCTGAATTTTATTTGGAACGTTATTTGGGACAGTTTTATCGGGGCCACTAGCAGAGGTACTAGGGCAGCTTTGTTCAACACTTTTTTGGTTGTTTTCGTCTTTGTTAAGATTAGTTTTCTTGGCCATAGTGTTGGTGTTATTGGCTATCTTCTTAGGTTGATTTTCTAAAGTTTTCCTAATAGAAGTACTAGTGTTTTTTTCATTGGAAATATTTGGGCTCCCTTTTCTTCTAAGATTATATTTTTTGTGTACCTCCATGATTGCATTTTCAAACCCCAATCTGTAATCTTCAGAATCCTCATGGTTGTTTTCAGTTTTTTCTAAGGAGAATAATCCTTGTTCTTCTTCAATGAGAAAAACATCTACCTCACTGTCTGATCCTATCAGGTTTACATGATTTTCTTCCAACCTTTCAGTTTCCCTTTCCTCCTCTTGATCTACATAATATTGTTGGAAGGGGGGCCTAATTTTTTGGTCAATATCTCTTTTCCTATCTTGATTAGGATATTTTTTGGGATTTGGATTTCTATTTCTATTTTGGGGATTGGTTTGATTCTCTCTAGGAGGCACTCTATCATTTAGATTTATTTTTTCAAGCATTCTTTCCATCACCCTTACTAAGTTATAAATTTTTGTATCCGATGATGAAGTTGATGTTATTGTATCATCCCTATATGTAACTCTTTTTTTTTATTTCAATCTTGCTCTTTTCTCAATTAGATTTTCCTCTACACTTATGGCTCCCCTTTTCATATCTTCCAAAGTTAGGGGGTCTCTTTCCCTTATCTGGTAGACCATTTTAGTATCAAAGCGCTCTGGTAATTTAGCCAAGGCTAAGCCTAATGGAGGTTTCATGTCTAGGGGAAGTGAATTATACACACTATTGAATCTACTGCAATAATCTTGGACACTTTCCCTAGTATTTCTCTTGAGGTTATTATAATCTGAAAGTATTTGGAGAGGGTTCTTTTTAATTTCCCATTTGTTTGTGAATGTTTGATATAAAGAACGAAGATCATTTATGCTATGAGGAGTTAACCCTTTGAACCATTTTTTGGCTTCTCCTCCTAAAATTTGAGAAAAAATTCTCATTTTAATAGTCTCTTCTTCTATTTCCATATAATCAAAAGCATCATCCATATTGTCTACATGTTGCTGAGCAGTAGTAGGTTCATTTCCAGTGAAATGGGGAATTTTGGATTGGTAATCATTAGGTAAGGGGACCAGAGGTTGTGGTAACACTAGTGGAGCATACCATGCTGCCATGATAGGAAATAATGGGGGATTTACAAGAGGGAAAGTGGGTTGACCTAGAGTGCTTTGAACAGTGTATGTGTGTACAGGAGTGGAAGAAACACTTGGGCCAGCAAACTGATGATGAGCAGGTTTGTTATGGAAGGAGCTGAAATGATGAAGAAGCTGAAAATCAGGTGGAGTAGAAGGTGAAGCTTCTCTGCTAAAGCTCTGTTGCAAATCTGTGGATTCAAAGTTAGCTTGGTTTAAATCACTTTGAGACTTATTTCTGAATAGGTTCTTTGTGTGAGGTAAGTCAAAGTGAGGGTCTTTCAAGACTGTGAGATTTTCAGGGACAGTTCTTGTTCTCGGGATGATCCTATCAATAGTTGATTTTCCAGACCTAGAAGTCTGCCACAAAATCCTCTCTAGATTTTCAACTATGGTAGGAGGGTTAGGATCTATATGGGATATAGTATTGACCCTATGTGAAGCCAGATTTTAGTTTCCAAAATTTAGAGAGGCTGAGGTTTTTAGGACTGTTTTTCAAGATTTTTCCTCTCACAGTGATTTCTATAATAGCGAACTAGGTTTCTAAACTTTCTCAAGGCTGGTTAACACAACCCTAAGGAAATCTAGAGATATAGAGGATAAATAGGGCTATTGGGGCTAGTGGAGTCACCAGGTGGAAATTTTTAGCTTTTCTAAAGGTAAAATGTTTTATGGTCCACCACCAATAATTTATTTGGAAACCAATCTGAACTATTTTGGATTTTCTGAGTTTTTTGTAGTTCTATGGTTGTGAGAGTGTCCTATACTTGATTCAACACTTAGCTAAGGTGATGAAACAAATAGAGTTTACTATATGGCTTATCAAATGATTTTCTGAGGTATTTGAAGGACTAATGAGTCTATAAGGGCTTGTTAGGCAACTATGAATTTGAGTCCCACCATGATTGCCAATATGTTGGAGTCCTGTGATTTGGAAGATTGGTATACCAAATGACAAGGCAACATCAAAACCAATATTTAGAGCTCTAGGACCTAGCCTTCCTAGTCTCAGAGAGGGATCTCTCAATTGTTTGCAAAGATATGACTTGTTTTCTTGTAAAGGATGATTTTAGGCTAGTTATAAAGTGAAAATTGTTTGGTTTTTTGGTTGTACATGATGATCTAGGCAGCATAGACAGAATGAAATCTCCAAGTCATTGGGAAATGGAGTCAAATAGAAGTCATGACAAGTCAATCAATAGATCTGAGGTATCAAAGGGAAAATCTAACTTGGCCAGTGGATCTTCAAGGTCTTGCAGATGGAATGAAATGGAAATCGAGGATTTAGAATGGAAAGTAAAACTAAGGGCAATTAAGAATCCTTAATTATATGTACTTCTCAACAAAGGGATTTAAAACATTATCTGAACATGAAGGGACATTCAATAGACAAGGCTAAGAATAAATTCTACAAGCCACACTTCAGCAAGCAATAATTTAAAGACAAACTTCTCCAATGAAATATATAAGGCGGGAAACTCATTTAACTTCTAGTGATTTCACCTTTGAGGATTAGAAAACATTCAAGATTCACAAATAACTGCATGCATATAAGAGGGAACACCTAAAAATATTTGATTACAGCTATAAATACCTTCAAAAAAATTATTTAAGCAAGTAAAAAGGGTATTATCAAAGAAAAACCTCTTTGGCAGACTTTAAGCAATAGTACTTTGAAGGGAGACTTCAGAAACAGTTTTTAAGTGGAAAAGTGTAAACAGGGAAAACCATAAATCATTCTTGAAACCAACTATATTGAACTATTTAAAAAATTAAACGAGCGTAAGTCTCCTAGAGAGAAATTAAGAATTCTCTAGAATATATAAGCAGAAGAAAACATTAAGACAGTGAAGAGTAAATAGAACTAAGGTGCTTTCATAAGACATTTATTAGCCTAAAATTTTTACTCTACTGCAACAGAGAATGGTGAAACATAATGGAATGGGAAATAACAATAACAGATTTAGAGTACTTCATCAACAACCAAGCTTAGGGATCCAATGACCAGAGCCTTCCTCATCCATAAACAGGTCAAGACATCTACAAGTTCCAAGACATCAATTTCCTTCAACTTCCAAGAGACTATGTATTACTTCAAAGAGTCATCAAATGCCAACAATACAATGAGTTCAAATGGAGTATTTATGCAGCAAATTAGGAGGTGGAATTGATCTAGGGTTCAAGTGTTATTAATTACAGAGTAAATGCATTCCTGACCTTGAAAACCATGTAAGGCATAAGGTGGGAACATGTGTGCAGCTACTTCTCTGTTTTAATAACTCTGTCTTAAATTTCAAAGGAAAGATAGGTGAAAAGTTTGTCTTTGAGGCCTATTTTTATCTTTACATTAACTGCCTTGACAGTTTTAAAATATTTCTAGCTGGGTAATAACTATTGATTGGTTTTATGGATAGAAATTAGGCTGTAGGTGTCAGTTAGATATTCTGAATGAATAAGTGCTCTTTGTTGGTGCATTCAAGGTTGTTTTAGCCTAACTTTCATTAATTTAATCATAAAAAATGTGCTTTAAGGCTTAATTCTACTTTTTGCCTTCATAATTCACCATGTTGTCCTTTAACATTTCTAAAACTTCTTTGAACCTTTGATTTATCTGTCTTTAACTGTGTTTTTATTTTAATCTTCTGATTAAGATTTTAATCTTCGCCTACTCCTTTGGTCTTCAATCTTCACCGATTTTTCTTGCTTCTATGTATAGGAGATTTCTTTGATGCATTGGAGGGTTTTGCTGGAGTAACCGATGTTCATGATGCATCAATTAAACGTGTAAATTCAACCCTTTATGTCCTTTTTTTGTGATATCAGGCCTCAGAGGATCGTCACCCTAGGCCTTTAATCATTTTCCTTGACTGTTGGATGGTTGTTTTGTTTAATTACCATGAAACCTGTGAATATTGGGTTTAACTGCTTCAAAGGCTCGGTGGAGGTGAAGGAGCTGTGCAAAGGAGGAGAAATGTGTGGAGGGAAGGTTTCATGGAGGGGATCTGAGCACCAGGGTTTCGAATTTGCGTTTGGAGCGAAATAGTGGAAGATCATTTTTGAGGAATACTGGGCGGTTTTTGCGCATGATCTTGGTGGTAAGTGGTATTTCCACAAACGAGCGTGATATGGTTTGGAGGGTGACGCATGTCTCCCCGAAAACCACTCCTTTCCCGTTGAAGTTGCATGATGAAAGGGTTTGGGCAAATCGGGCATGAAGAGGATTTTAGGCTATCTGATCTGGGCAATCCAGACCGACGGCTATTAATTAGCGCGAACGTTGAAGAGTTGTGTGGTCAGATTGGTGGTGGGACCAGACACGGGCATTAGCAATCTTGTTGCGTAGCGGGTTGTTTGATCGGCAGGGTTTTTTTTTTTTTAAGGTAGGAGCTTGGGAGAACCGTTCAATCTTAAGGATGGATGGCGGAGATTACTTCAGGGAAAAGGTAAAGGCACTGGGTAAATTATAAGAGAAGAGGACTGAAGATATGCGTGGGAGTGGGTTTTATGAGGGAAAGGAAAGATCAGGAGCATAAACAAAAGTGGTTTCATCTTTAGCTAAGGTCATGGGATATAGTCTTATGAGAAGAGGGGGCTGAGGCTTAAGCCATAAGGGGATTAAAGCCTGTCTTTATGAAAATTCAGAAAATGGGCCAAAAAGTGTGTGTTTTAGCCTTTTTTTGGTGTTCATATGGGAATAAAAAGGAATTTAAACCATATGAAGGGGGTTTTTAATGATTTAAATGGGTTTTTTTGGAAAAAATGGAGGTTTTGAAGAGGGATCATGGGTTTTTTAAAGGAATGAGTGTCTGTCATGATGAGTGAGGATGAGTGAAAAATGGATGGAGGAAGAAGGTAGAAATGATGAAGCAAGTTTGAAAACAACCTTTCATATCTCAGGAGGGTAACTTGGATAGATTTGGATGAAGATTTAGTGAAGGATAACTTTATAGGATAATGAACATAGTGATATTTTCAAAAAACTCACAAGTTTTCATAGAAAGCTTGTTTTTGGAAATGTATGGACTAATATAGCCATAATGAGGTTTAACGGAATTTATATATGGCTAACATCATGGAGATTTAGAAGAAGAGGATGTAAAGGGAGAGTTCAAAGACTTCAAAGAATGGTTAAAATAATGTTTGATGTATTCACTGCAGAAAGAGCAGAAGAAGGTTCTAAGCCTCCACATGGAGAAGGATCTTCATATGGTAGGAAGGATGAAGATAAAATTTTGAAAGGAAGTTGAGGAAAGCCACCTCCATCTCCACCATTCCCATCATCATCATCTTGATTAGCATCTTCATCTTCCACTTCCACCACAAAAAACCACCCACACTCATTCAAAAATCCCAAAAGGCAAAAATCCATTACTCAAGCTGGACATCAAGTTTGAACTTCCCATGTACAATGGTGAGGTAAATGCAGAGAAGTTAGATAATTGGATCTGTCAAATGGAAGTATACTATAGAATTAAAAATCTACAAGAGGATGACATAAATATCTAGTTAGCTTCATTAAGGCTAGAAGGGGCCGCACTAGTTTGGTGGGAGGTGCTGGCTCGAGGGGTCCTGACCCAGGTTCGGAGGTTAAGATTTGCCAAAAAACCCCTATACTACTGGCCCTTTCGGCAGTGACTTGCTTGCGCAGGTCAAAGTCTCACTCTAAGAAGTATGGGTGGGTGCTGGAACCAGGTTTCCGCACCCTAAGAGAGGATAGGTAAGCCACATAGAGCTACGTTCGACTTTATAATGATCATATCACCTATCTCAGAACCAGATCTATAGATCTCCTTTTCATCCATGTGTGCAAGGTCAACTATACTTACTGTACTCAACAAATCATATACTTCTAAAACAGTAGTGCAGCATTACAGTTATTCTTTGCATAAAACATAACAGAATAGACACAGATGCAGAAGAAACACTTAACACAGTACTTTCGCAGCTTCACATAGAATATGCATAACACAGCAGCTATCAAAGATTCGCTTCAACAGTACAAATATATTCAGTCATGCAACAACCATTCTCATTCATTAATCCTTCAGTTCCTTCTTACAATACCCAAACCCGACCTGCGCACACAGTAGCAGGGTCCACACACAGTAGGACTTGGGATCTCCGCGCACACAGCCAGCAGGAGTCTTTTCCCTAAAAGCCCAAAAAAATCTACTAAGCCACAATTCGCATCAAGATCTCATCATCTTCTTGCCTTATAATTCAAAATGTCCCTCTATTTATAACAATCTACCCTAATCTTTCCTATGGTCCACAAACCATGGTTTGCAGACTCCAGGTCTACCCTTTGATCCACCATAAAACCCCTATGCTAGACTAATTATACAAAAAAATATGAAAAATTGGACCAGTTTCGCAGCTTGCAGGAGACCCTGTTCCAACAGTCCCCCAACACAATCTTGTGACTCGCCCCGAGTCACTGTGGTGGTGCAATCTCTAACTGCGCACGTAGGGCATTGATGGCTATGATCAGTGGAGGTAACACTTCTTGACTCTGAGCAGCATCACTCTGTGCAATTTCTACAAGCTTCTGGGAGGTTGGTCCTTCATTTGTCGTGGTGACACTCTCTAGTGTCTGAGTTAGTCGCTTGATCGCGCCATCTACATCCTACGAAATCTGGAGGGCTGTTGCAGCCCAAGGCTTTAGATGTTCCGCAATTACATGCTTTTTGAGCTGGAGTTCCTCAACCTCGTCCTAGAGATCATTGTTGGTCTTCAAACGTGCCAAGCGTTGTGCAAGCACCAAGGTGGGTAGTGTAGCTTCGACCTGCTCGAAAGCTTCTTCCTTCTATCATAAGTCCTGATTGATTTCACGGAGGACCGGATCACACTGGACCTTAGTCCAGAGTTGCATGACTCTCTTTAGAAACTAGGTGCCTTGAGAAATCTGCCCTGAAATAACGTTTGTTGCTTCGATTACTAGTGCGGCGCACTGGGCTCGTATTTCCAGAGGTGTTTCAGGCTGCAATTTGGCTTGTAAGTCGGTGATTTGCTGCTTCAGTTGCATCTTGATGATGTTCATTTCCATCCTAGATTCTTTCAGTGCTGCAACCAATTTTTCCACTTTAGCCCGAGGTGTGGCTACAGCCGGGATCTCGTCTGTAACCTCTGTGCAAAGATGGTAAATCACTGTTTCAAGCTTCGCCTGCTGTGAAATGGCGAGGAGCAAGTCTGTGGCCTGCTGCGTGATGCTCTGCTCACCCGTATCAAGTTGTTGGTGTATTTTCTGGTCGCGATGGTTAAGATCCTGGAATAGAGCGTTGTGGAGGCCTTGTAAGGCTTCGTGGGGTAGCTTAGCCAAGTCCAACTAGATCACTTTTCCTGCTTGGATATGATTTCCTATCAGGGCAGTGCTAGGTACAGAACAGAGAAGGCTTTCTTCCCTAGCTAGTGCTATACTGCTAGATACCGAAGGAGTCCGTGCGTGGCTGACGATGGTCTGCAGCGTATCTGTTTTTAACTGAAAGGTGTAGAGCTCAACCTGGATGGTGTCGATTGTAGCCTTCTGTTGTTCTTCTATGGCTGCCCAGTTATCTTCTGTAGCCACCATAACTGCATCCGTGATTTTCTCGAGGTCACCGTCAGTTAGTGTGACCGCCGCATCATATTGCTTGCTGTGGGCATGTTGTTTCTTTCGGGGCCCTAGTGCAGGATCACCTAACCACTTCATACCATGGGGGGGGGGGGGGGGGTGGTATCCTTGTCATAACCTACCACAGTATCGGTCGTGGCATCTTTGGAGGTGGCCTGTGGTAGCTGTGTATCCTTTTTCGTGGCTACATATGAGCCCTTCTGGCTGGGCTCTGTGGGCTTCCCATGGGTGGCTGTGAAGCTTATTTTCCAAGCAGGGGCCATAGCATGATCATCAGGTCAATTTCTTCATCTGCTACCATATACGAAAGTGTCATCCATGTCTTATTTTTTAGGCTGCGGAAATGAATATGGTGCATGGTAACTTGGAATGCTGCAACACTTTTGTATTTGTCATATACCTTCGGGGACAACTGGGGTCGGGAATTTATGGCTACTTCCACGCTGCTCTAGAAGAGGACCCATAAATTTTTTTTATTCTCGATGTGCTGCACATCCTTATAGTCCCATAAATGAGCATACCGAGCTCCTTCACACATCCCCGAGGGGAGCTCGGGGAGGACCGACTCCTTAGGGGTGTCCCAGGAGACCAATGCTATAAGGATTAATAACTATGAATAGCATAAGGACGTCCCCTGCTCCTGAGATTCGCGGAAATTAGCCAGAAATTAATCGCATAAATATTGAGCCCAATTGAAGGAGACTCCCTTCACACACTTGCTGGCTAACCGAATAACATAGGCGGGGATAGTCGCAGCCTAGCACTTCCTCATTAGCTTGCAGGCTAAGAGCCTAGTACCCATCTATGTAGCAGGATCACTGATAGTCTAGATCACAAAGCCTCGCTTATTTTGACTCACCTTGTAGGTCTTCCACACAAACTTAGTGATATATGCTTCATAATTTTTTCCCACCTGCCCCAGAGGGTGCGGCCCTTGCATAGGAAG
Organism: Pinus albicaulis; assembly: GCA_034641835.2. Taxonomy (NCBI): domain Eukaryota; kingdom Viridiplantae; phylum Streptophyta; class Pinopsida; order Pinales; family Pinaceae; genus Pinus; species Pinus albicaulis. The sequence goes on from CM076584.1 coordinate 148,226,259, forward strand.
GTCTGTACTCTTGTGGATCAACGCAGCATCAATAGGGACTCTGTCCTGAATCCATAAGAAGCCATCGTGAATTAAGGTGAGCAACTACCAAGCCAACCTATTTGTGACATTGTAAGGGCCAAAATGGGGCATCCAGAGCATATTCAAGAGTCCAGACCTAGCCAAGCCACATATCCAGTGCTGAGAAACCACCGTGACTCCTTCATTTGCACGGATCGTATCGAAGTACAACACAGGGACCAACTCAGGGAGGGTTTCAGAGTCCGCCAAGTCGTGACCATCAAACTTGACCTCATGGAGTCTTTCACAAGGAATACTGAGGACAGGGACTTCTCCCGGAGTTAGGGGGGTTTACAGATAGGTGACCAAGCCATCCAAGTTCTTTGGCATTCGCATGGATGGTCTACATGGGTGAACGAAGGGAGGTAACCAATTGATCGGATTGGCAGGAAGAGCACTTTCCTGCACATATTGATCTAGAGGTGATGCCGGCGAGGAACTGGCGTGCCTCAGAGAAGTTCTAGGCTTCTCGGTAGCCCATATTGCAACTTTTAGGGCTTTTCCTGAGCCTTGTGCTTTCTCTTTCCCTTTCCTTGTGACCAGCGTAGAGGGAACTTCTTCTAGTTCAGATTCAACTTCCATTATTTCCTCAACGTTAGGCCCTGTCGGGGCCAAAGGTTTGGCAGGGTTAGTGGCCATCATCCTTACACGAAAAATGAATCCTAGCCCTGGGTGACTACTATTGGATGGAGAAGTTTGACTAGACATGAGAGGGATAGCGTAGATATGAGAAATTTGATTGCTCAAGTTCTTTCAAGAGAAGAATGATGAGTTCAAGCTATGCAAGTGAGACGGAACCTCTGGTTGAATTATCCTACTCCTTCTATAACACCCACAATCGTGAAATGGTAAGGTAAAATTTATCTAAGATGTATCCCCCAGGAAACAGTAAAAAATCCCAAAAATTTTCTTCATTAAATGCCCGGAGGCTGCTCCTTTTAATGGTAACTTTTTCTTTTTACCAATTGTCATCATTCCAACGGCTAGTTTTCACATCCCCTGTGTTCTTGGCCTATCTTCTACGCTAGGGTCAATCATCTGCATCTTCTGTGCATCCTCCCCCAACACAGGATTTCTTCCTAGGTAACGTATGACCAAAGGCAAAGTTTCCTGACATTCGTTATCCCAAGAGAACCTTACCTTTCATGTAAGTGAGGTTTTAAGAGGGGCTATAGTCAAAGCATATTTCCAAATGAACCTCCTGTAATAACCTGCGTGGCCAAGGATTAAACACAGCTATTTTTTTGTTGTAGGGGTTGTTGGATAGATGAGAGCTCTGCTTTCTGTACCTATAGCTGGTGGAGGGTGCATTTTAATGTTACTTGTTTGTGGTCGAATCAGTTTGGTGCCCGTGCGCGGACATGAGTCGAAAGTGGCTTGTGGGTCAACCTATCCTTCTTTTCGGGCTAGGCCATAGTAGTCGATTATTCCTAGCTCCTTCGGTTCCCATGTGGGTAGTTCAGTACCCAATCCTTCAAAGTAAGGTAGGTCCCTTAGCTATGAGGAAACACAGCGGAAGTATTTTGTGACCCGAAGACAATGCAGCGCAGAGACATCATGTAAGTGATTCTGCCAATTCTCTATCTCCTCATCAGAATCAGAGAAGCATTCATTATCCTCCTCCCAAAAAGTACTTCATCCATTGTTGGGTTGATTGCGTCCCGTGCAATTAACTTATAGATATGGTCCACATCCTCATCCTTAGGTACTAGTTTAGTGTAGCATTTACCTTCCATAGGGTCTAATGGTACTATCACCCTTGTGCCGTTATTTTCAAACACCATGCTTCTCTTTTTTAAGTTAATGATACCATGTTGATGGCCATTTCAAATCATAGTAGTGCGGGAGTGAGGTCCACATCTTGTACGATGCGGATGACTTCAAATTCAGCCTGGACCTTGACCCTCGCGATATCTACCATAATCTCTGATAGCCTCCCTAAAGGTATGATATTTTGTTAATTAGCCATGCGCAGCTGAATAGTAGACCATTCCAACTTTGGTTCACCAATTCGTTGCCAAGTCTGTTTAGGTAATAAATTTGCATCTGATCCTAGATCCAAAATAACCCAGTCCATCTCGTAATCGCTGATCTATGCCGTCAGTTGCATCTCCCTCCCACTGCGTTTCTTGTATTTGTATAGTTTGTGCACATCCCTAATATCTGGGGATATGGTAGGGCATGTTGCGCAACTATCTATTAAAGCCTGAAGGTTCTGCACAGCTTTTGGGTTGTGCAACAACTTCATACATGCCTGCAAGAAAGGTTTGACCTCCTCATCTGCCTTAAGGTTCGCAGGGAGTAGGGACGTAGGTGCCTCTGTCCTGATAAAGTCCTTGTGAGCTGTCATAAATGTTTTTGTTTCTTTGTCTAGGTCCAGCCCTTCTTGTTTTCTAACTGCCTTGTGGATCAGAGGTTCAGTTTCAACCTTCTCCCTAGTTCCTCTAGTAGCCAATCCACTACGCGTAACAACATTTATGCTCGGATCCTTATCTCGCATCTCAGCCTTAACCCTCTACATATTCTGCGTAGGTGGTAGATGCTTCTCCCGCATTTTCGCTATTAAGACTTAGAACGGTCTTCAGGTGTATTTATCAGTGCCTGATACTTGCGGGGTTGTCTCGTAGGGTTCATCGTCGCTCTGTAAGGCTGCAACGTATCTGCAATTTATATCAAATCGGTTTCCCCTTGCCCCAACTACACTTCCACCTCGACCTCCTCCCACAGCTACCGAGGGGGGCCTCTTATGCACGGGGGTTTTTGGTGATGCGAGGTACGTGTACCCTATTCAATTTCCCCTAATTTATCATTAGATCATAGGTTCGATAGTTCTATGTCATGCCCTACTGATCGACAGAGCCGACACCATTGTTTCTTCCGTTTTGGGACGTATGTGTCCTAACGAGGGCAGTGATTTATATCATGCAACCTTGCTACGTGGAAATCCTCGCACCACAATGCAGGTCCGCTTGAGCCTAGTCATACTAGGTGTTACACCATTTTTTGGTCATCTAACCTTTTATCATTAGATGGACCCAAGTACACCATGTAAGACCAGTTTTACCCTAAGTAAAACTGCTTTCACTATGTTAAAGTAGGAAACCCCAAAAGGAAATATTAAACAAACCTATATTTGTTTGATTTTCCTCATGGAATAATTAATTAAACCATAATTTAATTATTATTCCCAGTCATGTTAAACCCAAAAACAAAGAAATTAATTAGATAAACCTTTATTTATCTTATTATTTTCTAGGAATAATTATTTAAATCTTATTTAGATAATATTGCTTGTTAAATATGACCAAATCACCCACAAATAATTAAATAAATCATTATTTATTTGATTATCCTTCAACCACTTCCTTAAAAAGATAAATAAATCATTTATTTATTTATTATTGACAAAAAAAGGGATTTGACCCAAGTCAAATACTTTTTCCCTCCAACAAATATAATAAAATATTCCATAAAAGGTGGATCTAGATTTGGTTAACATTATTTTAATCATGCACCAAGATCTAGAATGACCCAATATTTTGTTATAAATAGGAGGGTTCTCCCCCATCATTCCTCACCTTTTGTTGCCTACTAGATCACTCTGGATCTATACACTTGGTCTCCTTCTTCATCATTTTGCTCCCATTGAGCTTCACTTTTACATTGGGTTTTCTACATTTGCAAGAGAGAGAAAGCTTAGATCTGAAGTGCTGAGGACTACAAAGAACCCATCCCATTGAGGAGAGCTGGATACACCTTCTTGTTTTCCTCCCAGGTGCCCTGTAATATAAAATTCTTTCAAAAAATCGTGTTCTTGTCTTGTCTGTTGGATGCATGGAACAAACCCTTTATTTTACTGCTTAATGTCTTTCCATATATAGATCTGGTATTTTGCAGCTATTTTCTTGTCTAACCAATTGCAGATCTGAAGATATTGGCAGCCACTTTTGTTGTTAGGGCTATTAGTTATGCGTAGCTAAAGTGGTCCTTTTTCGTACACTTCGATGAAGGATTCATACTAACAAATGGCGACTCCAACCTCTAGAACAATGACTTATCATGCTTGAGCGTGCCTCTGAATATCGCTGTGTTGCATTGCAAACCATGGAAGCGGCCAAGAAACGCACCAAAAGCTCAATATGACCAAAAAGTCCAGCCTCGTCCTTTTCACGAAGGCGACCTTGTTCTAGTATATGACCAGGCCCATGATGTCCTTGGTCACAGGAAGTTCGACTCATTATGGCTAGGCCCTTACATCATCAATAAGGAGCTTGGTAAGGGGGCATACCTTTTAGAAGACTTCAAAGGCAATCTTCGCAATGCACTCTATCTTAAGAAATATTACCCTTAGCATTTCCTTTCTGAGATGCGTGTTTTATTTTCTGTTAGATAGCCAGCATATTTTTATTTTTATCCTTCGCCAGGACCTATTTTGTCCAAGAAGGGTCACTTCACCTCTCCTTAAAATCGAATTTCCTCACTTACAACACTTGTACTTGGGGCACCCTCTTGCCTCCTTACTTGTCCATGTTTGTGACGATTTTCGTCATGAGTCCCCACCTTGTACTCATGATTTTATGGTCCCCCATTGGGCCTTTTACTGTGTGGCAGCACCATCTAGTCGCCCTTGTTTAGAGCATCCAAGTTGAGTCATCATCGCATTCATGGAGTCTATCCCGCGTCCCTTTGTACCCCACTATAGCCCTCCATCCTTCATTGCTTGGTCTCTCTCTTGTGTCGCATATTATGACCTTCAGTCCCACTGTCCCCTATCCCTTACGATATTGTGTCGGTCGCTGCCATGTCATTCATGCCCTTTATGCTCTAACAAGGGAAGTCGTCCATTAGCTACTCAGTCCTTTCCACTTCACTATCATCATTAGTGTCAGTCTGTCCGTCGCTCTACTCTTTTCTCTCGTGCCTTAGTTGAGGGTCTCTCATTGCCTCACCTATGGTGGACCTCCTTCTGTCGACATCAGCTCATTCATTCCAGAAGCCAGGTCTAGAGGGTGGTGTACCTTGGTTCCAGCTTCCACTCTTGTTCGGTGCCTCGGATCAGGCCAAGGGATCTCTCATTTCCCTTTGACTTGATTGTTTCTCTAGCTCCTTTCAGCATGATCGAGATTCGTATACTTGATGGTCCAGTGATCTAGCAGCATCTCTTGATGATTCCCGGGTGTGTGTGAGATGTCTCAACCCTCATGAGGGGGTGGCCCTGCAGGTAGCCCCCCACATGCCCGGATGACCTCTTCCTTGCAGCCTTCGATGCAGCTCCAGATATTTGATGATGTTGGCCGTAGCCACTTGCAGCGCCTCTTTGCTTTGCATGTATCAGTCAGATTTTGTGAGCCCTTCCCCATTTACCGGGGGCATTTGGGTTGTATTTGTCTCATGTACTCAGATATTATTGTACTAGTCCTGGCTGTTATCCCAGGCACAGCATGTATGTGAGACTCTTCATTGTATTTTTATCTGGCCCTTGATTATGCCAGCTGTACTCTATAGTTCGGTCCCTTGTTTACTGGACACACTATTCTTTTGTACTTTGTCACGGTGGGCATAGGTATACCTCCCCCGCCGCCTTCAGCACAGGTACCCTCTCATAACAGAGACTTGTTGCACCTGCGAGTCTCGTCTCCTCAGGGTCTAGTCCTTCAGCACACTATCTACCTCACAGTTCTCTCTCTGACACCCCTTCTTGTCTAGTGATTATACGCTGATAGCCGGTCATACGATTTGCTCCTGACACTCGCACGGCTGAGGGCAATACGGCCCACCATTTTTTGGTCATCTAACCTTTATCATTAGATGGACCCAAGTACACCATGTAAGACAGTTTTACCTAAGTATTGCTTTCACTATGTTAAAGTAGGAAACCCCAAAAGGAAATATTAAACAAACCTATATTTGTTTGATTTTCCTCATGGAATAATTAATTAAACCATAATTTAATTATTATTCCCAGTCATGTTTAACCCAAAAACGAAGAAATTAATGAGATAAACCCATAGTTATCTTATTATTTTCTAGGAATAATTATTTAATAATATTCCTTGTTAAATATGACCAAATCAACCACCATTAATCAAATAAATCATTATTTATTTGATTATATCCCAATCACTTCCTTAAAAAGATAAATAAATCATTTATTTATTTATTTTTCACTAATCAAGGGATTTGACCCAAGTCAAACACCCTTTCCCTCCAACAAATATAATAAAATATTTCATTAAGGTGGATCTAGATTTGGTTAACATTATTTTAATCATGCACCAAGATCTAGAATGACCCAATATTTTGTTATAAATAGGAGGGTTTTCCCCATCATTCTTCACCTTTTGTTGCCTATTAGATCACTCTGGATCTATACACTTGGTCTCACTTTTCATCATCATTTGCTCCCATTGAGCTTCATTTTTACATTGGGTTTTCTACACCTACAAGAGAGAGAAAGCTTAGATCTGAAGTGCTGAGGACTACAAAGAACCCATCCCATTGAGGAGAGTTGGATACACCTTCTTGTTTTCCTCCCAGGTGCCCTGTAATATAAAATTCTTTCAAAAAATCATGTTCTTGTCTTGTCTGTTGGATGCATGGAGAAAACCCTTTATTTTACTGCTTAATGTCTTTCCATATATAGATCTGGTATTTTGCAGCTATTTTCTTGTCTAACCAATTGCAGATATGAAGATATTGGCAGCCACTTTTGTTGTTAGGGCTATTAGTTATGCGTAGCTAAAGTGGTTCTTTTTCGTACACTTCGACGAAGGATTCATACTAACACTAGGTTAGGTCCTCCACTTCATCCAGGTCGCATTGGACTAGGTCCTCCTATCTGAAGGTATTCCATTGGTAGTGGTCACATATCCTTCATATGTCTTGATACTCGACATCGTATGCACCATGGATCTGCGCTAGCTTCCCTCCCTCGTTCATTTCGTAGGTCCTGAATCTCCAGGTGCATTGCGCCGAGCTGCTCCTGAATTTTCTGTACTCCTAACGAAGTATCTTCTTTGGGAATAGCTTCTAGTTTCATAGCGGCTTCCAAAGCTTTATCCTATGACTCGAAAGTTTGGTAACCCATAGGTATTCGTAGGTGAGGTAGCAGCATAGTGATGAACCACTCCGTATGTTGTTTGTCATCATAATTTAATTCTCCTTCTCTGATAGCTTTCTTTAGGCACTGATCAGATTCCCATACAGACTCAGTCATTTCTTGCTTGAAATCTTTCACGTCTGCTATGATCTGCGAATAGGACTTAGTCTTTCGGAATTGTTGTTTCAAAGCGTCCTTAATATCTTGAATATATGCACTTCCATTTTGAGATACATATTTCATATACCAGTCCAGAACTCTTCCTTCAAAGGCTAGGGATAACTGTGCCCTATTCACAGTATCACTTGCCACATTTTGCGCAGTCTATACCAAGTCTATAACAAACCAAAATCGGTCCATGTCCTCATATCCCACACCTTTGAAGGTGGGTAATTTCAAGTGCACCTCCATATCTTCATCTTGCGGGCTTTCAGACGGGGTTTTACACTTACGTGTTGGGCTTTGCACAAATGTTCCTTCTAATGAGCTATAGACAGATCTATCCCGTTCTGGATTGGCTCGATATTACTTACCGCTCTGCATTGTACTTTCATTCAGAGTGGAGGTCATTCAACCATACCTACTCTTCTTCCTTCTCAGGCCTTTAATACTTCTCTTGGCATTACTCGATCCCCTTCTCAAAATGCTCCTGGTCCCGGCAACGGAACCATTTGTTGGCTCGAGGGGTCCTGACCTAGGTTTGGAGGTTAAGGTTTGCCAATAAACCCCTATACTACTAGCCCTTTCAGCAGTGACCTGCTTGCGCGGGTTAAAGTCTCACCCAAAGCAGTATGGGTGGGTGCTGGAACCAGATTTCCGCACCCTGAGAGAGGATAGGTAAGCCAAGCAAAGCTGCGTCCAACTTTATAATGACCAGATTGCCTATCTTAGAACTGGATCTATAGATCTCCTTCGCATCCATGTGTGCAAGGTCAACTATACTTACTGTACTCAACAAATCATATACTTATAAAATAGTAGTGCACCATTACAGTTATTCTTTGCATAAAAAATAACATAACAGACCCAGATGCAGAAGAAACACTTAACACAGTACTTTCGCAGCTTAACATAGAATATTCATAGAAAAGTAGCTACCAAAGACTCGGATCAATAGTAAAAATATATTCAGTCATGCCACAACCTTTCTCTTTCATTAATCCTTCAGTTCCTTCGTACAATTCCCAAACCCAACCTACGCACACAGTAGCAGGGTCCACACACATTAGGACTTGGGATCTCTGCACACACATCCAGCAGGAGTCCTTTCCCCAAAAACCCAAACAGATCTACTAAGCCACAATTCGCATCAAGATCTCATCATCTTCTTGCCTTATAATTCAAAATGTCCCTCTTTTTATAACAATCTAACCTAATCTTTCCTATGGTCTGCAAACCATGGTTTGCGGACTCTAGGTCTACCCTTTTACCCATTATAATTCTTTCGGGGCTTTGAACCACCCCAAAACCCCTGTGTTAGACTAATTATACACAAAAATATGCAAAATTGGACCAGTTTCACAACTTGCAAGAGACCCTATTCCAACAGGAGGCAAAGACTCAAGAGGAAATTCAAATTCATGGTAAGATATCCATTTCTTGGGTTGAATTCATTTATTTCATTAAAATAAATTTTTATCCATTATCCTATATGAAAAAATAAATAATGAAATGGAAAAGCTTTAGGCAACTCAAAGGCCAAATTTTTCAAGAGTACACACATGATTTTAGAAAGATAACTTTTTTGTTAGAAGTAAACTTCAATTCACAAGACACACTCTTGAAATATATTGGGGGTTTACATTCCTACTTTAAAAATACTATCCTTGTTTTTAACCCAAACAACTTAGCTGAAGTATGTGTGCAAGCCACACATATTGAAGCAAGGGGGAAGAACATTCAGGAAGAGGGTAGTAAGAAGAAGGCATTCAGGGGTAAGGGAAAAGAGAAGGGAGGAAAATGGAAGGTAAAGAAGAATGCAAGAATAAATAAATAAGGGGAGAAAAATACATGCAAACATTGTTCCAAAGAGGGGTATGATGAATCCCCTTGTTGGAAACTACATCCCGAACTAAGGCCAAAGAAACCAAATAAAAAAGGGAAACAAAAGATGAATTCCACCACACAACAAGATCTTGGATCCAATTCAGGAGATGAGACCAAGATTGTATCCATTGTTAACAAAGTAAATGAAGCCATAGCAAGTACTATTTCCTCAAATGGTCACAAAAACACTCCAAATGAAGGCACAAGGATAGAATTGTTCCATGTTAGAGTGATTTCAAACCATACAAGGATTGATGCATTGTTTGATAGTGGATCACAAGCAAACCTAATTTCTGAAGACTTGGTCAAAAATCTTAACCTTGAAACCATACCACATCATAAACCATACCCTTTGGGTTGGATAGTTAACAATGCCAATTTACATGTTACAAGGAAATGCATATTTTGACTTTCTATTACTGCAAACTTTGTTGATGAAGTCGAGTTAGATGTGGTTCCACTTGACATTTCTAGGATTATATTGGGAAGTCCATATTTGTATGACAGGGAAGCGATGTTTTATCACCATGAGAACAAATATCATTTTATTAAGGATGGGGTGGAGAATATTGTGAGAGCTCATCGCAAAAAAATGAATATTTCTTTGGTTAATGCAGGGCAAAAGAAGAGGCTAGTTAATTCAAGTAAAATTTTTGTGCTTCTCATGATCAAGAAACAGGATGATGTTGAATATGAATATTTTGAAGGATGTGATGAAAAATTAAAATATTATTTGTTTAATGTGGTAAGTCAACATGGCGAGATGTTTCAAGAACCAGATGGGTTACCTCCTAAGAGGGGAATTCAGCATGAGATTCAGTTGCAGCAGGATGTTCTGCTTCCAGAAATTGGTATGTATCGCATGTAAATTATGGAGAGTTTGGAAATAAAAAAAAAAATCAAATAATTCCTGAAAAAAGGTGTCATACTCCCATCTAATTCGCCATGTGGTTCACCAATGTTTTTGGTACCAAAGAAGGACAGGGCTTGGCGCATGTGCATAGATTTCTGTGCACTGAATAAAATCACGGTAAAGAATCACTACCCACTCCCACGCATTGATTATTTTCTAGATAAATTAAAGTATGAAAGATATTTCAGTAAGTTATACTTGCAAAGTGGTTATCATCAAGTTAGAATAACTGAGGAAAACATCCGGAAAATGGATTTTAAAACTAGACAAGGATTGTTTCAGTGACTAGTTATGCCATTCTGTCTAGCAAATGCTCCAGATACTTTCATGAGAGTCATGAATGATTTACATAGACCATTTATAGATTAATTTGTCATTTTTTACTTATCTGACATACTTATATTCATCAAATCAAGAGAAGAACATGTCATGCATGTGAACAAGGTACTTGATGTCTTGAAAAAAGAACAATTATTTTTAAAGATGTCGAAGTGTGAGTTTTTCAAGACTTCTTTAGTGTATTTGGGACACATTGTCGGAGGAAGTGAGTTGAGGATATACCCTTACAAATTACAGGTCATACTGAATTGGCCTAAGCCCAATACAATTATAGAGGTAAGAAGCTTTCTTGGGGCAGCAGAGTATTGGATGAAATTTACTGCTAATTTTCTTCCATTGCATCTCCATTACATGCATTGAAAAGTGTCAAGAAAGTCTTCCATTGGGGAGATATGCAGCAAAAATCATTTGATTCTTTAAATAAGAAGATAATTTTAGCACCGGTATTGGCTCTTCCAGATCTTAGACATCCATTTGAGATCCAAACAGATGCAAGTGATTATGCTATGGGAGCAGTTCTCATGCATCATGGTAAGCCTATTTCATTTCATTCTGAAATTTTTAATGGATTTGTGACTAAATATCCCACCTATGAAAAATATTTATATACATTAGTACAAAGTGTGAATAAATGGAAGCACTATTTTATGGGGAAAGATACCCTAATCCATAACAACCATCAATCGTTGCAATACATATAATCACAGTCAAATTTGCAGCAATCAAGACATTTCAGATGGATGGTATTTCTATAACAATTTCATTGGGTTATCAGGTACACATAGCGAATCTACAATAAAGTAGCTTATATGATCTCTAGGCCTATTTTAAATTCATCTATTATACTCAAGAACATTTCAATTATGCATGAAAGTTACATTAAGAAATATGCATATGATAGTGATTTTCAAGATGTGTATGAAAGCTTGAGTCAAGGAAAGTAAAATGAAGAGTTCGATTATCATGTGGCACATAACAATTTTTTGTATCACTTGGGAAAGTTATATATATCAGAGGGAGAAAGAAACAATATCCTAATGGAGGCAGATACATCACTGATTGCTGGACATTTCAGTGTACGCAAGACAATAGCGAATCTCTAAAGGTATTGTTATCATTGGAAAATTAGACAAAAAAAGGGGACATTATTTAATGTCAGGGAGAAGGATTTACGGGGATGAAAGACATTAGAAAATATAAAATTATTTAAATTTATCTAAGGTCTGAAAGAAAAAATCTAATTGCGCACAAGAATAACTAGTCAAAAGCACCTTTGCGCACAAAATTCTTCGATAAGTGCACCTTTGCACACTTTTTACTCAAAAAGGCACGCAATCCTGGGAGTCGTGAAAGTCACTTTCGAAGACCACAAGGCACACTCCAGGACATTGATTCCACACTTGAGGCCACCTAAGGATAGCCGCCCAAGCCTCCTTGGGACCTCAAGGGATCACACAATGGATTAAATGTGGCACATAATGGAATCACCCTCCTCTCTTAGGTCACTATCCACAATGTACCAAAAGAGGGAAGGAGAATTTGAATTCTCCTATGAAAGGCCACCAAGAGATGAACAACATGAGAGAACATTATTATGCTAGCCAGAATCTCCTCGAGAAATACTAGCAGTGTGTGATCTGGAGTAGAGATAGAGGGGACTTAGTTGTTGGCCATCCAACAAATCTAGTCCACCATAGTAGAGAGAGGGAGAATTTGCGCCAAGGAAACTTAGAAGTAAAGGCATCCTTGCATCAGGACTTGGAGCTCCATAGTTCCAAGGGCCCCTTGGAAAGTGGGTTAAAGTTTCATCCTCATTTCCTACTAGCACTGAATAAGAGGGGACTGAAGCACCGTCGTTTGGATTATTGAAGTTGTTTGACTCTATTTAGAGCTTTTGTTTTATTTTTTTTAGTTTTAGTTGTATTGCTTGAATATGCATGCTATTTCTCTATCTAGTATGTTTATATTTGAGCATGTTCCACTAACTTGCTTGAATCCATCTATTTTCTACCTGTGACCAATAACTTAAGAGGGAAAAACCACCCCTCTTAAGAAAGTGTGATTTGGTACATCTGTGCACCAAACACACTAACACGGGATTGGCGACTCCACTAAATTTTATTTCCAAGTTTATGTGGATGTGCATTTTTGCAGAGACCTCCATCTTTGCTATGGAGTTGGGCTAGATTTGCCCCTTTTCTCTCCTTCATTTCCTGGTTCATCCCTAGTGACAGACTAAAGTAGAAGATATCCCAAAAATTACTCTACATGAAAATTGCGCGCATTTCTCACAAACAGGTGTTCATTCATAGGTGACTTGCACGCAAAAATCGCACATGTTTCAGCCTTTTGCGTGCAAAAAAAATAAGTGGAATTTTCTCGACTAATTCCATATTTTCCTACTTTTAAAAGTTACTAGAAGCCCATAATACATCTTCCAACACTGGTTTAGGTGCCCCGCAACTTGCTAAAGCTCATTCTTAGTTTCTCTTAGTAGCCTAGGTGTTAGTTTTATTTCAAGTTGATTTTTGCAAAGTTAACACATAGTTTAAGTAGGAGGAAAATTAACTTGAATTTAGAAATAATTTATTTTTTGCAAATTTAGGTACCAAAACACTTAGGTAATTAGCCAAAGTAAGTGACCCAAGTCCACGCATGCTTAGCTAGTTCTTTTGTCTAGAGTAGAAGTCATTAGTTTAGTTCAATTTTTGCACTAGGATTTTGGGACCAGGATCGAATTGTCGATAGAAGAGTAAGTAATCTCTGCTACCTTTGCACCCTTTGGTGATCCTAGGAAAGCATATTAAAACTCTCTATTCACAACTCACCATCTCCCTATAGTTGATCACATAGATTAAGTAGGAAAAATTGAAATTGACCCGTATCCGTAAATGTTTTTCCTTTGAGCAAGGTACAATAGAACATAGTGTAAATAGGGGATTTTGAAAAGGATCATCGCATATCCACATGTTAAAACTATGTTCTTGTTCACCTTTTTTTCACACACATCTACACCCTAAGTGAAGAAAATACACCTAAAAATGACTTCACAAAAATCACTAAATTCTTCCCACAGGGGCCACAAAATAATTTATAGTCTACGTTAGGACCAAGGGGGTAGGCATCCAATAAGATGCCTTGGTCGTTCTTCATATTGAAACATAGAATTTGAATTTTTAGGGAGCTTTCAAATCTTCCTATCAGCCCACATAAAATAAAACCCGAGCATGGAAGAGACCTGATTCAGAGGGGGTTAGGCTTAGGAGAAATGTGTGCGGTATCTGTTGGGGCCACCTGACCTGGCTGATGCTTGGTATTGTTAGATGAACTACCAAGAAGCCCAAGACTTGAATGCTCACATGGGACATTGGTGCTTAGTGGCAAAAATTACGGCATGATTTCCCTATAGGTGACGGTGCAGGAAGCACTAAATCCTCTACCCTTACCTTCGTGGATTTTCTTCGATTGAATGGGGGCGTCGCCAATTATTCGGCATGTTGTGGCAGAATTCACAAGATATCATCTCAAGGCCTAGTTACATTTGAGTGTGTGAGGATGATTAGGTATTCTAGGATTTGAGTATCATACACAAACAACAAAAAACCATATTTTTCGATTGAATGATCATATAAGATTAATCTAAAGGGAAAATTTATTTTATTTTCACTTTGTTTTATGTATGCGATCATATTTTTTATTTTATTATAGTCTCTATCCTCTCAAATATTTCCAAAACCATACCTATTCAATGCTAGAACAGACTCGATGGGACCTCGTCGATCTAGACTCCTTTTGGACCTCCCCCCATTACCAGGAGGGGTTCTAAGTCTTTCGCCATTTAGGCATCAAAGACGGAACACTGTCACCCTTATTGGCTCATCCTTTATCGGGGCATATTTAGTTGAGAACCCTATTCAGGCTCCCAATGCCACACCAGTGAACACGCCCATAGGGTCACCACACACCACTCCTTGCACAACCCCTATAGGGTAGAGGAGTGCTACCCATTCGGGAAGCCAGGTGAACGCACAACAGGGTATGTCACAGACAAAACCTATTTCGAACCAGAACTTTGTGTTTTCACAAGTTGCAATGGTTACAACCTCGCAGTCACCTTTTCTAGCTTCATTAGATCTACTGGATTTAACCAAGTTGAAAAACATCCCCATTGCACACAATCCCATATGGACTCCCATGCCCTCAAAGCTCGCTTTAGACATTCCAAAATTTGAAGGGAAGTAAGCGGAAGACCCAAGAAATCATGTTATGAATTTCCACCTATGGTCTCATCGAACAACATCTTTGATGATACTATTCGACTAAGAATGGTTCAATGCACTCTAACTAGAGTAGCAGCAAAATGGTATGTGAAGAAACCCTCTGCTACACATGGAACCTTTAGCATCCTCACTACTATGTTCCTGACCTATTTTCAGTTACCCATCCATCACGATTCTGGAATGGAGTTACTGACCCACTTTAGGAAAACCCCCGCCGTCCATATCTCGCGCCATCTCCACTAATGGTGGTGGCGTCGTAGTTTTTGCAAAGCCAAAATCGACGATTGAGTTCTGTTATACCTATTTCTGAAAAATTTCGCTGTAGAGATTTCAAAAGAGGTGGTGAAACAGAAGCCCATTTCTGAAGAGGACGCCATCAGTAAGGCCCAACAACTCGAGCTGATATATACGCAGTCAGGTTATATTTACAATATCTTGCCGAATGCCTGGTGCCATGTCTGGATCCCCTCGAAAGTCCATCCCTACATAAGGGAATGACAGGAACATCTGAGGGTTGGCCTCAAATGAAGCCTCCTTGGTGTTTTTCTAGTAATGCCCAACCCTAGGCCCACCTCCTCGATACATAATAGGGGCCCACCTCCTCATACGAGGCTCCCATGGCCCCCCAATAGGAACCACCACCACTAGTCTCAGCAACACCACCAGCTCGTACATAATGCTGCATAAAATGATGGCATAGGTAAATAGCTTCGATCCATCCCAAACCTTGTAAACTTGTGCAAACATCCCATCATAACAAAAATGGGCAAAGTTGAAAAACTTCCTAGCACTCAGCCGACGCAAGAAACCAAACTACAAACCCGATTCTCGATGTGGAGCAGATGACCCTGCCAGTCGCAAAATAGCCACCAAAGCACACTACCCAGCCAAATATGTCACTGTGCCAATATTTATGCACCCCTCCATAAGGGGCGCCCTACCGCAATGATGCGCTTGGAACCAATCAAGATCCACCATCCCAGATGGAAGTGGATACCGAAGTGCCTCACCTTGAGGTAGCAACCCGGTCACATAATAGATATCTATCTTGGGATGGTTAGTGAGGTCACATCCACGTAGCACCATCACCTTGCATCGCCTGTTCCAGCACTGGATTAGGTAGTGGAGAAGTCGATCCTGTGACCAAAGTAGGTCATTCTCTAGAAATTTCAGGAGACCCCATCGCACCAACTATTGGTGCGCTTGACCATCGGCAATTAGGGAAGTGCAGAGCTCGGGAAAATAGCACTCCCTCCACAGCATCCTGTCATCAAAACAGGAGCACATCAACAACATAAAAACACCAAAAAATAGACAAAATTTCCAGAAATTCTGGCAAAATTGCCTCAGCTCTCCATGCGCCTGTCCCTTAGAAAAGCTTGAGGAGGGCACACCTATTCCTCTCACAGGCACACAAAATGCATGAAAACAATTTGGACAGGTGCGCAGAAGGTGTGAAAAACCTTCGTTTTGCACGCAAAAGGTGCACCAGTTCCCTGATTTCCCACGTACTCAGGGAAAAACCTTGCTCAAAATCTATAAAAACTAGTATTGTATGAACCCCATCACTCCCAAAGTAAAAAATTTAAAATGCAAGACGTCATGGAGTTTACCTGGCCAAAAAATTGCTAATCTCGGGTGCTCAAGATTACTGCAATGACAAGAACTACTCCGTAGAAGCTTCTGACCTCTCAATACTCAACATACACAAATGAACTATATAAGAGCCCTATTCACCCATATGTCGCCCTTTTTAGAAACTTTGGAGGACTATAATAGGATCTCAAAAGCCCCAATCACCGAACCAAAAGAAGCATTGTGATCAGCACTCCATAATGCCCAAGGGCAGTGCCACACATTCGCACCCCTGAAAAAATAAATTTTCAGCATCGGCAGGTATGCCCTATCTCATATTCTTTTTACAACATATGTATTTCAATCATATTTGAATAAAGAAGATTCTTTCACTTGGGGTATTTTTTTTTGCAGGTAATGTGCAAACCATCCATAACTCCATCCACTGAAAGTTGTAGAGTATGTATCATTCTACCCCGAGCATGATAGAGACCCAAAAAAAATCTGCATATCCTGACATCATTTCTCCTTCAGAAATCATCCATAGGTTCCAAAAACCTGATCATGTTTATGATCACCTCACCTTGCACATTATAAGCATCCTTGTTGGTCAGTACAGCCTCCCCTCCAGGGCACCTGTCACCCAAAGTAGACCATATATCTTAGCCAAAGTAATTCCATGGCCATACCATTGTACATCGAGAATCCCCTCATGCCCATTCTCTCACCATGCATCAAGTCAAGTTTTATCATATGAAATAAAACCCCTTTCCCGGACGACCAGGTTGTGCAAGCAGATAAAAAGAACACTACCATGCCTCGCATTTGGCCTACCTTACCTCCATCAACATAACCCATCTTTGATACTTTTTCATCCACTTCATCAACCTCACACATGATACCAACAAATGGGGTCCCCACCCTCAACAAAACACGTTCCTCACATCATTATTGAGCGAACATTTTCATGTTGTGGGGCGCTCATCTCTATGTTTTGTACAAACCAAACCCCATTATTTTACTCTTTTGGTAAGTGTATAAAGACTACAAATGATGCACTACATCCCCCACCCCCCATTCATTTTTTCTCCCATGGCGGTAGTCCCTCGTCACCCTTTGTCAGAGTATCAACCCCCATGCAAAAGCCACCATGACATACCCACCTTGGATTTCCTACCAACTCCAAGGATTTCCCCATCATAAATAGTTATGACTACCCCCAAGTTGCTTCCTATACTTCGACCCTCAGCCACTAAATCCCCATCATCAATTTAAGCCACCCGAACATGCCTATGTTAAACCCATCACATCCAGGATCCTGATCCTCCATATCAATGACCCCCTCATTCGTTTGAGGCTTCCTTTTTATCAAATTCAACACCTATTTTCCAAAAAGGAAGTGGTACCTTGGATTTCCCCCCTCCATAAAAGGGACATCCTCCGGTGGCACTGTGGGAGAGATCATTGCCCACAGATGTCATCGATCCTCTTGACATTCGACTACAACAAAAACCTTCATGTCAAGATGGCATCATACCTTACAAAAATTGTACTTTGATCAAATTCATCGAAGACCTGTGCCTTTATAAGAGTCTCTGTCAGCAATGCTTACACGAGAGGTCCCATCAATCGCCTATGCGTACAATGCACATTTATATTCCATTCCAGGTTTATGTATATGAGTACCACTTTCCACCTATAGTCAAATAAAAAACACCCTAGAGGGTGTGAGCAGTCATCATCATCAACCAACAGATCACTACCACTGTTGGCTTTAGGGGTCCTGACTCAGGTTCACACATTGAGGTTTGCTAACAAACCCCTATACTACTAGCTCTTTCGGTAGTGACCTACTTGCGCAGGTCAAAGTCTCACCCGAAGCAGTATGGGAGGGTGCTAGAACCAATTTTCTGCACCCTGAAAGAGAGCAGGTAAGCCAAGCCACGCACAACGCACATATCAATGAAAATAGAGCTAGTTAATAGGCTTAAATAGATAACCGATGTACACAATATTATAGATCTAGATCTTAGGTCTGCATCCATGTGTGTTCAACCAACAAAAATATAAATTACGGTACATGTAACAAACCAGATAGCATATATTATAGATAAACATAGCAGATAACACAGACCATTCATACCTTATCATAGATTTAACACAAAGCACAGATTCATATAACAGATGGATCCAGAACCAAATACCAGCAATACTTCTCATATATTATTAGAAAATCCTTACATAACCCCAAATCCCACCTGCGCACACAGCCAGCAGGGTCCGCACACAGCAGGAAAAAGGATCTCTGTGCACACAGCCAGCAGGAGTCCGACCCAAATACCTGAAACCCAGAACTAAAAATCCACACTTATCATTCACTTCTATCCATCTTCTACCTATCGACTAAAAAATAATTAATATTTATACCAATTTAGCCTAGACTTACCATGGTCCGCAAATCGTGGTTTGCGGACTCCCAGTTTTACCTATTTACTCGCTTAAAACGTATTGGGGCTTTTATCCGCCCTATCACCCTTGCATTAGACTAAATATAATTGAAATAATGCAAAATTGGACTCGCTTTCATCAGTGTGGGAGACCTTGCTCCAACAGTCCCCCAACACAATCTTGTGACTCGTCCCAAGTCACAGTGGTCATAGGTCTTCCTTCTTCTTCCATGTAGCGTCTCTATTCCGGGAAAGAGGTACCTTCAGCGTCTGCACAATTGTTATCCTCTATTGTCGAAGGGCCTCGCTACGAAGTAGTGTTATAGATATTTCTTCAGCCGACTCTTGCGTTCGACGTCCCCGATGATACTGTTGTGGCATGGCCGACAGATTGTAGCTACTCTGGCCATGTAGTCATTTGCTATGATATGGTTTGAGTCTACTACCATTAAAGTATCCCGTAAGCATATCACCCTGTAGGGTGGCCAATGGGACAACTCCTCCATTTGTGATTTCCTTGACTAGATAAGGACCCAACCAATGTTGTCAAAACTTACCTGGGTGCTTCGCAAACTGGCTGTCATATAAGAGTACCAGGTCATCTTCTGCAAACTTCTTCTGGCAGATATGACAGTTGTGCCATGCCTTATCATGCATTTTCTAGACTTGCTGATTAAAGTTGGCCATAAAATAGTCTTCCTCTAGGGTGGTGAGCTGCTTTAGGCATTCTTCAAGGACTTCTGGGTCATCCATGTTTGTAAGGGCTACAATACATAGACTAGGAACA
Organism: Pinus albicaulis; assembly: GCA_034641835.2. Lineage (NCBI taxonomy): Eukaryota > Viridiplantae > Streptophyta > Pinopsida > Pinales > Pinaceae > Pinus > Pinus albicaulis. Next base: position 148,245,805 of record CM076584.1, read on the forward strand.
ATATACTCCATAGCCATGATGGCATCCTTGCCGTAAGTCAATCGAAAGGGGGTTTGTCCTGTTAACTTTTTGCAAGTGGTTTGATAAGCCCAGAGAACTGATGGTATGCACACGTCCCAATCACTACGGTCGGCGCTGCAGACCTTGTTTAGCGCCTGTTCCAATATTTTATTGAATGCTTCAACAACCCCATTGGGCTGTGGGTGATAAAGAGTGCTTTTTACATGATGAATCTGGAATTCTTCAGTCAAGGCTTGGATGGTTTCATTAACAAAGTGTGTGCCCCTATCACTGATGAGGATCTTGGGGCACCCAAAGTGGTTTAGAATCTGGTCAAAAATGAAGCACGCAGTAGTCTCCGCAGTACAATCTCTTACTTCTTAGGCTTCTGCCCATCGGTTCACGTAATCTGTGGCAGTGATTATATAACAGGCACCTATTTTCTTTCTTGGCAGATTAATAGGTCCAACAAAAACTATGGCCCATTTATTGAAGGCTTGCAGATCCATTTGCGGTTGTAAAGGCATCTCATCACGCCTTGATGGTTGTCCCGTTCATTGACATGTATCGCGGGCTCTGCAATAATCCTAGGAATCACTATGTATAGTAGGCCACCATAGCCCAGCCGGTAAAATATTTTGCGTCGTTTCTTTTCCTGCATAGTGCCCACCTTCTATTCCTTCATGGGATTCTGTTAGGATGGTATGTTTCTCATGCTCTAGAACATACTTTCGTAGGACTTCATTGAAACCTAACTTATATAGGTGGCCTACGATGATAGTAAAATCTGTTGCTCGTGTGACCAAATCCTTCTTTTGTTGGACCGAGTAGTCTGTTGGTGCCATAACGGTAGTTAGGAACTGCATGATATTAGCAAAGTGTGCATCAACAACCTTAATGGTGAATAGTTGTGCATCGGGTAGGCCTTCTTCCAGACTAGTAGGTTCTTCTCCAGTATCAATACGGGATAGGTGATTTGGTCCTCAGTTCAGCTTGTCTGGTTTAACTATGATTTCGAAGTTATATTCCTGGAACAACAACAACCATCACCAAATTCCCCCCGCCCCCCAACACAGGCTTATTCACCAGGTATTTTAAGGCCGAATGGTCAGTATACATTTTGAAGTGACCTCCGAGCAAGTAATGGTGATATTTTTGTAGTGTGTAGACCATGGTTAGTCCTTCCCTTTCTGTTGTGGCATAATTGCGTTTAGCATTTGAGATTTTTCAGCTAGCAAAGGCGATTGGATGATCAATCTCCCCCTCGCCTGGTTGAGTAAGTATGGCTCCTAAAGCGATGCCCGAGGCATCTACGCGTACATGAAATTCATTCATGAAATCATGAAAGACAAGAATAGGTGTCGAAACCATCTTTTCTTTGAGTAGTTCAAAACTTTTTTGACATTCATCATCCCCAAAAAAAGCAACATCCTTCTTAAGTAGCTTCTCGAGCGGTGCTGTGATTAGTGTGTACCCCTGAATGAACTTTCTATAGTAGCCTGTATGTCCCAGAATTGAGTGCAGCTATTTTTCAGTTTTGGGGACAGCCAGGTTGATGATGACAACAATCTTAGCGGCATCCATCATTAGCCTCTGCTGGCAGACGATATGCCCAAGTAAAGTTCTGAAAGGTACGCAGAAAATACACTTCTTGATGTTGAGGGAGATTTTGTATTTGCGGCAGGCATCTAAAATTAAGCGCAGGTTCGAGACATGTGTTCGTACTAAGCCAAATACAGTCCAATAATCAAAGTAGACTTCTACAAACTTGTGGATGAATTCTTTGAACACTACAACCATGACACGTGAGAAGATAACCAGAGCATTCTTGAGTCCGAATGGCATTACGGTATACTAGAAGGACCCCCATTTATTGGAAAACATAGTTTTACTGCGGTCTTCTGGGGCAATGCAGATCTGATTATAGCTCGAGAACCCATCAGTAAATGAGTACACCTCTTGACCACCTACATTGTCTAGTATTTCATCTAAAAAGGGCGTTGGGAACGGGTAATTTATGTAGGCATCATTGAACTTGCGTAGGTCAATGCAGATCCGAATTTCCCCCTTTGTTTTCTTTTCCTGAACAACCATCGGGATGATGCAATCTAACTATTTGACTGGCTCTATGATTCAGGCAGTGATCATTTTATCCAATTCCTCCTTCAATTTTTGTTTTTACTTCGGGTTCAATCGGTAGGGTTGCTGCTTGATTGGTCGAGCATCGAGCTTGAGCGTGATGTGCATAACTCCCAGATCACCAATGATCCCCTTGAGTTTGGAGAATTTGGTTGGAAAGAGGTTCTGATATTCTGTCAGCAACTCAGCCACCATGCTGATGCTATCATTATCCCAATAGTCACCGATCTTGGCCAACTTGGGCTGGGTTTCCGTCCCAATATTGACTTCGCGTAGCTTTAGTGGTTTCGTTACATCTACCATTTGTAGTGAAGGTCCTGCAACTGTGTGATCACCTTCAAATTCTGGAATAGAGACATTGTGTGGATTGTATTCTTCCTCGGTGATCGTAATATTGTAGCAGTTGGCGATGTATCGCATTTTCATATCACAGGTTGGTTCCCTGACTGTAGTAGATGGATTACAGTTACCAAATATATACGCATCCAGGCCCTACAGAGCTTCGTATAATGATTCCGAACCTCCGACCAAACCAAAGGTCCTGATAAATTCCTCCTGCAAGTTTTTCTAGAGAGAGGTCCGTTGATGCAGCTCTGCATCCAAGTACCAGGCAGTTGGGATTGGGCCTAATGTGTGGATAAACGAATGAAACCATTCCTTGGAGATTTGATTCTACCAATTATCCATCCACGCTTGCAAATGTTCATGCGAGTTTCCTGGGCCGAAGAACTTTGCAATTCTTATCTGAGGCGGAGCTTTAAATCATAGGACCATCATTTCCCGACATCTTTCCCAGTTCAGAAGTGCCGCCTTGTGGGTTTCCCACCATCTCGCGGGTGTGGCATGTAGGGCCAAATTAAGGGCCCATAACCGCCTTTCTTCCGGGACCTCTTCCTCAAGTTTTCACAAAAATGTATCAACTTCTCCTGAACCATCAAATAAGGGTAGTTCCCTTACCTCCATGGATATGCAGCATAAAGCATATACATCGTGTAACCTATTTTTCCTGTTGTCCATTTCGTCATAAGTGTCGAATAAGAATTCGCTCTCCCTTTCCCAGAAAATCATACCTTCATCTATAGGGTTGATGCACTCCTGATCCTGGGAAGTCAACTTATAGATGCGGTCTAATTCATCTTTTGTATGTACAGGTTCAGTGTATTGCTCTCCCTTCGTCGGGTCTAAAGGGATGACCACCTATGTCCCATCGACTTCAGATACGATGCTTTGTTTTTTTAAGTTAATGACACCGCCCATGTCGATGGCCCAACCTAGCCCTAGGAGTGCCGGGTAGGGGTCTGTATCCTCCTCAATATAGATAACCTCAAAGTCCGCTTGTACCTTAATCCCAACGATTTCAATGACTACCTCTGATAGCCTCCCCAATGGAACTATTTTCTGCTGATTGGCCATACGCAGCTGGATATCTGACCATTCAAGCTGAGGTTTCCCCATCCGTAACCATGTATATTTAGGGAGGACATTTGCATCCGAACCTAAGTTGAGGATGACCTAATTCATCTCATAGTCTTCGATTTATGCTGTTAGTCGCATCTCCCACCTAGTGCGCTTCATCTGTTTATACAACTTGTAGATGTCATTTAATCTTACAACCAAAGTTTTTCTACCTGAACAGTTATCAATTAGAGCCTAGAGGGTCACCATAGCTTGCTGATTGCGAAGGAGCTTCAAGCATTCTTGCAGGAATACTCCCACCTCCTCATTTTCTGTAGTGTGCGCAGGTACCTTTGTACTATCAATCTCCTGGCGGGCTGTGACAAAAGCCTTCTTTTCTTTAGCCCAATATAACCCGTCCTACTTGATGGGCATTTTTCTAATTAGCAGCTCAGCTTCGGCCTTCTCCATACTCCCACTGGTGGCCATGCCACTATGGGCTATAAAATTAATATTGACCCCTTCTGTTAGAGGTTCAGCCTTGACCCACTGAATATTTTGCGTAGGTTTCTGTTGCTTCTCTTTTATTCTAGCTATCAGGACTAGACATTCTTCAACCACGTGATCCCACCCCCTGCAATATCTGCAGGTTGGTCGAGGTGGATGCACACAGTCTCTTGCAAAATGACCTACCTCCCCGCAGTTATAACATACTAATTGTCCTCGTTCTCCACTTGCGCTTCCCCCTTGCCCCCTATTCCCGCTTCTAGTAAGGGAACTTCTGCTACTGATGGATGATATAGGCGATGTGGACTCTGATCTCATTCGATATATACTTCCTTGATCCATCATTAAGTCATATGTTTGGTAGTTTTATTCATCGTGGCCTATGAACCTCAAAAATCCACACCATTGTTGTTTTACTTCTGGGATGTATGCTGCTAAGCGGGGAGAGTGATGAGTATCATGCGATCCTTCAACTCGGCAGTCATTGCACCATAGCAGAGGTTTCCTTTGCTTCCTCGTGTCTGGTTATTGTAGCGGACTAGACCCTGTTTCATGCTCCTTACGTAGACTTTGGATTTCAACCTACATAGCTTCTAGTTGACCCTGTATTTGTTGTACACCCAGCAGAGTCTCATCCCTTAGCACAACTTCCAAATTCATGGCTACTTCTAATGCCTTATCCTGTGTGTCAATATTTTTGTGGCCCATTAGTATCCGTAATTATGGCAAGAGCAAAGAAAAAACCATTCTATATGTTGCTTATCGCCATACTTGAACCCTCCTTCTTGGATTGCTTTTTTTAATCGCTGATCTACTTTCCATACAGACTCAGATGGTCCTTGCTTGATGTCTTTTAGTTCGTTGACTATCTACGAATAGGAATTATGTTTCTTGAACTTCTTCTTTAGTGTCGTTTTTATCTCATCAATAGTTTCATTTTCATGTTGTCCAATGTATCCCATATACAAATCTAGAGCTCTTTCCTCAAAAGCCAGAGATAGTTAGCCCTGCCTCACCGAATTACTTGTAATGTTTTGCACCATCCATACCGATTCAGCAGCAAACCAGAACCTATCCATCTCCTCATCACCTGCACCCTTAAAGGTAGGTAGTTTTAAATTTTCAACCATATCTACCTTCTTTTTGGCGTTCTAGCATTACTTGAATACTCTTTCAAAATGCTCCTGGTCCCCGAAACAGAACCATTTGTTGGCTTTAAGGGTCTTGACCCAGTTTCGCACGTTAAGGTTTGCCCAAAAACCCCTATACTACTGGCCCTTTCGGCAGTGACCTGCTTGCGCAGGTCAAAGTCTCACCTGAAGCAGTATGGGAGGGTGCAAGAACTAGGTTTCTGCACCCAGAAAGAGAGCAGGTAATCCAAGCCATGCACAGCGCACAGATCTATGAAAACAGAGCTAGTTCGTAGGCTTAAATAGATAACCGGTGTACATAGTATTATAGATCTAGATCTTAGGTCCGCATCCACGTGCGTTCGACCAGAAAAGATATAAATTACAGTATGCGTAGCAAACCAAATAGCATATACTATATATAAGCATAGCAGATAACACAGATCATTCGTACCCTATCACATATTTAACACAGAGCGCAGACTCATATAACAGATAGATCCAAAACCAAATACCAGCTATACTTCTCATATATTATCAATAGATTCTTACATAAACCCAAATCCCACCTGTGCACACAGCCGGCAGGGTCTGCACATAGCAAGACAAAGGATCTCTGCACACACAGCCAGCAGGAGTCCGACCCAAATACCTGAAACCCAAAACTAACAATCCGCACTTAGCATTCACTTCTATCCATCTTCTACCTATCGACTCAAAAAGACTTACTATTTATACCAATTTAGCCTAGACTTACCATGGTCCGCAAACCGTGGTTTGTGGATTCCCAATTTTACCTATTTACCCGCTTACAACGTATTAGGGATTTTATCCACCCTATCACCCCTGCGGTAGACTAAATATAATCAAAATAATACAAAATTGGACCAGATTTCACTAGTGTGGGAGACCCTGCTCCAAAAACCACACTAGTGATGCAAACATAATCTCTATCTGTCAAATAGATTTATTTAACTAGCCAAAGCATCATGACCATGGGACATACCCACTGTTGGAACAGAGTCTCCTACAAGCTACGAAACTGATCCGATTTTGTATATTTTTTATTATAATTAGGCTAGTGCAGGGGTTTTGGGGTGGGTCAAAGCCCAGAAAGCATTGTAATGGATCAAAGGGTAAACTAGGGGTCTGAAAACCACGGTTTACCGACCATAGGAAAGTTTAGGCTAGATTATTATAAATAGAGGAACATTTTGAATTGTAAGGTAGAGAAAGAAAGAGCTATTGATGCAAAGTGTGGTTTAATATATCTGTTTGGGTTTTGGGGGAAAGGACTCCTGCTGGCTGTGTGCGCGGAGATCCAGAGTCCTGCTGTGTGCGCAGGCTGGGATGGGTATTGTAAGAGGGAATTGATGAATTGATAAGTAAGAAAGGTTGTTTGAGAACTGAATCTATGTATACTATTTGTGCGAATCATTGGTAATTACTATATTATGCACATTCTATATTCAAGTTGTGAAATTTATGTGTAAGTGTGTTTACTGTACCTGGACCTGTTCTGTTCTGTTTTGTGCAATATTGTGCTACTATCATAGAAGTGTATAATTATCAAACACTGTAGACCTTGCACACGTGGAGGCCTGTAAACCTTGTGCCAAAAGAAGAGATCTAGGCATCACAGGGCCAGAGGCAGCTCTGCTTGCCTTACCTACCCTTTCTCAGGGTGCGGAAACCTCGTTCCAACACCCACCCATACTACTTCAGATGCGATTTTGACCTGTGCAAGCGGGTCACTACCGAAAGGGCCAGTAGTATAGGGGTTTGTTGACAAACCTTGAACTCCGAACCTGGGTCAGGACCCCTCGAGCCAACAAATGATTTCGTTTCCGAGGCCTGGAGAATTTTGAGGAAGGGATCAGGTAATGACAAGAGAATACTAGAAGCCTAAAAGGAAGGAAATTGAGGATTGGTTCGAAAAGAAGATTCAGGAGTTTGTAGTGAAAGAAAATCTCAGCACGAAGTTAACGGCGGAAAATTGGAAAAATAGGTACATTCTTATAGAAAGCTATGAAATTTTCTTTCGAGCTTCAGGAGTGGCTAGTGAGGCTGGTATAATTCCAGAAGTGTTGGAAGGATGAACGATTCACTCAGTGGAATCCAGAGTTGATCCAACAGTTGGAAAGAACCTATAATACCATCATTCGCACAGTGGATCACTGGGTGGAAAGTGTGCTAGGAGGATTTGTGATATAATTTTCTATCGATCAGTTTGTCTCTTACTCCAAGGCCAAGCGGAAATTATTTAAAGGATTCCGGGGCAAGTTCCTGAAGACGCTACCATTGCTGATTAAGATACTACTTTGTGAGAAGAGTATTTTGTGTAGTCATACTGACTGAAAGACCTCGGATCCTGATGAGAGCATGACGCGCAGTGGTAAATACTATTGGAACAACCTTGACGGGGGGAAGATCTACCTATAACCCTTTGCGAGAAACAGCTGTGCAAGACCCCCTGGCTACACCGCCACCCAGACCGCACAAAGGTAAGAACTCACCCATACCACCACCCTCGTCGAACAGTGATATGGCTACGGACCTTAGACTACCTACGTTCAAGGGGATAGGGGATGAGGATATGGACTGATTTTGGTTTGTTGCAGACTCTGTCTGGATTATGAAAAATGTGACAAAAGATATAGTGAAGAGGGTGCAACTATCCCTGGCGTTCGAGGAAAGAGCATTGGAATGGTATATGCAATACATTTCTCATAATAGGAGTCCATCTATTCAAGATATTAAGGATGTGCACAAATTATACAGGTATCAGAAACGCACGAAGAGGGAGATGCGGTTGATGGCCCGAATTGGCAAGTACAAGATGGATCGGGTTATCTTAGACCTCGGATCAGATGTCAATGTATTACCTAAACAAACCTGGCAATGAATGGGTGAACCAAAGTTGGAATGGTCCACTATCCAGCTAGGCATGGCTAATCAACAAAATATCGTACAATTGGGGAGGTTATCGGGGATTATGGTAGATATTGTAGGAGTACAAGTCTGGGCTGAATTTGAAGTCATTCAAATCATCGAGGACGTGGACCCCTACCTCGTGCTACTGGGATTGGACTGGGCCATAGATATGGTCGGTATCATTAACTTAAAAAAAAGAAGCATGGTGTTCGAAAATAGTGGCATAAGGGTCATCATACCATTAGACCCTGTGGAAGGTAAATGCTACATGAAACCAGTACCAAAGGAGGACAATGTGGACTATATCTATAAGTTGACCACATGAGATGCAGACAAACCAACAGGGGAAGAAGTAATTTGCGTAGAGGGGGATAATGAATGCTTATATGATCCTGATGAGGAAATAGAGACTTGGTAGAACTGGTTACATGATGTCTCTACCATGTGTTGTCTTCAAATCACAAACAACTTCCACTACGTTTCCTCCAAAGTAAGGACCCTGGCATGACCAGGAATAATCAACTATTGCGGGCCAACCCCGGGAAAAGGTCAGGCTGCCCCATGAACAAGTAGCATTAAAATGCACTCTACACCAACCATAGGTCTAAGAAGTAAAGCTCTCATACATCTGGCCACCTCTGCAACAAAAACACAGCTGCCTAGGATAAGGTTCTCTTTGTCATGGATCATGAATTTCCTAGGAAGCAAGCCTACGTTGGGGGGGGACACATAGATGGTGCAGATGGTTAACCCTAGCATAACAGATGGGTCAAGCCTACCGGTGATATGAAAACTAGCCTTTGGAACATTAACTAGTGGTAAAAAGTGAAAGTTACCATTAGAGGGAGTGACCTCCGAACATTTAAGGGAATGAATTTTGGATCTTTTTTACCGTTTCCTGGGGGACCCATCTTAGATAAATTTTACCTCACCATTGCATGTGTGGGGGTACTATAAAAAGGGCAGGATAGTTCAGCCAAAGGTGTCGTTTCACTTACACATTTTTCCCTCATCATTCATCTCTTGGAAACACTTGAGCAAGCATATTTGTTGTATCCACACTATCCCTCTCATGTCTAGTCAACCCACTCCGTCCGATAGTAGTCACCCAGGGTTGGGATTCATTTTTCGCACAAGGGTGCTGACCACTAGCCTTGTTGCACCTTCGGTACCGACGGGGCTTGATGTTGAGGAAATATTGGAGGTTGAGTCTGAACTGGAAGAAGCTTTTGAGCAGGTCAATGCCACGCTGCCCACCCTAGTACCTGCACAGTGCTTGGCACGGTTAAAGACCAGCAATGATCTCCAGGACGAGATTGAGAAAATCCAGCGTAAACAACACATTATGGTGGAACTTCTCAAGCCTTTGGCTGCCACGACCCTCCAACTTTCATAGCATATTGATGGCGTGACCAAGCAACTTACTCAAACCCTCAAGAGTGTTACCGTGGCGACTAAAGGACCAACCTCCCAGAAGCTCGTAGAACTTGCACAGAGTGTTGCTGCCCAGAGTCAAGAAGTGCTACCTCCACTGATCATGACCCTCAACACCTTACGTGCAAAGATAGAGACCACACCACCGCAGTGACTTGGGACAAGTCACAAGATTGTGTTGGGGGACTGTTGGAATGGGATCTCCTACGAGCTGCGAAACTGGTTCTATTTGTATATTTTTTATTATAATTAGGCTAGTGCAAGGGTTTTGGGGTGGGTCAAAGCCCTGAAAGCATTATAATGGGTCAAAGGGTAAACCAAGGGTCCGAAAACCATGGTTTTCAAACCATAGGAAATTTTAGGCTAGATTATTATAAATAGAGGAACATTTTGAATTTTAAGGTCGAGAAATAAAGAGCTATTAATGCGAATTGTGGTTTAATATATCTGTTTGGGTTTTTGGGGAAAGGACTCCTGCTGGCTATGTGCGCAGAGATCCAGAGTCCTGCTATATGCGGACCCTATTGCTGTGTGCACAGGCTAGGATGGGTATTGTAAGAGGGAATTGATGAATTGATAAGTAAGAAAGTTTGTTTGAGAACTGAATCTATGTGTACTATTTGTGCGAATCATTGGTAATTATTGTATTATGCACATTCTTTATTCAAGCTGCGAAAGTTCTGTGTAAGTGTGTTTATTGTATCTAGATTTTTTCTGTTCTGTTTTATGAAATATTGTGCTACTTTCATAGAAGTGTATAATTATCAAACAATGTAGACCTTGTGCACGTGGAGACGTGTAAACCCTGCGCAGAAAGAAGCGATCTGGGCATCATAGGGCTGGACGCAACTATGCTTGCCTTACCTACCCTTTCTCAGGGTGCGGAAACCTGGTTCCAGCACCCACCCATACTACTTCGGGTGAGACTTTGACCTGTACAAGAGGGTCACTGCTAAAAGGACCAGTAGTATAGGGGTTTGTTGGTAAACCTTGAAATCCGAACTTGGGTGAGGACCCCTCGAGCCAACACCCGCCTCGTAGAAAATTTTTATATATTTTATTATATTGTTTCTTTCAGGGATCCCACAGTACATGGTCACTCTTCAACCTGATGCAGGGTGTCTCCAATTCCAAGCTACATGTAGGTCTCTCTCTCTCTCCACACAGTATACAGAAAATAAACTATAATGTATTTCGACTATACAATTCTTCCTAGACCTCATGCATTAGGGGGAAACTATTATCACTGAAAAAACAGAGAAGTAAAGGGGACATTATTTAATGTGAGGAAGAAGGATTTACAGGGTTGAAATAAATTAGAGAATCTAAAAGTGTTTAAAAATATCTAAGGTATAAAAGGAAAAATCAGATTGTGCATAGGAAGAACCAGTCAAAAGCGCCTTTGCACGCATAATTCTTCTTTTTACTCAAAAAGGCGCACAATCCTGGGAGTAGCAGAAGTCATTTTCTTGGACCACAAAGCACACCCCACGACATTGATTCTGCACTTGAGGTTGCCTAAGGATAGCTGCCCAAGCCTCCATAGGACCTCAAGGAAGCACACAATGGAATAAATGTTGCGCAGAATGGAATCACCCTCCTCTGTTAGGTCACTATCCACAATGTACCAAGAGAGGGAAGAAGGATTTGAATTCTCCTATAAAAGGCCACCAAGAGATGAAAAAAATGAGAGCACATTTTTATGTTGGCCAGAATAGCCCCAAGCAATACTAGCAGTGTGTGATCCAGAGCAGAGATAGAGGGGACTTAGTTGTTGGCCATCCAACAACTCCAGTCCACCACAGTAAAGAGAGGGATACTTTGTGCCAATGCAGCTTGGAAGTAAGGACATCCTTGCATCGGGACTTGGATATCCATAGTTCCAAGGGCCCCTTGGCAAGTGGGTTAAAGTTTCATCCTCATTTCCTAGCAGCACTCAATAAGAGGGGACGTAAGCATCGTCATTTGGATTATTGAAGTTGTTTGACTCTATTTAGTGCTTTTTTTTATTAGTTTTAGTTTTATTTTTTATGTTTGAATATGCATGCTACTTCTCTATCTAGTATGTTTATTTTTTAGCATGTTCCACTAACTTGCTTGAATATATCTATTTTCTGCCTGGGACCAATAACTTAAGAGGGAAAAACCACCCCTCTTAAGCAAGTGTGGTTTGGTACATTCGTGCACCAAACACATTAACACAAGTACTGTTATTGGCCACACATGATTAATACTGTATCTCTTTTTATTAGGGGATGTTCTTTATGTGTAATAAGTAAGCCTAGTAATAGAAAACTTGGGTTGTACACTCCACTTTCAGATCCTTCACATCCTTGGGAGAGTATCTCAATGGGTTTTGTAGGTGGTCTTCCTACATTAAGGAAATTTTATGATTACATGTATGTTGTGGTAGATAGGTTTAGAAAAATGTGTCTTTTGATGCCATGTGTTACACCATTTTTTGGTCATATAACCTGTTATTGTTAGAAGGACCTAAGTACACCATGTAAGACCAATTTTACCCTAAGTAAAATTACTTTCACTATGAAAAATAATTTAGTAGAACACCTTTATTAAGTTTTTTATGGTCTAAACAGGAAACCCCACGAGGAAATATTAAATAAATCCACATTTGTTTGATTTTCCTCAAGGAATAATTAGTTAAACAATTGTTTAATTAATATTCCTTGTCATATTTAACCCAAAACAGGAAAATTAATTAGATAAATTATTATTTATCTTATTATTTTCTAGGAATAATTATTTAAACCTTATTTAAATAATATTCCTTGTTAAATTTGACTAAATCACTCATAAATAGTTAAATAAAACATTATTTATTTAATTATTACTCAACCACATCCTTAAAATGATAAATAAATCATTTATTTATTTATTATTTACAAATAAAAGGATTTGACCCAAGTCAAATTCCTTTTCCCTCCAACAAAAATAACAAAATATTCCATAAAAGTTGGATCTTCATTTGGTTAATAATATTTTAATTATGCACCAATATCTAGACTAACTCAATATTTTGTTGTAAATAGAAGGGTTTTTCCATTCATTCATCACCTTTTGTTGCCTAAGATCACTCTGGATCTATACTTTTGGTCTGACTTTGATCCACCACCATTTTCATATTATTATATCCTTTTTCTTCTGAGATCCCTTTGAGTTCCATTTTTTTCTGGGTTTTCTACACCATCAAGAGAGAGGAATTTTCGATCTGAAGTGTTGAGGACTTACAAGAACCCATCCCATTGAGGAGAATTGGTAACATCCTTCTATGTTTTCCTCCCAAGTGCCCTTAATATAAAATTCATTCAACATATTCTTTTCTTGTCTATTGGATGCACGGAGTAAATCTCATTTTATTTACTGCTTAATGTCTTTTGATCCTTAGATCTAGAGTTTTGCAGCATTTATCTTGATCAACTAATTGTAGATCTGAAGATATTGGAAACCATATTTTGTTGTTATGAATTCTTGTTATGCACAACTAAAGTGGTATTTTTTCGTACACTTGCAATTAAGATTCATACACAACACGACACTTGGAGTGAATGGAGGAAGAGAGACCACATGAATTCATCTTTCTTGCCCATAAACGGGATGGCACCATCCGTTTCTATGGTGAGTTTTGCGGTCTGAGCACAAGCTACACCTTTGGTAGCTCCCACACTCCACCTCACCGTCGGTGTGTGAGTAGTAAACATCCTACATAGATCGCTCCCTTTCGTGGAGTGCATTCGATTTCTACTTTGCGCTCAGTTTCCCATCATTGTTCATCATCCTCCCATTTATTGTCTTGTGGAACCTTTCAGATGGACCTCCCGTCCACACCTTATATCATTTTTTCTGATGGTGCAAGTCGCTACTCTTGGAATCTAGCCTCGGTAGGTTGGGCCATTTTTACCCCTTTTCATTCTCTTGTTCTCTCGAACGGTGTATGTAATGGTACTGCAACCAATAATCAGGCCGAATATGATGCAGTGAGAGGTTTATTAGCCGATGCCCTTTCACATCGCATCCTCCACCTTCATGTTCGTGTAGTTCCTTGCTTCTTGTCATGTAATTGAATGGTGTCTATTGTGTGCATGAATTTGAAATCATTACATTCAGTCATGTACCTAGAGCACAAAATCACTATGTAGATAACATTGCAAACCATATTCTAGATTGGCATTTAGCACACGTATTTAACACAAGACAATAACATAAAACTATCAAAACAATGCATATCCATAATATGTGTTATATAAAATGTTTTAGAGTCCATAAAATCTAATACATATGACATGCCCATAGCATGTTACAAAAACTCAAAACTAGGGGCACCACCTGCCCCTACACACTAATCACTATCTAGAGGATCCTGAGCTAATGGCTATGATCCCATAGCTCGTAGATCATGCATCCCCTGTCCGCCCATCACCATGCACTACATGACCCCTCGCCACTCCGAGGGTAGACCAATACATGGCTCTATGTATTGGTCCTCTAAGTCTTTCCAGCCATGCTCTGAAACAACAGTCATAAGCCTCTCACATCTATGATGGATGTCCTCCAGGAGGGTTGTTGCATCCTCATTTTATGGCGCCCTTGATCCACTAGGTCCTGCAGCTCCTGATACTACAGGCCGTCCCATATACTCGGCCGGTTTTACCATTGTTGCATCTGCATATCAAAAGTGGAAGAATCAGTATCATATACAATGTTTTGAAAATTTACAATGCACATAAAAATATTAGCAATTTTTCACTTATCATCGGGCCCCCATACTTGACCAGGAGGCAGTGGAAAATCTGGGTCCCCAAAATAAATCATCCCACTATAGGAATATTCACCTATGTATGATGGAATCTAATCCCAATGCACAAAGAACTCGGGTCAGAACACCCGTCCGACTGCCCCACCTCCTCCTCTACACAGTAGCCACCCCCACCAGTGCATCCTGGGCTCTCTCAGGCCCCCATCCTGGAGCTATATATGAGGTCAAAGTGTTGGGATCTTCTCAAAGAAGAGTGAGCACAAAACTGTACCATATGAACAGTCATGGTTCACTTACAAATTTCATAGAGACAACTGTCATTTCAACGACGGCAACATCAGCTGGGCCCACCCATAGTAGGTCCCACTCAACACACTCTCCACCAGCATCATCTTCCCTCCAATGATGTGGTGGAGTGCCTGGTTGCCTAGGATCCATACCACCGCTGCGGCCATATCATGGGTCTCTAACCTCTCTAGATCCCTGATGGGTATCTGTGTCCCTTTGACATGGAGACCTGGACGACAATGGTGCTCTACAAACTCCATAATGTTCCACCTTCATGGAAACACTAGCTGAGTATTCCCTACCATCCCAAGTGGTGGGATACCCGTCAGGAAATATATATCCTAGATCGTCAACTAAATCTAGTGCCCCTGCACTATAAAGACCTCATGGTCTAGGTCCCAATATTTGACAATCTGAGCCAATAAGGGCTCTCCAGCTCTCATCAAAGAGTTCTCCACAAACTTTAGAACCCAAAACCTAGTCAATGCACTGCAGACACCGTGATCCTCCCGGATCTTTGACCGTAATGTGCCCAGGTATCTTTCTCTCCAGTTGATCCGTAATTATACCATATCTACACAGAACCATCATATTTTTTAGTGTACAGATAGGAAAGACTGCACCCAAACACAAAAACCCAATTCTCACCAAAAAAACAACATAGAAACACCCCTCCCTGTCAGGTTGCACTTTTCAAGCCCAATCCTAGGACAAGTCACAGTTTTCTGCCCAAAACTTGCTACCCAAGTCATAGTTTTTGCCCCAAAAAGTATGACCCTGCAATGAAGAGGAGTATAGGTTTGTTCCTGAGCTCTGGGGACCTAAACTGAACTTTCAATCCACTGAAATGAAAGAGTAGGGTTAGGCCTCTTACCTGAAACTGACGAATCTCGATTTCAACGGTCAGTTTTTCCACTATGATCGCCGCAAGATTTAGGGCCTTCTCTCCTCTCTACATTCACCGCAGCTCCACATGAAAATGAGTGAATTTGGAGGGAAAATGCCTTATTAAAAGAGAAACCCCTGATTTTTATTTTTCCTACTGCGGCCAAACCGTAGCTCAGTTTGAAAAATCGTCTGCACTGTTGGAAAGCTCTCACCAAGCCCTAAAATGGGTATCTATTAGTTTTTTGTGTTTTGATACTTCACCACGAAATTTTTTTGTACATGAAGTGTCACTTCACTACTCCCCAAAATCGAATTTCTTCACTTGCAATACTTGTAATTAGGGGACCACTTTGCCTTCACACTTTTCCATGCTCGTGTCAATTTTCATCGTGTGTCACCATCATGTGGTCATGTTTTTATGGTCCCCATTGGACCCTTTCCTATGTGGCAGCATCATCGAGTCACCCTTGTTTAGAGAATCCGAGTTGAGTCATCATCTCATTCATGGAGTCTATCTAGAGTCCCTTTCTATCCTGCTATATATTCCTCCATCCTTCATTTCTTGGTTCGTCTCTCGTGTCGCACATTATGGCCTTCAGTCCCACTGTCCCCTATCCCTCATGATATTGTGTCAATAGCTGCTAGGTCATCCATGCCCTTTATGCTCTAACAAGGGAAGTCATCCATCTGCTACTCAGTACCCCCCATTTCATCATCATCCCTCGTGCTAGTCTGTCAGTTGCTCTACTATTTTCTCTCGTGCCTTAGTTGAGGATCCCTTATTGCCTCACCTATGACGAACCTCCTTCTGTCGACATCAGATCATTCATTCCACAAGACAGTTCTAGAGGGTGGTGTACCTTGGTTCCAGCTTCCACTCTTGTTCGGTGCCTTGGATTAGGCAAAGGGACTCCTTATTTCCCTTTGACTTGATTGTTTCTTAGCTCCAGCTCCTTTCAACATGATCAAGATCTGTATACTTGATGGTTCAATGATGCAGCACAGGATACCGACGATTCTTAGGTATGTGTGAGATGTTTCAACCCTAATGAGGGGGTGGCCCTACAGGTAGCCCCCCATATGCCTGGATGACCTCTTCATTACAGCCTTTGATGCAGCTCCATATATTTGATTATTTCGGCCTCAGCCACTTGCAGCACCTTTTTGTTTGCATGTATCCATCATATTTTTAGAGCCCTTTCCTATTTACAGGGGCATTTGGGTTGTATTTGTATCTCATGTACTTAGATATTATTGTATAAGCCCTGGCTGTTATCCCAGACACAATATGTATGTGGGATTCATTATCATATTTTTACCTGGCTCATGTTTATGCCAGCATGTACTATATTGTTTAGTCCCTTTCTTACTGAACGCATTTTTCTTTGTACTTTGTCTCGGCAAGCATAGGTATGCCTTCCCCGCTACCTATAGCACAGGTACTCACTCATAAAAGGGACTTGTTGCACCTGTAAGTCTCACCTCCTCAGGGTCTAGTCCTTTAGCGCTTCGGTCTACCTTATATTTCTCTCTCTTTGACTTCCCCTTTGGTGTCCATTGATTGAGTTCTTACAACGTACTTCGGTCATACGATTAGCTCCTAATGCCTGCACACTGGGGGGAAATATGTTACACCATTTTTTGGTCATGTAACCTATTACTATTAGAAGGACCTAAGTACACCATGTAAGACCAATTTTACCCAAAGCAAAATTTCTTTCACTATGAAAAATAACTTAGTAAAACACCTTTATTAAGTTGTTTATGGTCTAAACAGGAAACCGCATGAGGAAATATTAAAAAAATCCACATTTGTTTGATTTTCCTCAAGGAATAATTAGCTAAACAACAGTTTAATTAATATTCCTATTCATATTTAACCCAAAATAGGAAAATTAATTAGATAAATTATTATTTATCTTATTATTTTCTAGGAATAATTATTTAAACCTTATTTAAATAATATTCCTTGTTCAATTTGACTAAATCACTCATAAATAGTTAAATAAATCATTATTTATTTAATTATTACTCAACCACATCCTTAAAATGATAAATAAATCATTTATTTATTTATTATTTACAAATAAAGGGATTTGACCCAATTCAAATTCCTTTTCCCTCCAACAAGTATAATAAAATATTCCACAAAATTTGGATCTTGATTTGGTTAATAATATTTTAACTATGCACCAATATGTAGACTAACTCAATATTTTGTTATAAATAGAAGGGTTTTTCCATTCATTCATCACCTTTTGTTGCCTAAGATCACTCTGGATCTATACTTTTGGTCTGACTTTGATCCACCATCATTGCCATATTATTCTATCCTTTTGCTTGTAATCTCCCTTTGAGTTCCATTTTTTTCTGGGTTTTCTACAACATCAAGAGAGAGGAATTTTATATCTGAAGTGCTGAGGACTTACAAGAACCCATCCCATTGAGGAGAACTGGTAACATCTTTCTATGTTTTCCTCCCAGGTGCCCTTAATATAAAATTAATTCAACATATTCTTGTGTTGTCTATTGGATGCATGGAGTAAATCTCATTTTATTTACTGCTTAATGTCTTTTGATGCATAGATCTAGATTTTTTTAGCATTTATCTTGATCAACTAATTGCAGATATGAAGATATTGGCAGCCATATTTTTCTGTTAGGGTTGTTTTTTATGCATAACTAAAGTGGTATTTTTTCGTACACTTGAAATTAAGATTCATACTAACACCATGTAAGAAAAGAATTACAGTTGAACAAACCGCTAATATTTTCTTTCAAAATGTATGTGTTCATTTTCGTCTTCCTACTTCTATTGTAAGTGATCAAGATTCCCGATTTGTTGGGAATTTTTGGTGAAAATTATGGGACATGATGGACACAAAGTGGAAGAAGAAAAAAACATTTCATCTGCAAACATATGGTTAGACCGAGGTGGTAAACAGAACAGTCATTCATCTTCTTAGAGGCTGTTGTAGTGAGCATCCCAAGTTGTGGGATGAATAGTTGCATTAAATTCAGCATGCATACGACAAGGCAAAGCATTCTTCAACAAACACATCGCCATTTGAGGCATGTTTTGGGTACTTGCCAAGATCTCTTTTGGCCTTCATATTTGAGAAATATTTCGCTGTAGATGGTCATAATGACATAGATAAGGCAATGAATTTCATTGACAATTTTCAGTTGACACATAACACAATGCAAGAGCAACTTGAAAAGATTCAAAGCGGCTACAAGGCAAGGCATCACAAAAACCATGTTGATCACAAATTCCAGGTTGGAGATGAAGTATGGCTATATATCAACAAAGAAAGATTGCAAGGGGAAGGTAAAAAGCTCAGGCCAATCCATTATGGTCCATTTAAAATTATGGGAAAGATTGGTACTAATGCATTTAAGCTAGATTTACCTCTTATATGCAAATATATTCTACCATTAATGTTGAGAATTTGAGATTGTTTGAGCCTTCTTTGATTGATGATCTAGGAGAGCATGTTCAACTACCATCAATAGATGATTTCTCACTAGAATATGTTGATGAAATTCAGCAAGATCTCATACTTGATAGAAGAATCAAAACTTCAATAAAAGTAATGTCGAATACCTCAGAGTGGGAATCAAGGGACAAAATCCTTCAAAGGCCAAATGGATGGAGAGTGAAAGGGTGAGGGAGTTGTACCCTCTCTTGCTGAACAATTGATAGTATCTTTTGGGGTCCAAAAGGCTTCTAGTGGGGAGGAATGATCAAAGGCTCATTATTTAGCTAAAACATGAAATTGCTCATAAATGCTCCAAACTAGAATGACCGGATAGAGCTCGTCACTAGAATTACAATGCAATTCATTTCATAAAAATACGAGTTTGTATGAGTAAGTTATGGTCTGCTGTTTTTTTTTCTAAAATAGTTAAAAATTGTATAGAATAGTGACAAACTGATGACTTGGCAGTCCATTCAGCACCTTAGGAATCTTCAGGGAATATTCTCTAGATTTCAGCCAGTGACACTGTGACAAGTGCCATCACCATATTTTCCAATGTTGCTTGGGGAAGTTTAATATTTCTCCTAATCCTAAATTTTGAATTATCTATGGTGGAATATTTTTATTAATGGTGGAATTTTTAGGCCAATGGAGAAGGGTCACATGGCTCAGCTAGAGGCTGCCATGTGCCCTCCCCCATGGCAAGGATGGATGGCAGGATAGTTTTTATGAAAGGTCGATTTGGGTGCATATATGTTTATTTCCAAAGTTCGAAACCATAGTAAAAGGTTAATGGAGAAACATATTATATATATGTCAACATATATGTTAAACCAAATTATTAACTATGGCTTGTTTCAAAGTCTATTCAACAAAATTTTATGGCGGGGTCGAGGTCGAACCCATGACCACCCGCACGCAGCACCAACAACTTACCACTATGCCATCTACCATGATCCTTACCCCATAGGATTCCAAGTTAGTTTTAATTAACAAGACGCTGAGGTTAGGGTTCCGGAGGGGGCCAACCCCCTCCCGCATCTGCGAGCGTCGAAGACCAGGAACTAAAGTAGATCTGGCTGGAGATTAATTAAGGAGTTAAGACATGGTTATAACATTAATTCATGTTTAACCCATGATAATCCATACTTTGTGGTTAAGCGCGATTAGTGCTAAATGCACCCACTAACCACACTTAAACTCATACATATCGCTAATTAAATGCACGCTTAGCCTAGTAGCAAGTTTGGCATACATACCAAATGCAGAGAAGCTCCAAATTTAGTGAAGTTAATTGGTAGACTTCCAGAATTAGTGGAGAAAAACTAGAAAAAAAATGGTTTTTCCATAACTGAGGATATTTTCGACCAATTTCGGCTCAGGAAGAGTCATTCCTGGTAGATTTTGATGTTTTGGAGCCATTGAAGCAAGTTGTAGAGGCAACAGGAGACTGTAAACATCAAATTTTCACAATTGAAGCCAATAAAAAGGCCCACACTATGAAGTTGGACGAAGGAGATGTAGCCCGGGAGGGACACACTCCTTCATCAAAAAATTGTGTATTTGTCTCTATGATTTGTGCTTGTTGTGTTTTATTATGCTGCTATTCACCATTGAGTTTCGATGCCTTTAATTTCATGAAATACACTTAATCTCATCAATTTTATTGAATTGTCAACCATAAGCACATGTATAAACCCTTGTATAAGAAGTAAACCAAAGAATTTTCATGTTAATTCTGAAACTGATATTAGCATTGCATTAACTAACAATAAATTTTATATCATTGATAAGTTTTTTTCGAGACTCAAGAAAAATTTGAAAGCATAGGAGAATTCCCCAGAAGGAAAAGGTTCAGTGCATGGTGGTGGTGGAGAAGAAACCCCTCCTTCTCCTTCCACAAGTGAAATTTATTCTTCATCTTGTCATCATTCACATAGAGGTCCAAGAAATGCATCTAAGAAACCTTTCTTTAAATTAGATGTTAAATTTGATCTTCCCATGTATAATGGCGAAGTACTGCAGAAAAATTCAACAACTGGATTAGACAAATTGAATTCTACTACAGGATTCAAAAAATTGAGGAGGACGAGGCAAAGATCTAGTTGGTTTCTCTTCAGCTGAATGGCATCACTCTTGTCTGGTGGGAGAAAAAATTCTGAGGGAGTAGGAATTTGGGTAATCTCCTTTCTTCATGGTCCAATTTTATTTCTGCATTAAAAGATCAATTATATCCCTTGGGTTATAAGCAAAAATCCTTAATGGAATGGAAGTATTTAAGGCCAGGAAAAGGCCAGAATGTGAAAATTTTCACTGAAGAATTTAGAAAACAAGCATTGAATTTGGGAATTTCACTAGGGTCACCCGAAGTTGTAACTAAGTATATCAGTTCATTACATAGTTACATAAGACATTCAATATTTGTATGAGCCTACTACCATTGATTCAGCTAGTGCGAAGGCCATCCATCTTGAAAATAGGGGCAAAAATGAGAGAGATGATCATTCAAAGAAACCACCTTTCAAACCTTCAAATGGAAAATTGAAAAGAAAAGGAAAGGGAAAGGAAAAGAAGACGACATCAACCAAGAAAGATGAAGGAGAAAAGCCTTATTGCGTTCACTCCAAAAAGGAAGGTCATGATGATGATCACTATTTGCATATGTGCCCGGAAAAGAAGCCAAAGAGATATGGTGGAAAGGGAAAGTAGAAGATGGTGGAAACCTTGCAAGAATACCTTGGATCCTACTCTGGTGATGAGACATTGATCACAGAAGCAGGCATAAAAGGTACTCTTTGTCTTGATGTTAATTCTGAATCACATGCAATAACTAGTTCAACAGATGAGCCTCTTCCTAATGAATGAAAGATAATTGAGTTATTTCATATTAAAGTTGTCATAAACCATACAAAAGTGGAAACTCTATTTGATTCAGGATCTGAATAAAATTTAATCTCGGAATCCTTGGTTAAAAAGTTAGGCTTAGAAATCAAGCCTCATCTAAAACCTCATCTGCTTGGATGGATACAAGGAAAAAAAATTAAATGTAACCAAGAAATGCAAGGTTAAATTTGGAATTTCTTCTAAGCTAGTAGATGAAGTAGAACTAGATGTAATACCATTGGATATATGTGGTATTGTGTTTGGGAGTATGTATCTATATGACAGGAAAAAAAAAATCTTTCGACATGAAAATAAATATCAAATCACAAAATATGGGGTAGAATGTACTGTAAGGGCTCATCAAACCAAGGTTAGTGTTAGTCTTGTAAGTGCAGGACAGATGAAGAGATTTCTAAATTCCAGTAAAGGGTGCATGCTCGTGGTTGTGAGAGAAAAAGATGCAGAAATATATGATGCTTTCCAAGGTTGTGATCCGGTTCATAAAATGGAATTATGTCAATTTATTTCTAACTATGATGATTTTTTTTAGGAACCAAAAGGATTACCTCCAAAATGGGAAATCCAACATGAGATTCATTTTCAACATGATGCTCCATTACCAAAAATTGGTATGTACATGATGTTGACTATCGAGATGGAGGAGATCAAAAAGCAGGTGAGGGAATTGCTGAACCAACTGGTCATTCAATCATGTTGGTGCCAAAGAAAGATTACAAATGGAGGATGTACATAGATTACCGGGCAATAAAAAAAATCACGGTGAAGAACCGATACCCTCTCCCTCACATTTATGATTTTTTAGATCAATTAAATAATGCTATCTATTTCACCAAATTGGATTTGTGTAGTGGTTATGACCAAGTTAGAATTGCAGAGTAGGATTTGTGTAAAATTGCCTTCAAGACCAAACAAGGGTTTTTCGAATGGATGGCGATGCCATTCAGAATATGCAATGCTCCAGCCACATTAATGAGGGTCATGAATGATCTATTTAGGCCTTTCATTGATGAATTTGTTCTTGTATATTTAGATGATATTCTTGTCTTTAGTAGAACTTGCGGTGAACATGTATGACATGTAAAGAAAGTGCTTGATGTATTGAAAAGGGAAAAATTGTATGTAAAATTGTTAAAGTATGAGTTTGGGAAGATCACCTTTGTCTACCTAAGTCATATTGTTGGTAATGGTCAATTAAAAATTAACCCCTCTAAAGTTGAGGTGGTTGTAAAATGACCTAAGCCTGCCAATGTAACAGAGGTTCGTAGTTTTCTAGTTGCAGTACAATATTGGAGAAGTTTCATTGCCAAATTCTCTGTTATTGCATCACCCTTACATGCGCTGAAAAGGGTGAAGAAAGCCTTTCAGTGGGGAGGAAGAAACAAAAATACTTTGATGCACTGAAAGCGAAGATTAGCACCGTGCATGTCTTCGATTTACCTCACCTTCGAAAGCCTTTTGAGATTGAAATAGATACCAGTGGATATTCCATGGGGGTTGTACTTATTTAGAAAAGGAATCCTATATGTTACCATTTGGAGAAATTCTCCCAGGCTGTTGTGAATTATCCCACTTATGACAAGGAACTGTATGCTTTGGTTCAAAGTGTAAAAAAGTGGAAACACCACCTGATTGGCAAGGAGACTATCATCCATACGGATCACCAACCCTTGCAGTAACTTGAGTCATAGACCAAGCTTTAGCAGGCTCATCATTTCAGGTGGATGGGATTGCTTCAAAAATTTCATCTGTGAATAAAGTATAAGAAGGGCACTAGAAAGAAAGTAGTAGATATTATTTGTCACCCTCCTATCTTTTCTTCTATCATTTTTCATAATGCTTCCTTGTCTCTAGAAAGTTACGCTAAAAAATATGCTAACGGTAATGACATTAAGGAGACTTATGAAAATATTACTCCTGGATCACAGGCGAACAATTATCATTTGTAGGGTCGACTATTGTATCACCTTTGGAACTATGCATACCCATGGATGAAAGGATACATGTAATTAGAGAGGCACATACCTCTCTTGTTCTCAGGAGAATTTGGTGTCGGAAAAACATTATGTCATTTACAAAGGTTTTTCTTTTTGCCTCATATGAAAAAAATTGTAACTCGACATGTAAAGGGATGTGTGATGTGTTCTTTTTCCACGCTCTCTAATAGAAAACCTGGGCTTTAAACACCACTCCCTATTCCAAGTCGTCTATGGGAAAGTGTGTTGATGGAATTTGTAGGTGGTTTTCCCATGTATAGGAAAGGTCACAAATATTTGTATGTCATCATGGAAAGTTTTAGTAAAATTTGTATATTAATGCCTTGTAAAAATGGGCCACTATAGACCAGACTACTTTTCTTTTCTTTCAGTTTGTTTGGGTCCACTTTGGATTTCCCATATAGATTGTGTTAGATCAAGACTCTTGCTTTCTTGGAGAGTTTTGGACAAAATTGTGGAGAATGATGGACACCAAGTTGAAGAGAAGTACGACATTTCATCCACAGACCGATGGGAAGATAGAGGTCGTCAACCGTACCGTGGTACACTTGTTACGAGGCTATTGTTGCAAACATCCCGAGTTTTTTGATGAGCATATTCCTTATGTGAAACATGCATATAGCCAAGAAGTGCATTATTCTACGTAACATTCACCATTTGAGACATTTTTTGGTTACCTACCAAAGGATCCTTTTGACCTGGTCTTTGGAAGGGATGAAGGTTCTAGTGGACATGATGATAGGGACAAAGCACAGCGATTCCTCCAGAGGATATAGTCGATTCACCAATCAGTACATGAGCAATTGGAAAATAGTCAAGCTCAATACAAGGCTCAAAATGATAAACACCGAGTCGAAAACCAATTCCAAGTTGGGGATAAGGTGTGGTTCATATTAGAAAGGAAAAAATGAAGGGAGAAGGAAAGAAGTTGTGACCAATCCGGTACGGTCCATTTACCATATTAGAGAAGATTTGAGACAATGCTTTACATCTTTATTTTCTTGCATACATGCAAATGTACTCGGTAGTGAATGTCGAAACTATAAATATTTATGAGCCACCATTGATTATGGATACCAAAGAGGTGGGATCAGTTCCTATAGTGGATGACTTCGCACCAGAATATCTCGACGAATTGCCAGAAGATATCATCCTCAATAGGAGAGCCAAGAATTCACGATGGGGAGATGTGGAATATCTTCATGTTGGTTTCAAAGGGATGCACCCAAGCAAGGCTAGATGGCTGGAAAAAGAGAAAATGAGGGAGAAATTCCCTCACTTTCCAATTCGCTGATAAAGCTTTTGGCAGTCCAAAAGCTCCATATTGGGGAGGAATGATCTAGGAGGATCTCTCCACTACAAGTACAAGTGGCATTAGGAATGGTTAAAAATTCAAAGTTGTCAGATTTCTCTCGAGCTAGGCTCATATTGAAGTACTCATCGCCCTGATCCAATGATAAGAACATATCTACAATCTGAGCCCATATAGAGAAGTTAGAGCAAGTCAAAGTTTTGATAAAAGTGGGGCAATGGCTAGGTTTAAGTATCCTAAAATTTCACCGTCAACTAGTAGGGAACCTAGCATCTATGAAGTGGGAAAATTCATGGGATCGTTAATTTTCCCAATAATTCCCATGTTCGAGAAAGTTAAAAAAAGGACATAGTATTTATATATATAGATATATATATATATATATATATATATATATATATATATATATATATATAATATAAAGGTGGTGGGCCACCAACCCCGCCACCTACCACAACAAAGGGTTAAGTATGGATTGGGGGGAAGACTATCAACCCCACCACTTGGTGGAGGTTACAACAACCACTATGGGGAAGGTTGCCACCAGCGGACTCGCAACCCATTTCAAACATTTGTTTTATATATGACATTGTGGTGTAATTTTTTTTCCATTGGAGGCAGAACTGTGCCAGCGAGGGTCAAACCCACTCAACCCATGTGGTTGCCCCCCAAGCTAGCGACAACACCATAATGAATATGAAATCCAAATTAAAACCCGATGATATGCTATGTTGGGAACAGGTGGGAATCGAACCATGATCTCCACCCTTCCAGAAAAATCTGCCATCGTTGAGCCACGAGGGTCAGCCTTGGTGGCTCCACCCTCAAAATGTTATAAAACCTCTCATTTTCACAGTGTGCCCAAGAAGAGTTGAGCAGCAGAGCGGAACCACGAGCTAGAAGAAGGGTGGAACCATGCTAGGGAATCTTGAGGGGCATCAAAAATATTCCCTAGAGTGTAGAACTTTCCAGTGTCCATTTGGGACAAACTTTATTTTGTTTTCACACCTCTTGGCGACAAACACTCAACGGTGACATCTATTTCTGCATCATAGCTCTCCATTTTTCAACCACTTTGCAGCTTGCAGGTATAAGGGTGCTTTATGTAATTTTTCTTGTATTTCTTATTCTTCTTTCCACTTAATGAATGAAGGCCTCCCCATTTTTGAGTAGGGCTCAAAGACATAGTCCAAATTGGAAAAACTTTGTTATCAACCCTTGTTTTCGTATTTTCATGATTTCATGTTATTTCTCTCTTATTTCATGTGCCCTTTAAGTTATTAAGGTTAAAATTTCATGTTTCATGTAATTATTTAATACATCTACCAGTAAAATATCTTGGATCATGAATACGACATTCCACATCGGAGACACCAATTTGTTATGTAGGATGTACGACTGTGGATAGAAGTATCTGCCCCAGCGTTGGTGGTCTAACTTACAACAACAAAGAGAAAATGAACCCAATTTTTTCCTTAAAGTGAATATATGACGAAATGAAGACCACTTGGAATATGTCACATGATTCTCTCCTTATTTAGCTTGAATATTCCAATCATAGCTCTAATTGTCAAAATTAGAGCCTACACTACCAGACAACACAAACCAAGAAACTACTGGATATATGCAACATCATCTAATCACTTTATTCAATAGATCAACATGGTATTTAAATACATGAAATAACAACATGATATATAGGAAAAAAAAAATATTTTCATTAATATAAATGGAAGGAGTTACAACTATGAATAGATGTCGATCTTGTAGAAGAGTTCCTCCAAGTTGACTTGTCCTTTGCTTGTCACAAAGTGCACCTCTAATCACCCTAAATGCATGAAATAATGTCTCTCACAAAAAAACATAAGGGTAGAATCACTCTCCAAATTCCAACCTCTTTCTTATGGAAGGATGTAAGTATATGGAGGAGCGGGTTAAGTTGGGATTTCTTATCCTTTTACCAATCTAGGGAATGAGATCCACTCTTGATGGGAGGATGAGATCTAGGGATAAGGTACACAACCTCAAAGTTAGCATAGGATAGGATTCGTTATTTTTATCTAAGGTAAATGGCTACAACATATCCTAAAAGCTTCTAGAAATGGAGGCTTTATGATTCTATCTCTCTTTCCTGAATTTATAGAGCTAGCACAGGTGTATAGGGGAGAAACCTATATGTGATCAACACAGACCACAATGGAGAACCCTATAGGTGAATGCAACCCAACAAGAGGCCAGGGAGCATTGGTCCTAAAACTGGATCAGACGATGTATTTTCAAGTAGAAACTCCAAGGAATAAAATATGCATGCTTAGGGATTTGTGCAATGATGATGATAAGGTGGATAAGGGTGTTGATTTGTCCCATTAGGATGCCTATTGACCAGATGTGACAAAATGGCCTATAATGGTTTTTCTAAGTTAAATAATCAAATTGACGAATGTGATAGATTAATGCTTCTCCAAGATGAATGTGACTCATC
This sequence comes from Pinus albicaulis, assembly GCA_034641835.2. Taxonomy (NCBI): domain Eukaryota; kingdom Viridiplantae; phylum Streptophyta; class Pinopsida; order Pinales; family Pinaceae; genus Pinus; species Pinus albicaulis. The sequence continues at coordinate 148,273,468 of CM076584.1, forward strand.
TATGGTTTTAATAGAGACTTACTATTGAATTGAGTAGGCTAACAAATGCATGCAAAGATAAAGATAAATTGTTGAGTATCTATGATGAGAGGGAGGTTGAGCTCAAAGGATAAATCATCAGTTTGGAGACCCAGTTACAAGAGGAAAAAAGAGTTGAAGATGTCATGAGAAACCAACTAAAATAGTGCGAGGGTTGAATTGAAAAGCTTGAAATGGAAGTGATCTCTATGAGGAAGAAACTAAATAGGAAGACATTCAAATCAAGTAGGATAAGAGAACCAATGTTTTGGAAAACCTACTAAACAAAAAAATATATCCCATGAAAAGATATGGTCTTGGTTTTCACAAGGGAGAGTCTATCAAACACGAAAATGAAATTGATGATGTCGCTCCTAAAGAGCCTGGAGAAAAAGAAGAAACTATAAAGATAAGTAAACAAGGAAACAAACAACATAACTAGAAGCATCCAAGAAGAGAACCTAGAGGAGTATTTATGAATAGATGAAAATTCACTCCAAGAGATGATTGTGGTTGATCTATCGGATTTCAAAGTAGAAATCAAAACCCCTTTACTCCTTAGATGGATGATATGGATGTTATGTCTACCACAATTATGGACATGTAGCAGCTAGTTGTAGAAGTAGGATGTGCAGTTCTAAATAATAGAGTATCAAACATTTTGGGTAGCCAAAGAGGTCAACACTGTAATATTCCCACTTTAGCACACAGCTAAACGGAATATTAATTTTTTCTTGTTTACACATAGGAGGTAAATAAATGGGTAAGGAGGCCCATACATTGCATAAAAATGAACAAAATCCCTCATAGTATGAAAAGGGCTATTCATAAGAGCTGGATTTCACACCCTCAAGTGTGAAAGAGGACATTTGCATGAGGACAAGGTCAAGTTTGACCAAGTCAACAGCGCTGGGATAGGAGGTGGAGAACACTTGGAGAGACAACATAGTATGAATGGGAAGAAGATTCCTTGGTGGAGGAAACCCTAATTAGTGGGACCCATGGTGAAAGGGCTTTCACTTTTTTAAAAGGAGGGAAAGGAAGCCATTTTTATTCAGGATAGGTATTATTGATTTCATTGTATGTTTAGACTTTGTGCATTCTCTTGTTGTTTAGTAGAGTTGCAGTGCTGCCTAGCAAAAGGATTTCCTGTTTAGGAATTCCTTCTCCTTTCAAGAGAGGCCTCTTGAAGGATCTTACACTTCATTTCTCCACATCTAGGCTTGAGGCCAAGCTACCTCCTTCACCTACAGCGCAGTTTTTGTTGGAAGCTGGGTTGTGTTGTAGGGTGTTGCAGTGGAGGGTAGACAACACCACTTCTGGTGCTTGTTTTTCAAAGGAGAAATATTTCTTTATTTTGGAATACTACTGAGGAAGATTCTGGAGCTTATTGCATATTTCGGCACTTGGCCAACACATTTCCTTTATCCGACAGCAGATTCCCTTCTCCGACAGCAGATTCCCTTCTCTAGACTATGTTATTTTCAGTGTGCAATTGCAGTGAGGGCCTGCAAGATTATTCGAGATTGAGATCTTGAGTGTTAGGATCAGCCTTTCACTTGAGAGATCCAATGGAGGAGGTATATTTATTTGATGCAGCATCTTCATTCATCTCCATCCAATTCCAGTTTTTGAGTTGCAGCTGCTACTGCAACTCCGACATTTCTGCAGTTTTTCATATTTCAGCCAATCCTTCCAGGATTGACTAGAAATAGTATTTGGGAGATTAGATCTTCACTCCCAATGTTGTATGAGCCATACATTTGTATATCCATGTATTTACATATGCTAGCAGTAGTTTTTATTTATAAAAATACACAGTCATAGCCTTGGGCATTCTTGTATAGCAGTGGTTTTGTCATATTTTATGTACATGTTTCTTGAGGCCGAATTTGCCTATCTTGAGTAGCTCTTTCCTTAAGATCTTGTATACATTCTACTACTGTAATTTAATATGATGGCTATGTGCTCTTCTTACATTCTATGAGTTGATTTGTCACTGCTACTCCAGTTTATGTTTATGTATTGCTGGATCTCCAATTTAGGAATACTATAAGATATTCCTAACATTGTAGAAATTCCATATTTTGGGATATTACAGTGATATCAAAGCATCAATCTTGGCTCAGCTTATGGATCTCAACCAATATGATATCTAGAAGACAAGAAGACATAAATAAGACTCCATCCTTTGGAGGAAAGAAGGAGGAGAGACTCTTAAAGCTTCTTCCTAAATTTTTACTGAGAATTCATGAAGATTTCAAGAAGATAAGAAGGGATATGTATAGAGAATCTCCAAGAGAGTTTGAATCTGAAACAAACTCTAGATTTTCACATAATGAGTGTGAGAATGAAGCCTCACACTTTTTTGCACAACACCGTCATATGCCTAGATTAAGAAAGATGGAAGAAGAAGGAGGGATGACTAAGAGGGAAACTCTTAGAAATTTCTGAAAGAGTATGAGTCTTAAAATCAGAAGTTTAGAGATCATCTTACTTTTTCATAGTTTTACAAGATCAAGGTGAAGAGAAGCAAGAAACATGATAGATTTCTTCTATCTACTTTTGATGGTTCACCTACATGTTCAGTCAAATCTTGGGTGGAAGAACTAGACACCTTTTTGCTGCAGCATCAAATTTATAAAGATGAAGCTATCAAAGTTGGAGCATTGCATATTGAAGGTAAGGCTTATGCATGGTGGATATTTGAGTCTTTTTCTTTAAGGAATGCAAATACTTCTTCATATGCAAGGTTCATTAAAACATTGGTGAGAAATTTTGATAGAAAGAATCCTGAAAGACATGTGGTAAATGAAAACAAACTCAAGCAAACACAAACCTTGCATGTGATGGATGGAACTATAAACACCATTCCACTTCAGAAAAATAATGGGGAGGCTGACATATTGCATCATACCTTGTTAAAGGTAAGATGTTTATCTTATGTTCCTAAACAAAAATACATGGAGATCCCTTTTCCAAAAGAGGATCCAATCATTGGGAGGTTGCCCATTCATGTTGAGGAGGTTGAGGGCAACAACGCTGTCATGTATAGAGTTGATATAGCACCTCATGCAAAGGAGGAGAAGCTCTTGCTCCAACTAGAGGGATTATTTCATCTTTGCAAGGAAGTCTCTAGGATCTCATGTGTGGAGATCAAGGTGTTGAGCCCCAAAGATGTTCTTCTCTTTCACCACATTCCACTTCATTTTCTTTGTCCCTCATCAATTACAAGCTTAACTGATCAATAGGATTAATTAAAATTGCTTTAATAATTTATATAATGACTAAATTGCTATGTTTTTATGATTTTGTTGGTGTAGTAATTTTGACTAAGACTCAGCTACAGAATACAGACATTTCGTAGCCATTCGTCTGTTCTGCAACCATCCTCATGTTTATGTAGGTTCTAGGTGTCACCGCAAAGAAAAGGGCATATGGGTGAAATCCACAACACCTCCCCATCATCTCTTGCTCCCCACGAAGTCCGAGTTAAAGTATTCAAGAGGTTATGCACGTAGAAGAGAAGCAGTTTCCTATCAAAACACGGACTCTACAGATGTCCACAGTAAAGAACAAGATTGTTAATAAGAGTTTTAATTTGATTAGAAGTGGGAAAGACACTTATCCTTGTTTTTCTCAAAGATTAGTTATGTAATTTCATTATAAGTATGACTCGGGAGACCGAGAAACTGTTGGTTAGATTTTTTTTTGTTGCTAGATCTTTGAAGGCCGTAAATACTCTGTTTTAAAGAATTTCTCCTTAAATGAAAGAAACATCATTTTATTGCACGAGCTGAGTCAATATTGAGTAGATTTGCATGCTACTCCGGTGGTATATGGCCCCTGCTACCTGAGGAGCTTTGTTCATATAATTTAGATAAGTAATTTAGCCTCGTTTCATTCCTAGTTTAATTGACTTTCTGAACTTTGAGTTTTATATTCATTTGCATTAGATGCTACAGTTTAGTCTCGTTCTTATGTATTATTCCAAAATATCACTAATGTAAAATGAGGTGTAACTTTAGTATTTTAGGAGTTATTTTTACGTTCTTGTGCTCAATTACATCATTTGTTACAGCTAGTCATGATCTTATAAATTATTCCAAAATATCACTAACTTCGGATGAGACATAACTGTGGTGTTTTAGAGCTTTGTTGTGTTTTGTTGAATTGTATGCTTTCATGCTCATTTACATAACATGTTGCAGCCAGTCCTGTTCTACAAACTATTCCAAAATACCACTAATTCCGAATGAGACAGAGTTGAAAAATTTTAGTGATTAGTTGCATCTTTAGTCTAGTTGTAGCACTCCGGAGGTAGATGTCATTTTAGTTTAATTATGTCACTATATTTTAGGTTTGATAATGGCACTCTAGTTCAGTTTTAATTCACTACATTTCAAGTTAAGATTAGTGGCATTCTAGTTCAACTTTTCTCACTATATTTCAAATTAGGTTAATGGCACTGTAGTTTAGTTGTGGTTACTGTGTTTCAAGTTTGATCAATTGCATTATCAGTGTTATCCATTGTTCTTTAAGTAGTATTAACTGTTAACATTAGATTCCACGGCCTTCATTATTTACAAAACTTCTTTTGTTCTAACTTTATATTAATACATCATCATCTGGACAGGAGTTATTAATATCAGTTTAAGGCCTTGATTATTCTGCAATCCTTTGCAAATTCACAATTAAACCTTTCTTTCCAAAAACTATTTTAGAAAATCTCTAACTTTTGGATGAGGTTTACTAGTGACAAGCTGAGCTGCAAAATGGAGTAATCTTAGCATTACAAGTTACTTTAGAGTAGAAATCTTATTGTGCTACAAATAATCTCTTTTCAATTGTGTTCCAATAAACCTCTAGCCATGGATGAGATTCTTTGTAATATTGTAAGATGATTGTGTCCTTAGGAGAACCTCATTTGTATTAAACTTGTTCTTTTCTCAAACTATTCCAACATATTCCTAATGAATGAATTGGATGAGTTCATGTTATGAGTTATTGAGTTCATGTTGTGATTTGTTTCCTTACTAGGAGTCATTATCAAGCTTTGCATTTTCTGTTCTTTAGTGTCATACATAGTTTAGAGTAGGTTTTGCTTTGTTTTAGTGTAACCATCCACTTCTCTTTACCAAAACTTAGTTCTTTTCCTTCTTGACATAAAACCATAAAACCAAAAACATCATAAAAACACTAAACACAACGTAGTGAGAAATAGATACCTAGGCACATATAGTGCACCACACTTCAGCAGTTCATTGACCCTGGTTGATAATTTATGACCTCAATTTAGGAACACTAAGTTGAGCACAACACAAGGCACAATTCATGTTCTACATGTGCCATTGATGATGAGGTGTGGAACTATGGAGACAAAGGGAGGAGATAGGGGGGAGGACCAGCACTATGTGATGAGGAGTACACGCCCCTATACATTTCAGGAGGTTGATGCACCTAAGAGGGAGACTGGATTGTGTAGTAAGAGCAGGGACAAGTATATCTATTCATATATGCAGTCCACTCTGATGAAGATGTCTCATTGCATGGAGACATTTCACCAAGGAGACCACCATATCAGCAGATGACGAGAGGTGCTTCAAATTTTGGTGCACCATTCATTGATTTCAGAGGAGTGGAGACCTTGGGAGGTCATTTTACAGTGTTGAGAGTCTTAGGTAGACTCAAGGAGGAGAGATGCATTCTCTCAACATCATGTTTACCCACTCTCATTTTATATTATGCACTGTGGCAGAAGCAAAAGGGGAAGGAAATTTTCCTTCCAACTTGCATCTTTGGCGTGGGATATTTCAAAGGGGAGGGTGACCATATGATAAATGTTCTTCATGAGAGATCATTAGCGCTATCACTATGGAGGATAGATCCATATTGGAGCTCCTAGCTGTTGGTGGAGTATTCCAAGGATCTTTTCACTTGTATGATATTGGATGATCAACATATGAGGAGATGCATGGATCATGTGGAGATGGAGGGGATACATAAATCTTTGGAAGAGTTAGCACAACCACCTATTTTCTCTTTGAGGATGAGAGGAAAATAATATATGAGCCACTCCATTTGCATGAGCAAGACATATAGTAAGGGTATTGTTTGTTTGCATAATGACTTGTATGATGTATATATGCATCCCTCAACCATACATGTGCAGGATGTTACTCCAAGGAGGAACATTATTTTTTCTAGACTTCATGGTCTACTTGAGGCCATGAGGGTATTGATGATGGCTCCCTAGCAGGACTTGGGGAGGAGATGTATTTTGGAGAACATGCTCACTTTGTACCATACATCATTCAGTTTCTCCAAACATATGAGGAGAGTGGGGCAGCAAGAAAGTGGTTGAGAAACCACACTTTTTGTCACTTATTTTTCAGTTGAGGATCAAACTACATTGGTTACATTTGAGGGACCATTTTCCTTCTCCCTTGCTACATATGGCAGCAAGCATGGTTTTCATTATGGTTCCTTATGTTGTTTTTGTTATTATTTTTATTAGGAGCATGATTGGGGGAGTGGCACATTGGTTGGATGTGTCCCTTGGGGAAGAGTTTTCCCACATTGTTTTCATTACATGCTCTAATGGGAGCATGATAGGTAATCTGGCCACCACGGCAAAACATTTGTTCTTTTATGAGGTGAGCCATGGGATTAATTGGATGCCATATGATGGTGACTTCCAACTCATCACATATGAGATGATTTGGGCCAACATGTTTCATAACTTTGGAGAAGAGATCCTTGGGGGTCTAGTATTTTTCTTTCCACTTGAGGGCAACATTATTACAACCTAGGATTAGCAGACACTCTACACTTATCTTAAGTGGAGAGGAGGATAACGTGGGGTAGACTACTTTTTCTACCAAGATCAGATTTTTGGCCCACCTACATTGTAGGAGCCAAAGGTGGAGGAGAATTTTCAAGAGTTACCATGTTGGGAGGTAACTCATTTTGTATGGATGATTTCTTGGGGATGGGAGCTTCATATGGGGATGGTAGATCCCAATTCATATCAAACCTCATGCCTCAAGAAGGCCCCTCAATTTTATCTTTGCATTTGCTTGAGGACAAACAACATTTGGGAGGGGAGGACTATAATATTCCCACTTTAGCACACAACTAAATGGAATATTAAATTTTGTTGTTTACACATAGGAGGTAAATAAATGGGTAAGGAGGCCCATACATTATAGAAAAATGAATAAAAAACCTCATAGTATGAAAAGGGATATTCATGAGAGCTAGATTTCACACCCTCAAGTGTGAAAGAGGACATTTACATGAGGACAAGGTCAAGTTTGACCAAGTCAACAATGCTGGGATAGGAGGTGGAGAAGATTTGGAGAGACAATGCAGTATGAATGGGAGGAAGATTCCTTGGTGGAGGAAACCCTATTGAGTGGGACCCATGGTGAACGGTATTTTACTTTTTTAAAAGGAGGGCAAGGCAACCATTGTTATTCATGATAGGTATTATTGATTTCATTTTCTATTTAGACTTTGTGCATTCTCCTACTGTTTAGCAGAGTTGCAGTGCTGCTTAGCATAAAGATTTCTCATTTAGGAATTCCTTCTCCTTTCAAGAGAGGCCTCTTGAAGGATATTTCACTTCATTTCTCCACGTCCGGGCTTGAAGCCAAGCTACCTCCTTCAGCTACAACACAGTTTCTGTTGGAAGCTAGGTTGTGTTGTAGGGTGTTGCAGTGGAGGGTAGACAACACCACTTTTGGGGCTTATTTTTCAAAGGAGAAAGCTTTATTTCCTTTGGAATAACAGTGAGGAAGATTCTGGAGCTTATTTAAAATTTTGGCACTTGTCCAACACATTTCCTTTCTCCTACAGTGCAGTCCCTTCTCTAGACTATGTTATTTTCATTATGCAATTGTAGTGAGGGCCTGCAACAATATTGTAGGGTGAGATATTCAGTGATAGGATCAGCCTTTCACTTGAAAGATCCATTGGAGGAGGTATATTTTCTTGATGCAACGTCTTCAGTCATCTCCATCTAGTTCCAGTTTTTGAGTTGCAGCTGCTACTGCAACTCTGGCATTTCTGCAGTTTTTCATATTTCAGCCAATCCTTCCAAGATTGACTAGAAATAGTATTTGGGAGATTAGATCTTCACTCCCAATGTTTTATGAGCCATACATTTGTATATCCATGTATTGGAATATTCTAGAAGCAGTTGTTCTTTAAAAAACTATGTAGTAATAGCCTTGGGCATTCTTGTATAGTAGTGTTTTTTTCATATTTTATGTAAATGTTTCTTGAGGCTGAATTTTCCTATCTTGAGTGGCTCTTTCCTCAAGATCTTGTATACATTCTGCTGTTGTAATTTAATGTGATGGCTATGTGCTATTCTTACATTATATGAGTTGATTTTTCACTACTACTCCAGTTTATGTTTATGTATTTCTGGATCTCCAATTTAGGAAAACTATAAGATATTCCTAACATTGCAGAAATTCCCTATTTTGGGATATTACAAACACTCATGAGGAATACAAGTTCATTTAATTTCTTTTGTTCTCGATGGAATTTTTTTGGCCACAAGGTAGTTGATTTCACATAACATGCACATAGTAAGGGAACATTTTATGGAAGACAAATATCTAACTTCATCATCAAAATATTTGACCATCTAGCCACATATCTTAATCATGTGAGATGTTATGGATGTCACATTATTTGTCACATGGTGAGAGATCGCAATTTTATTCATGTCTCAAGGAATATCCAAGAAAAGAAACAATAGATCCATAGTAGACATAGTAAAAAATAAGAGGATAATGCACATGTCAAGAAGAAACCTACTAAAGTATGGGTGAAGAAGAACAAGCAACAACCCGTAAAGTGGGAGATGTTACTCCCTAATACAATCAATTATTCCTTGATAGATCCATTCACAAACAAGACTGCATAAGTGTTATAAGGGGTTCATAGATTCAGGGGGAGTGCATATAAGGATGATAAATTGCATGAAGGAGTGTTGTTGAAGTTGAGTAGCAGCAACATGGTGTGTACGAGAGTCCTCATGCATAAATAGGATTGCAGGATCATTGAGGATATTGGATCAATATGAAGGTATAATAAGCTCAACAAGGGTTATGCATGCATTAGGGTTTGAATATTCTATGTCTTGTTTGTGTTGCATTAAATATGTTTTTGTAGAATAAATATTGTTCAATTATCCATGCATGATTATGTATGTATTTATCCATCATTCGAAGGTTGGTTTAGTATTACATGTATTGGAGAGAGTCATTTGTCTCAATATTTCATAGTAGAGGTATCGGTTCAACCTTATGTATATTCTTGTTTAATTTTGGCATTTTGGCATGGTAGCTGAGTATTATTTGTTCATGATAGGCATAGAAGTGAAATCATTGTATTATCTATGTAAGGGAGAGAGAGATGATTTTGGCATGTATTAAGAAGAGTATCTTTTATTTCAGTTATTCATAGAGAGGATCATTTGACATCAATTGTAGTATGTATCAACAATGTATGCACTATTAATTACAAGATTCATCCATGTATGTTGTTGAATCCATCATTGGCTATGTCTTTGACAAAGTTAGGATCCCTGGTCATGCCAGGGAGAAAGTCAATGGTTACTATGTTTCAACCATGTATGGGTTGTTGAATGCATTATTACAACCTTATAATTTCATTATTATATACATGTACTATCATTTTGAAGCCATGCGCCATTCCATTGTATCTCATTGTTCATTATAAGGAAATGATGTGATATGGGGAAATTTTTTCGATTGATTTAGCCTCTTGCATGTGGAAAGGAGAAAATGGCAAAAACAAGGTGTTTGTACAAAAAATTGGGGATGTTTGTAGCCCCTAGTACATGTTCAATGGAGGTATGTTTAGTGAGAGAAATCGTGGTGTTGGAACAGAGGAACATTGATTGCACAAGGCTACATTTTCCTTTGATCCTAATTTTTATCTTGGAGGAATGTTCTAGATGATCTTGTTTCATCATCAAAACTATTGGTAGTATCCCTTTCACTGTCGCCATCATGGTGTTCGAATAAGACTTGATCACCCTTTTCCATTGATGTCAAAGTGGGAGAGTGCCACAATCACTAGCAGAGAGTGAAGACCGTTCAGTCAAAGAATATTCTATATCAATGTAGAATATTATGTTGGTGACATGGCTAAAGGTTGCCATCAATTCCAAAGGGGGAGATAGTTGGAAGCATGGTGTTGGCATTGATTTCAACCATCGAGAGTCATCCATTTTATTTTTGATTTTTTGTAAAAAATTCGATGGAATTTTCATGTCCTTGATGTTTGTCTTCATGATCAAAGTATTGTTGAGGTGTATAGGTACTATAGAGGTGAATGAAGGTAGCTTGACTCATTTCTTGAAGTTTTGGGTCAAACATGTTTGAATTTCTCATGTTTCACAATAGTTTCAGAGTCTCCCTATTGTCACAGAGTGGAACTAGAGTATTTTTGTGGTCCTCACCTTTTTTTTCTTGTGACACTTGCTACAAGGTGCTAGTTCAGTGCAAGTTGCACTCTCCAATAGGTGAGAAAAAATATCATAGGCACAAACACAAGGATTTTACCAAGGGAAAGTGATCCAACTTCAAATGTTTGAAAAGGCCCTAGTGTGTTGATATGGGTTTAGTGAATAATTAATATTTTTTCAACCCATGAAATTTTTTTCAACACATTTATTAGATGATCATTTTCTTAGTGGAGTTTATTTGGTCCGCAAGAAGTGGAATGCATTGAATTAATTTGATCTAGTAACAAATTAATGCATTAATCAATCTAATAGTTGATATGGTACAAAATATCCAATGAAAAATTATGAATGATTTAATTTGTTTTTGTTATGGTTGATTTGGTCCATGGAGAGTATGATGGGAAACATAGTTAAATATGCCAAGCACTGGGTGAATATTTGTTTTAGAAAATGTGAGCGTTGAACGATGAGGTGTTGAAAAGTGCATTGAAGCATATGTACGCAGAGGAAAATTTAAAGCATGCATGGCCTAGGGATATGAAATTGATATAGAGCAATATAGGTGAGAAAAGTGTGCATGATCAAGGGATGATGGAATGTTAGACAAAATGGAGTGAATTTCAAAGAGTTATCAGAGCTAAGAAAGGCATCTATGTGCATAAAAAAATATGAAACACCTGTAGCTGATAAAGTATTGATTCATTAGTTGATCATAGAGAATGAATGAAGACCTATGTGATGGCTCATTCAGAAGGTTAATCGATGTGTGTGATTTTTGTTAGAAGATAAACTAGTGTGATTGTAATGTGCTTGAAATATAGCATTGTGACAAAAGGAGTATGATGGCTTCCTATGGACCAAATAGTGGGATAAAAGTAGAGATTGACTATGCCAGTGACTAAATTTCAAAGGTGTTTCTTGCATTAGGTCTAAGAGACAATGTGCATTTTTTTACTGGCTTATGGAAAGAGAAAAGTACCAGTGCACATGGAAAAAAGAAGAGGCTAATAACTGAGTATTGGTTATGTGCTAGAAATTCTTGTGCAGGAGTATATTTTTGCACTAGTTTAGTATTGTTACCACTTTGTATTAGGATAAATAATTTCATGAGCTACTTAATGTATGAGGTCTATTTATTCATTCAGAAGTGTGTTGCTAAGGAGTTCCAGTGCTCTATTTTCCTGGTATATGTATGGATAAGTGAAAGATTAAAGGTTATGTTTCCATTAGAATGTGATGGCTTGATGCATTGAATAGATATTGTATTTTGGTGTCAGAGAGATTTATGATGATTATTTGGTTCAATCATTGTATGATCATATTTTGTTATTGATTGTGTTGCTGAGAGAGTTTGCATGCAGAGATAGATTTGTATGCAGTGGTTGAGTGAAAGAGACATAGTGGGTCCATTATGAAAATGGGATGAAACATGGCTCGCAAATTGTTTGAGTTTGTTTTGTGGATCCTATTGTTAAAATTAATTGAAAGAGCTCCATTGGATGTTGAAGGTTGGGGCCTTCAGTGGGAAAGTTGTAGCTTACCGACAAGTGGTGGCTTATGGATTCAGGGTGTAGTAGCATCCTTCAAGTCGTGGTTTGAGAACTTGGGAGAGGTGGCTGCTATCTTGTGGTGATTGGAAAAAATAGTGGGTGTTGGGGGATCTAGTAGGTGGTGACCTACAGCGGGCAGTGGCCTTCATATTTGAGGGAGTGGTGGCTTCTAGTAGGCAGTGAAGTGAAAATATTAGGAAGTGGTGGCTTCCATCAGGTGGTGGCCTGGAGCGAGTGCTTTATCGCATGATCACAAGTTGGGGCTTCCACACCGGTGATGGATAATGATATGATGATGTAAAAATAAATGTTTGCATAATAATAATAAGAGAAGAATATAGAGAATATGATTGATTTTATCCTGAAACAGTTTCCTCCTTATATCTCATGTTCATGTGTGATGGTTTCTTTTATGTGTTCGATATCTCATTTTTATGTGCATTGATATGGTACTCATGGTTTAACTGTTGTTTTTATGTGTAAGCTTGGAAGTACCTTTATATTCATAATTTAATATTAACAGGTTACAATAAATAATGGATTTAGTGACCTCAACCTACCTAAAGGAAACCAGGCCTGTTGGAAATAACATCGAGTTATAAGACATCCAAAACTTAAACTTTTTGATTCTGTCTTTCCAAGCCTTATACTCTAACATGCCAATTATCCATCTAAACTTACAATTACTAAAATAAATTCTATTCAACCACATCATAAAACATGATAAAAGTTTTTATTAGCTCATTTCGGAAGTTAATCATCAGAATATTATATTGGGATAGAGTACTTTTCACTTGACCCTATAATTTCCTTCTGGTTCAGATTTTGGAGTTGTCTTTCAATTCTACCCAAGTGCACGTTCAGGTGGTGAAGTTGTCACTGAATGGAATGGATGTCTCTATGTATCTCCTTGAGATTCGCCTCTGCCTACAGATGACCCATGTCTTCCTGAACTTCCAAAATATACTTTTCTAGTAAGAACTTCATGGACAAATACAAATGTATCAATTGTTTCAACAAGGTCAATGTTAGGTCCCTATATTACTAGTATATTCCCTTACTGTCGTTAGTGTAACCCCCTTATTTTTATTATTGTACCCTTGTAACCCCCATATTGTTATTATTGTGCTCTTAAATTATTATTGTTAGGTTGGCTAGGATTACATTGTGGCCCCACTAGGATTACATTGTGGCCCATGGACTCCTATATATAGGAAGGAGGTTTTGTAATTTAAATCATCAAAGAATTTTTCATTCATGTAATGTATTGGAGGTTTCCCCCTCGAAGTGGCTTATTTCTAAGGCGGTGATATCTGTTTTCTTCTATTTTTGGAGCTGGTTTCACAACATTTGGTATCAAAGATTTGGATTCTAGGGTTTTCGCTGCTCCAAACCAGTCATCGTGGTATTTTCGCTATAAAAATTTTTCTAAGAAGGTTCAGAAGTTGAAATTTTTATAGTGTGAAGCCGAAATCCTGAGGAAAATCATCGCAAAATTTCAAAGCTTGGTTCACAATATGTTCGGAGATATGATCTGTGGAATTTAGGGCTTTTTGCAGGCTCTTGAATTTAACCTAAAAATTTCATCATGAAATTTGCGCTATAATGTTTTTTCTACGAAGTTTTAGAAGTTGAAATTTTTAGAGAGAAAATACAAAACCCTGAGGAACATCTTCGCAAAATGTGAGAGCTTGGTTCACAATTTTTTCAGAGATATGATATGTGGAAGTTAGGTCTTTTTTAGGCTCCTGAATTTCATCTCAAAGAGGTTATCGTGGGAAAATATTCATAACTCTCTCTCTGAGCATTGGATTGGAATGCTGTAAAAAGTGACCAAAATTACACAGAATCTAGTTTCTTGTCTATCAATTTCAGAGCCAAAGGAGAAAACAATGACACGTGGCAAGTCGTACAAGTTCGCTCTACTGAACCAGTCCATAATTGGGTCATTGTGGGAGATTGGACATAACTTTTCCTTGAAGAATCCATATCGGATCAGAATTATGACATTTGAAAGAAGCTTCAGAGGGATACTACAAGGCCTAATTTCAGATATTAAGGATCTACAATTATCGAGATAATTCAATTTCAATATAGATCTCCTCAAAGTAAGTAAAAGGTGTGTATTTTTTTTCCCGAATTACATAAGTCTTGTTTGAAGAATCAAGTTGAATTGATTCCAAGGGAATATTGTAGAATATATATCAGTATTAGATTCTAAAATGGCCCCTAAAAAGAATTCAACATCCATTAAGCCTTTAGAAGGCTCTACTATGACTCATGAAGATGAAGAATGACAACATGACATATCAAATTTACAAGATCAGCAAGTGCAACAAATTTCGGTCTCACAAAGAGCAACAAAAAATGACATGGAAGTTTTGAAGAAAGGCATGGAAACTAAGATGGATGGTTTGAAGAAAGATGTGGAATATAATATGGATGGTTTGAAGAATGGCATGGAAGCTAAGATAGATGTCATGGAAGTTGGCATGGAATCTAAGATGGATGACATGGAAGCTAAGATCGATGAAAAAATGGAGAACATGAAGAATGATCTAAAAGTAGACATGGAAGGTTTGACAGAGTTGATACATCAAATGTTTCCTAATGGTGAAAAGTTAGTAGAGGAAACTCACGATGGGAAAAAAATAAATGCTAATAGTGATTTCATAAACTCTAATGTTGGCGGGAAGAACCACCATATTCCAAAAATGGATATGAGGAAGTTTGATGGAAAGGATCCTGTAACATGGATACTATAGATGGAGCAATATTTTGATCTCAATAATGTGCAAAACACACAAAAGTTACGCATTGCAACTTTACATTTAGAAAAAAATACATTTGTATGGTATCGATGGCTTTTCTCCCATAAAAAAAAATTCACTTGGTCAATTTTTACGGAGGAAATGATAGCGCATTATGAGGTTACAAAGAACAACACCTTCTTTAGCCAATTGATAAATCTCAAACAAAAGGGTTTAGTGGGGGAGCACATTGAGGACTTCAAAAAATTGAATATAAGGGTAACTGATATTCCAGAGGAACACAGGATTGATCTCTTCATAGGTACTTTAAAGGATAACATCCAACATGAAGTTCACGTTTTCGAACCTGAATCATTGAAGAAGGCGTTCGGGTTGGCAGGAAAAATTGAATGTAAAATTATGGTGACAAGGAAGCCTACCACTCACTTCTATAAATAGGGAAGTTTTGCTACTCCTAGATTTCAACAACCTACAAGGTTGACACAACAACAATTGGAAGAAAAAAGAGGAAAAGGGATTTGCTACAGTTGTGATAGAAAATACACTAAAGGTCATAAGTGTGCTGAGAAGAAATTATTTTACATATATTGTGAAGAGGAAGAATAAAATTAACAAGAAGAGGATATACACCAGGAACCAACCCTAGAAGAGGAAGAAATGAGTCTGACCATATCATGTAATGCATTCGTAGGAATTACCACTCCTCAAACTCTCAAGACAGAAGGACATATCAAGAAGAAAAAGGTAA
This sequence comes from Pinus albicaulis, assembly GCA_034641835.2. NCBI lineage: Eukaryota > Viridiplantae > Streptophyta > Pinopsida > Pinales > Pinaceae > Pinus > Pinus albicaulis. The sequence continues at coordinate 148,289,065 of CM076584.1, forward strand.
TAGTTTTGATTGATTCAGGTAGTACCCATAATTTTATTCATTATAAGGTAGCCAAGGAATTTAATTGTTTCCTATACCCAGCACCAAAATGTCAAGTGATGGTTGCAAATGGAGGAACTATAAATTTCTTTGGAAAATGCCATAATATCAAGCTAACCGTGGGGGAATATGTATTGAATATTCCAATGCTTTCAATTCCTATGGGAGGTGCTGATGTTGTACTAGGAGTACAATGGTTACAATCTTTGGGGATGGTAGCTTTAAATTTTCAAGAAATTTTCTTGAATTTTTTTTCAGAAGGAAAGGAAGTCGAATTATGGGGTATTGCAGGGAAGCCAGGAAAGATAATAAGCTCTAATGTCATGAAAAAGCTTCTAAATAAAGAACAACAAGGCATAATTGCACAATTATGCTCACTACAAGTTCCAACATCAAAATCATCTATTTCTGCAGGTCTCCAAAAAGTCTTGGACAATCATTCCAAGGTTTTTGAAACTCCCAAAGGACTCCCAACTATTCGTGATCATGATCATGTTATTAATTTGATTCCAGGAAGTGTTCCTCCAAACATCAGGCCTTATAGATATCCTTATGTCCAAAAGAGCGAAATTGAACGTATGATTGCAGAAATGTTAGAGGCGGGTATAATTCAACCTAGTCAAAGTTCTTACTTTACCCCTGTAATATTGGTACACAAGAACAATGGATCATGGCGCATGTGTCCCGATTATAGGGAGCTCAATAAGCTCACCATTAAAGATAAATTTCCCATTCTTGTGATTGATGAATTATTGGATGAATTACATGGAGAAATTTATTTTACCAAGTTGGATCTTCGTTCAGGATATCATCAAATTAGAATGAAGACTAAATATATTCCGAAAACAACATTTCGAACTCATGAGGGTCATTATGAATTTTTGGTCATGCCTTTTGGCCTTACCAATGCACCTTCTACATTTCAAGGGTTGATGAATTCCATTTTCAAACCCTTCCTTAGAAAATTTGTGCTAGTATTTTTGATGATATACTAATCTACAGCAGGTCTTGAAAGGATCATGTTCAACATGTTGACAGGGTGCTCAAACTATTGCAGGAGAAACAATTATATGCAAAAACATCCAAATGTTTCTTTGGAGTACAAGAGGTGGAATATCTGGGTCATATTGTATCTCACGAGGGTGTTAAAGTAGACCCTAACAAAATTAAAGCTATTAAGGAATGGAAAGTCCCCACAACCATAAAGCAGTTGCGAGGATTTCTCGGGTTAACAGGGTATTATCGCAAGTTTGTTAAGAATTGTGGGAGAATAGCAGCACCTCTAACAACAGTATTGAAGAAAGATGCATTTTCATGGACTCTTGAAGCAACTAAGGCCTTTGAACATCTTAAAGAGGCAATGTGCCTAGCACCGGTCTTAGCTACGCCAAACTTCACAAAAACCTTTATCGTGGAATGTGATGCCTCAGGAAATGGAATTGGTGTTGTTTTAATGCAGGAAGGAAGACCCATTTCTTTTGAAAGTCATCCAATCAAAGGAAAGTATTTACAGAAACCTATTTATGAGAAGGAAATGTTAGAAATATTGCATGCACTAAAGAAATGGAGAACTTACCTAATGGGAAGACACTTCAAGGTAAAAACTGATCATGATAGTCTTAAACACTTTTTGGAACAAAGACTATCTTCAGAAGAGCAGCAAAAATGGGTCACAAAGATGTTGGGTTATAACTTTGAAATAATCTACAAAAAAGGAAAGCTTAATGTTGTTGCAGATGCACTCTCAAGAAAGAATGAAGAGGTGGAAGCATTGCTTTGTGCCATTTCTATTATCCAACCGTATTGGATAACCGAAGCAAGAGATGAATGGAAGAAGGACAAAGATGTATGGACACTCATTCAGAAGTTGCAGCAAGATCCTAGTACATCTGATACATTTAGTTGGAAAAATGATTCCTTATGGTACAAAGATCGCTTATATCTTTGTAAGAATTCCCAACTAAAACAAAAGATTCTTCTGGAATTGCACACTTCTCCTTTAGGAGGACACTAAGGATTTTTAAAAACTTACCACAGGGTGAAGAAAGAATTTTTTTGGGATGGCCTTAAATCTGATATTCAAAAGTTTGTGGCAGAATGTTTGGTTTTCCAGCAGAATAAAGTTGAGACAATTAAGACCCCGTGTCTTCTACAACCTTTATCCATTCCAAGTCAACGTTGGGAGGAGATTTCAATGGATTTTATCACAGGTTTACCTAAGTCCGAAGGAAAGAGTGTCATCATGGTGGTAGTTGATAGACTTACCAAGTATGCACACTTTTGTGCATTATCTCATCCATTAAAAGAAAGTACAGTTGCTACTACATTTATGGATAGAATTCAAAAGCTACATGGAAGCCCAAGGGTTATTGTGAGCGACAGAGATCCCATTTTTACTGGAAATTTTTGGATAGAGTTATTTTCTTGTTTGGGTACTCAATTAGCTCATAGCTCATCTTATCATCCTCAATCTGATGGTCAAACTGAGATAGTAAATAAATGTTTGGAAGGATATCTTCGTTGTTTTGTATTTGATAAACAAACACAATGGGTCAAGTGGCTACCTCTCACTGAATGCTGGTGTAACACTTCCTTCCATACTGCAACAAAAATGACCCCATTTATGGCACTTAATGGATATCATCCACCATCCATTACATCATCTTTAAGAGAAAATTCTAAGGTTCAAGTAGTGGAAGATCACATCGAGCATCAACAAGAAGTTCTCCAACTCTTAAAGGACAACCTGAATTTGGCACAAAATCGAATGAAACAATAGGAAGATCAACATCACACTGAGAGAATTTTTGATGTAGGAGACTGGGTATTTTTACAGCTACAACCATACAAACAAATGTCCCTCAAGCAAGCTAAGAAGGATAATAAATTATCGCCAAAGTACTATGGTCCTTACAAGGTGTTGCAAAATATTGGTACTATGGCATACAAATTGGAGCTTCCTGCTTCTTCACGAGTGCATTCAATTTTCCATGTTTCATGCTTAAAGAAGGTTATAGGTGAAAATCTTCCAGTTCAAACAATATTGCCAAAACATGATGAGGAAGGAAAAATGATATTGGAACCTAAAGCGGTCACGGAAACAAGAACTCGAGAACTACATAATCAATCAATTTCAGAGTATCTCATCATGTGGAAGAACTTACCCACCAAATATTCTACATGGGAGGATGAGAATTTTATACAGAAGCACCCAGAGCCACTCAAGAATTGAGGACAACACTTTTTTGAAGGAGAAGGGAATGTTAGGTCCCTATATTACTAGTATAGTCCCTTATTGTTGTTAGTGTAACCCCCTTATTGTTATTATTGTACCCTTGTAACCCCCATATTGTTATTATTGTGCCCTTAAATTATTATTGTTAGGTCGGCTAGGATTACATTGTGGCCCATGGACTCCTATATATAGAAAGTAGGTTTTGTAATTTGAATCATCCAAGAATTTTTCATTCATTAAATATATTGAAGATTTCCCCCTCGAAGTGGCTTATTTATAAGGCGTTGATATCTCTTTTCTTCTATTTTTGGAGTTGGTTTCACAACAGTCAACCAACCTCTCGTATTCCCTGAATCTAAAATCAAAGGTGCCCATTACTTGCTCGGGAGGTCAACTTCTACTTTGGAATTCAAATCCTTTTCCCACGATGAAATAAAAGTTTTAACTTGTGTCAGGGTTCCGGCCCCATAAGCATGTAGTTAGCTCTACATATTCTCCTAATCATTTTTCCTCACTCTTCTGCGTTGAGGGTTGCTTGACAAGGCACATTGTGCCTTTCCTTTGTTGCATCATTGTTTACTTTCCTTGCCACCCCATCCTATGGCACTAGTTCTAGGGGTTGCCTTCACCATGTTATCTCTTCTTGGGCCCCCTACCAACTATAAATCCACTTCTAACCACACTATATTTTACACCCACCGGATCGAAGCCAAAGAGATTAGCAGTCTAGGCAGTCCTAAAATATCAATACACACAAGATTGTTATTCCCCATCTACCACATCAAAAACATTCCAATTATCTTCCTCTGTTTAGGCTTTCTTTCAACCCCCACTTAATTTTATTTCATTCTTAAATCACAATAATTTCCATACTTTTTGGGTTGTGCCTTTGGTTGGGCATCAAACCCGTCTTTCCCATCAACCCAAATTTTACCGATTCGAATTTTTTCAAGCCCTGGGCGAGCTTTACTGCCCTCAACTCATTAAAGTGAAAGAGACCAGTGGTGATATAGTTCCCCAACTATATAAATAGACCTTACTTTGAAAAAAGACCTTGAGCTCCAATACTTTCCCATTTGGGCCAGCAAGTTTCCATATAAAAAAGAAATTGAAATTATGAAAGTCATCACATATGAGCTAATCACCGAAAAGTGATTCCAATGGTGCAATTTCATTAAAATCTTCGAAACATTCAACCTATTTTCAAGTGAGGCCTTCATTTCAATTACCATGAGAGCCTGAAATACATCGTAGAAGCCTTGCTTTGTCTTAGCGCAGTGACGATATCCTCTTTTGCTATCCCCTCACACCAGCTTCCGAGTACAAAAATATGAGCTATCCAGTATCCTCTTAAGCTAATAATGAAGCAAATTAGGTGTTTCCATGTAGGACACAACCCTTACCACATGTCGTTTATCATGACCCACTCTCCAAGATTTTTCTGACAAGATTTTATTGTTAATCACGTCTGTATTAACTATTGGCATGTGGTAGTGGTGGGTGGGCCCCACAATAGCCCTACCCTGTATTCCTCTCACTCATGTCTTCAATCCCCATGAGGATATCCTTCATCCTCGCACCCCAATTAGAGGCCCTGATTGGATCTTAGATCCCTATCTGGAATCTCCTGCAAGGCCTCTAGTCCTTCTTCTTGGTCTCCATAATCCCTGTAAGCTTCCAGATACTTGTGAGGGTTACTACATCCCTAGTTTTCTGGAATATCTATGGCAACGTTTTCTGAGAAATGAACATGAGAGGGAATTATGTATTATACTTCCATGACGAGGTCCTTAATTTGCTGGATAAATCATGCAGTTCTCCATATTTTGTTGATATTTTTCCAATTGGAACCCTACTAAAGCTTTATGATGACCTCTATTACCAGATCAGAATATCCATCAGCCACTATTTTATTGAAAAAATCCCTTCTTGTGATAATAAGACCATATTTAAATTCATTGAATTATGCGTCATTATTACTTGATATGCCCCAATCCATCGCATATAGCCGCACTACCCTACCCTGATGATCTATGAAGAGGCCACCAAAACCAGTAGTGCTAGGGTTTCCTTTGGAGTCTCCATCGAAGTTTAGCTTCAAGAAATACTTTGGGGGAAATATGAATCCCGATGGTGATGGACTGGGGGGGATTTTTAATTTCTAGGAATGTGGCACTAGCATCTAGGGAGATAGTTTAAGAATTTCCAATATTCAAGCTTCCTAGGGAGGAAATTTATAATCTTCTTGATGCCACCTTTCTTCCAAAATGGTTTCACATATTTTTTGGAGAACTATTTCCTAGATAGTGATCACTAATTTTTTTTATCCTTGAATATCCTCCTATTTATTTATTTTCACACTTCCTAGATGAGAAATCCAAAAGATATGGACCAGGCTCTATTAAGCACCGAAATTTTGAACCCTCCTTTCCTCCAAATTTCAATAGTTTCCCTGATGCTAGAACAATATCTATCTATCTGCCCAAAGAGGATGTCCAAATGCTTCCACATTTGGTCGATGAATTAAAAAGAATTGAGAAAGTGCTCCATTTATTCTAATTGAGAAACACACAAGCTACATGAGAAGGGACCCTGCATATCACACTTTTGGGGTTGGTCTCAAGGAAGTTCACACCAATTAATAACCAGCCAAAGGACGAAATTTACTTTTGGCCAATATTTCCCTGACCATAGTTTACGCCAGAGAGGATGGAGGTTGTTCTGAGGGTATTCAACTTTTACGTGATAATCTTCTTGGATTGTGAGCATTCCCTTCATTTTGTAGCCCCATTTCAGAACATCCATGCCTTCAAAGCTCGTTATCCTTATGGAGTTGAGCTCTTTTTCAAATTTTTCCCATTTTTGGGTGAGTAGTTCATGTTGGCTTGATGGGTCTTGACCCAGGTTAAGAGTTTATGGAGAAACCAGCAAACCCTCCAACTACTGGCCCTTTCGTAATGACCTGCTTACGTAGATAAAAGTATCACTCGAAGCAGTATGGGGGGGTGTTGGAACCAGGTTTCCGCACCTTAAGGGAAAAAATAATGAAGTGGTCATATGCAAATTTATTGTAGACTTATATCAATGATAAGAATATGCACACAATACTTAATAGAATAAGTCATAATCACATATTGCTTCCACACAAATAAAGCATAACAGAACCAGATTTAGATCTAAGAAAAGCATAATCACTTAAGGATATTTAACAACCATCAGTATGAATAAATAACCATAGCATATATCCTCATGCAATGATAACTAAGAAATGGGAAACAATGTGATCTCGATAGAACAGAATCAATAAATAAATCAGAATAAACACAACAAGTAAACCAAAATCTATCCTTTCTATTAATTTAGATCCTTCCAATACATCAGAATTTCAGCTTACACATCCCTTCTATGCACACAGCCAGCGGATTCCGCACACAGGTAGGACTAGGTCTCTGTGCACACAGCTAGTAGGATACTTTCTACCCAAAACCCAAACTTACAAAGGTATATTATATATGCATAACACTTAGATCCAAAACATTACATTAATACTTACTTAGACTCGATCTATCTATTTATATTCTCCTAGCGCGTAGATACTATGGTCTCAAACCATGATTTGAGGCCCACAGTTTACCCTTAATCCCATTTCATCAAAAGTAGGGACTTTTACTCACCCCAAAGCCACTTGACTCATTCACGCAGCGCACATATACAAAATTACATCAAAGTGTGCCTTAGGGGACCCCACTCCAATAGGCCCCCAATACAAACATGTGACTCATCCCAATTCACTGAGGTGTATACTCCTTTAGCTTGGCTTGGAGGAAATTGATAGAATATTTCAGAGGCAACACCATTTCCAAACGTTTTGATGTATCTCCCTCTGCTTGTTGAACTAACTTTCCCATGGTGATCCCTTTAGTGGTCGTCTCTATGCTACACTATGTCTATTGAATAGTCTTCAAAGTGTTTTCCAATGTTTGTGAAAGATGAAGAGCCTCCTCAACCCACGATTGCATACACGCCTCCAACAACCATTATTTGTGGTGCAGATCTTCAATTTATATCTGTATCATCTGGCACTCCTGTAGACGAGCTAGGCGTTGTGTAAGAATGAGGTTCATCACCACTCTATGGATCTCTTCAAATTGTTGTTCCTTCTGATGCAGCTCATCGCGCAACTACTGAATGACTGGATCATTATGCACAGATGTCCATACAACCATAGCTTCATCTAACATATTGTCACACTGGGTGACTGCAGCAATGATAATTTTTGTAGCTTGTTTTACCTCAGATGCTCATTGGGAACGAACTTCTTGTGGAGTATCTAGCTGCAATTTTGTTTGCATATCTGTGATTTGTTATTCATACTCTCTTCTGACAGTCTGGACCTCAGTGCGTGATTCTTTCAAAGCTACTATCAATCCTTCCAATTTTTCCTTTGGTTTAGCCATGCCCCAGACTACTGGAATATTGTGACATACTCTGTGGGTTTTGGAAGAATTATGTAGAATTATGATCTACGAATAAATAAAATTCCCTAAATTTGGTGCCATGCATTTAGAACAATAGATTAAAGACTTTGTAGTCACTTTCTCTAAGAGTAAATAGACACAGAGAAAGATAGAAGGACCTACTTGTGATCCAAGCGCTCCCTATTCTCCTTCTATCGCTTGTGTTGTAGCTTCCAATCCAACTTAGATTTCTAGACTAGCTCCTGCAAGTACCAACACTAAAAAACAAAGAGATTTCAATGTACAGATGCATATTTATCTTAATTAGTTAAATCAATTGAACATGAAACATATATATCAGTTAAGAATCCATCATATGAGAAATAGAAACATAAACAGATACATATATGGAAGAATGAACAACAATCTTTACTAAAGAGTAGAAGGGGGAGGTTACAACCAATGACTGATTTGATGTCACCAGCTCCAACATCATCCCAGCCTCATCACAATCAACATCTCACCATCATCATTTCACTTCACTCTCTCAATTAAGAATCCAACAACATTTATTTACCAAAATTCTTCCCTTCCCTAACACTAGGATCTACGTTCAATTTATAAGGCAACTGATGGTAGTTTCTTAATCATAAATTTCTAATTATAGGAAATACATGTTACCAAGCTCATATTTGTTACATGGACACTTGGATTCGAATTTTGATACATATGGACTCTTCTAGAAGGCATTGGCCATGTGGAGATTACAGAACAATGAGAATTTCACTCCCATTTGACCAACACACTCTTGAATTTCAGGAAGTGCGTTGCAGTGCACCCTTGAATGGAGGGAGCTGCATATGAAACTCAGTTAGTCCCATGAGAGGAAGCATTGGTGAGCTCATAAGTGATAGAACATATACTTCAAACATTGGAAATCTTGCAATAGAAGTCATGAATGGTTTGTTCTTGTCTTAGGGAATTTAGCAAATGAAATGATAGGGGATGATAGACCATATTTCATTGATGCTGGGGATGATGTCCAATTTGACAAGGTCATGGGGGATGATGCCCAAATTGACCTATAATAGCTGCCCCCTAAATCATGAAGTCAGAATAATAACAATATTTTTTGAATGAGATTCTTTACGATGTGATGGGCTAGAACTAAAGCAGAGTGGCGACTTGCATCAATATTGCAATACATTAGATCATGATATTTTCATCTTGATCACAAATTTCTAAGGGAGGCATTCCCATGCTCCGCACATAAACTATCTAATAACATGTACATAGTGCAGAAAGTCATCTACATTGGAATGTTACTCAATACAGACATGCCTACGGATTTAGGCCAATGTTCGGATGACGATCTATATGTAAGGTCACCATATAGATGATGTGTACAAAAATCCTAAAATTGCAGCCTGGATGGTTGAAACTAGATCCGGGGTCTTCTTATCTCGTTCACTCGATCGTTCGGGTACAAGTCTATCCATGCGAATATATGATTTGTAGTTGAACATGGTACAACATCGTTTTATTACCAACCAATGATGTGAGATGTTAACAAATGCAAGAGAACCACCATTGGTGTTAATGGATCTCAAGGTACTGTTGTACATTTTTTGAGGCGTGAATTTATGATTTGATGTCGAACGCCAAACAAAATATTTCGGTCAAAGGTCTGGAAGTGAGGATCTTGTCGATGCTGTAACAAGCCTCATGGAACTGGAAGATGATGTTTCTAAGTGAACTTCCTCGATGATGATTTTATGTCGACATGAAGCCACTTTATCGCGAAACGAGAGTTACTGATTTCAGAGACAAAATGTGAATTGATATAGCAATGTTCAGGGATGATTGTCATGAGAATGAAGGTTTATGAGTATTGTAGAAGGATGAGTATTCACTGGATGACTTCTCTTCAAAATATCGATGACACTGAGATGATTTGGCAGCATTGACCCAAAACTGAAGTGAAGGTATAATGAACCATAGGTATCAATGAACTTTAAAGAATATTACCCAACCCAAACAGTCACAATGATGGAGTGAAGTGTCATGTTCAAGAACGACCTGGTACCGTAAAAGGTTAGTTCACTTTCCCAAATTTTCCCCTGTCATTTTTCGACCAGTACCTTTTTATTTTTTAACAAGCTTGAGGAGGATGACATATGCTTGATCTATAATTCAACCCTTCAGGTGAATAATGTATCACTATTTAATAATTTAACGAGTCTAGTGATGAATGAAACTTGATTCTTTCCATGATCGACAAGCCCGTCACTATTTTATGTTTTAACGAGCCTAACGACAATGACAACGTATTCCTTTTTCATATTTAGAGAGTTTGAAAAAGAGGAGAAAAGAAAAATCCATAAATATTTTTTCGTAAAGTTATCGCTAAGATCTGAAAATGTGTAAAATAATACTTGAGAGAACCTCCTAGTCATGTTCGAGTAAGGTTTTCCTTTTTCATAAATAATCTATCTTAGTCCGGAAAAGGGTTAAACTTATACTGAGTAGATATCAATTCAATTAATTTTACGAGCTCGAAATGACAAGTTCTTGACAATATTTTCACATTATCAGAGTATGAAAAGAGCTAAAAGAAGACTCCAAGGACCTTCCTTTTTCGTTGTTATCGAAGCTCGAAAAAGAGATAAAGGTGCACTTCAAGTCCTTTTTCATTTTTATCAAAGCTAGAAAAATAAGGATAAAAGTATGCTTTCTGGTCAAATCATTCTTGAAATAAATGTGCATGACTAATCTTCTCATCAGTTGCAAACCTGTTCATAACAACATCAAATGGATTAAAAATACCTATTTCATGATAAAATTTGAATAAAACCATAGTCACAACAATAAATATGATATGCAAATAATCAAATGACTAGTTAAAAAATTTTACTATTTGTTTTTACCATTTGAAAGTTACCATTTTCATTTTGGATCTCTAAAACTATTTTTACCCTCAAACTTCAATAGTTGATTGGGTGCAATAGGTAAGAATGTTGTGGATGCCCCCTGCAAGAGCACATGTCGAATGCCCCCTCCAAGAGCACATGCCCCCCAAGCTTCATTTCATTCACCTAAGTAAACTACTGGTTACTAATAGCTAGATGGAATGAAGGTTAATTTACGAGATCAGATGGAAGACTCGTCATAATTAGGAGAGGATTTGTTTCATTTTTTAACGAGCTTGAAACAGGAAAAGAACTATGATGATGACCTCTTTCATTTTTTAATGAGGTTGACACAGTAAAATAACTATCCTCAACACATGTTTAATTTTTTAATGAGGTTGACACTGGAAAATAACTATCCTCAAGGGAACCTGTTTCATTTATCGAGGTTGACACAAGAAAAGAACTATCCCCATAACATGTTTCATTTTTTAATGAGGTTGACACAGTAAAAGAACAATCCTCATGTATAATATTCCTAAATTAGCATGCAGCTAATTGGAATATAAAATTTTCTCCAAACACATAGTTAGTTGAATAAATGGGTGGGGAGGCCCATAAATCTTTTTAGCAACAATAAAATCCCTCTTAATAGGGAAAGGGATCATATTCATTATTGGATAAAACACCTTCATGTGTGAAAAAAAGATAAATACATGTGGAAAAAGTCAAGTTTGACCAAGTCAACAAATCTATTATGGAGGATGTGGAACATTAATGAAGATAACCCAGTGGGAATATGGATCAACTTAGATAGTTATAATAAAGCCACCTTCAGTGTGGAAGAAGAAATTGCATGAATATCAAGTCAAGGTTGACCAAATACAACAGCACTGTTATGGAGGAGTGGTATTGATGATGGGCAACACATTTTTGGAGGGAGATTCATCGCATGAAGATGGAAACCCTAATCAGTGGGACCCAAGGTGAGAGGGCTCACATTGTTTATAAGGAAGAGGATGGCAGCCATATGAGGTTAGCTTATGATTATGATTTTCTAATATATGGTTTGTTTAGAAATATTTGTTTCTCTGGCTGTTTAGCTGAGATAGAGTGTTGTTTAGCACAGGGTGTTCCTGATCGGGAATCCCATCTCTTCCATTGAGTAGCTCTTGGAGGAGTCTTGCACCATATTGTCCACTATCTGGCTAAAATCCATGCTTCATCTTCCTTTGAAAGTGTAGATCTTGTTGAGGGATTGTCTGTTTCAGTCAGTTGCAGCAAGTGGAGACTAGATCTTCAGATCTATGCCATTTCAGTGCTCATTTTCAGTGGAGGAGGGTTGTACTCCATTGGGAGGACAATATTGAAAGTATTGAACTTCATTTTGATATCTTGGTTGCAAGCCAACTATATTTTGTCCCCTACAGTGTAGTATTGATCCATATCTACGTTATTTCTGAAGAAGGAGTTGCAGGGTGATTCAGTGCACCATTTGGAGAGCTAATTTTCTAAGTGTTGGGGATCTTCCCTTCAATTTGGAGATCTGTTGGAGGAGATCATTTGTATTGTTTACATAAGTTCAGATCCACTTTCCAGATCTCAATATTTCCATAGATCTGGAGTCTTAGATCTTAGATCTACATCTTGTACTTGGTGTTTTTCTGAAAACCCCAAGGGGGTTCATTAGAGGAGCCTGTATAGTGCATGTATTTTATATAGATCTCACTTTTTATGCACATATCAGCTCTAGATCTGATGTACAAATTAATTCTATTGCAGGAGTAATAATATAACGTTGTCAGGGTATTTATAGCTTATTTCATGGCTGCAACCCCTCTTTTTGCATGATTTTTGGGCAATAATGGCTTGGGAGGCTTGTTTAACTAAGCTACCATAATTTGTTTTAGATATACTTTTTTATTTGGCTGTAATAATGTATAAATGAATGGATAAATGGGCTTCATTTAACTATTATTGCACACATTTCTAAAAAATTCATTTTTACTGCATGTATTGCTGAGTTTTCCCATTTGGGAATATTACAGTGGGATCATAGCATGATCTTTGGCTCAGCCTGTGAGTTTTCAGCCAATATGCTATAAGAAGAAGAAGAGAAGTAGAAAGATATCAAAATGATGGGAGGAATGAGTTTCATCTAATCTCTTTTCATATCTAAGAAGTACCTCACCAAGGAGGTCAAGCAAAGAAAAATGGAGAGAAGAAGTGAAACCACATTAGGGTTTCAAGATGACGAAGGTCCATGTACTTCCTATCAGCAAAAATAAGATCTAGTATTGGATAGAGCTCCAAAGAAACATACTATGGCCTTTTCTTTTGAAGATAAGAGGCATAGAGATGGATAAAACTTAGATCATGAGACTCTAAGTGAGTATCTTGCAGAATATAAGTCTCAGCCTAGAGTTTTGAAGGAGAATCTAACTCTCCCACAGTTCATTCAGCTCAAATAAGGAAGGAGACCCTGTAGCAATAGAAGGAAGAAGGGAAATAGATTTCTATTGTCTAATTTTGATTGGTCACCCTCATGCACATAAATGGCTTGGGGAATGAGGTTGGATGCATTTTTCCTGCTACATCTAGTAGTAGAGAAAGAAGCTATTGAGATTGCATCATTGCACCTTGAGGGTGAAGCTAGCATTTGGTGGTTCATCCATTTGAGTCATGCAAGAGTGACTACATTTGCAGATTTTACTCAAAGGTTGATCAAGAATTGACAAGAATAAATCAGAGGAGAAGAAGCCTTCACCATCACTTGCTGCAAGAGCACTTACATCAGGATAAAAGATACTTGCACCTTTGCAAAGTAGCCTTGATCTCTTGACATCTAGAGTCCCATGCATTATTCTGGAGATGCATGAGGAGGAGACTTGTATGAGCGTTGATGATGCCATAGAGTAGCAGCCATCATCATCAGTAGTTGGGGAAGCCATCACACCAGAAGAAGGAACCATTGTAGTAGTACAAGATGTTCCCAAGCTTTACCAAAGTATGCACATGTTTCCATTTCCTGTTATTTCAGCACATCATAAGGAGTATTGTGGGAATATCAAATTGAATGAACAAGGGTCAAAATATATTGTTGATTTGGAGTAGTAGAATTTTTTTGTGCTGGGAAACCTTGATTTGTTCAAGGAGGAGATGTACTTTCATCCTAGAGTACCATTGTTGAGCTGCACACAACTCTTGGGATTGGAGTGTGGATTTTTAGAGGAGGGGATTAGTATTGTCCTGAACCATGCCATGCAAAACTATGTGTTCATCATAGAGTATGACTTGAAGAAAATAGATGCACCATCATGGAGATAAGTAGCGTTGTCATTGAGTAGCAGTGATGAGTTGGGGGCCAAACCATTGTTGGAGCATTCCAATGACCTTCCCATATGTATGACAAAGGATGGGCAGATATTTTTTGGGGGACATCTTATGATGGATAACATCTCTCATGGTTGTGATGGATGTTTCTTGATGAATATTTCACATCATGATGGGAGTATTTTTTCTACCACCCATTTGGATCCTTATGGGGTCAACTTGGTCATTGATGAGTGGTCTTAATTTCAAGATCTCCAGGAGATTTCATTTCAACATCCCATGAAATGCAAAGACATAAATCTGATTTGGGAGGATGGTATTCTCCATTGGAATGATGCCACTTTTGGACATGATGATAGACTCTCACCATGGGTTGGATGGTTGATATTGATGAGCAAGAGGTTGGAAAGACACTTGCAGATTTATGATACTAGGTAGCAGGAGGAAAGATTGCGTTGGCTACTATTGAAAGAGTTTGGCCATCTTGTGACATATACTTCTTCAAAGGGTATGGGGATGGATGGACTTTGAAATTGCACTTACATCATATGGAAGAAAGTATTTTTGATTTATTGGGGTGATGTGATATCTTTCATATCAACTATCATGTTTTTTCTCCATGATTCATATGATGGTGGTGTAGGGAGGCAACAAGAGTTGTTTTTTATTTGGTTGTTATTGAGAAAGTATGGGCTGGTCTTCTCCCATACTTTGCATGATGTTGCAGGAGTAGGAGGTGGCAATATCATGGTGCAAGGGGGCTACTCCTTAGCCTTAGAGGATCAAGAGGTACTTCCACTTGGGAAGGAATCTCTCATATATAGCAGCATTATGATTGATGTCTTTGACATGTGGAGTGTCAAATAATCTAGCTATGAGATGACATGAGCCTTATTATAAAGGCCAACAGTGCTGTCACTTTGGATCTTGGGTTTGTTGATGGAGTGTCCCCAGGATCACTTCACATATGATGCACTTGATGAGCCTAAAGGAGATGAGAGTGATGGAGTAGTGGATGGAGACATATATTACCATCATATGATCTTATTGACTTGGATTTTCAAGCACAAGGAGAAAGATCTACTTACAGCACATAGTTTATTCCTCTTCATGGGACTATGTCATATCACTATGGAGAGCTCATTCATGGGTCTTATTATCATATTTCTCTTAATATATGGTAAGAATTATGTTTATGAAATTATTGATTATCTAACATAGTACTTGCATTGCTCCAAAAGAGGGAAAGCATCTATTTGAGCTTCATGGTCATTTTGGAACCAAAATCTATGATGGAGAGAGACATTCCTCGTATGGATTTGGGCAAGTGTTGTACTATTTCCTGTATGTTGAGTTGATATCCAATTCCATTTACTATTCACTAGTAAGTTCGATGACCTGTACAACTAGCAAATTGTTGGGAGACAACTTGCCAAATCATGTTCTGAAACTGTAGTTGGAAAAATTGCGTTGTGACTACTTGAGAAACTGTTGGTACCTTCCAACACTATGTAAAACCTTCATTAATTCACTTATTTGGTTTCCATATGATGATAGTAATTTCAAATTCATTTTGTATGGAATGATTTAGGCAGGAACCAAAGGGTGGATCTTTAAGGACCCTATTGCCTTTTTTCTCCATGAAGCCAACTTTATTGCAGCCCATATTTATCAGCTCTACACTTATCATAAGTGGAGAGAGAGACATCATGGGATGGAAATTTTGATCCCACATATTCAACTATGCAACCCACCTTCTTTGCAGGAGCCTAAGGTGGAGGAGATGTTTCAAGAGTTACCATGTTGGAGGGTGACTCACTTTCTGTGGATGATAGCCTAGGGATGGAGGCTTCACATGGGGATGATGATTACCAATATATTTCTGATTCCATGCCTCAAGAAGGCCTCTAGAACACATATAGTTGTTTCCATGGATATCCCATTTTTTCATGGTGAGGGCCATTTGGATTTTTCACCAAAGGCATAATGTTACACATAAGAGGAACAACTTGAGGACATATTGTTGATAGAGCACCTTGTTCTTTGGAGGAACTTATCACTTCAGGATGCTATAGGAGGAAGAGGAGAGGCTCCTTAGTTCTATCCTTGCATTTTCTTGAGGAGAAGCAACATTTGGGAGGGGAGGACTATAATATTCCTAAATTAGCATGGAGTTAACTGCAATATAAATTTTGCTCCAAACACATAGTTAGATGAATAAATGGGTCGGGAGGCCGATAAATATTTTTAGCATCAATAAAATCCCTCTTAATAGGGAAAGGGATCATGTTCATATCTAGATAAAACACCTTCATGTGTGAACAAAGGATAAATGCATGTGGACAAATTCAAGTTTGACCAAGTCAACAAAGCTAGTATGGAGGATGTGGAACATTAATGAAGATAACCCAGTGGGAATATGGATCAACTTAGATAGTTAGAATAAAGCCACCTTGAGTGTGGAAGAAGACATTGCATGAATATTAGGTCAAGGTTGACCAAATCCAATAGCATTGTTATGGAGGAGTGGTATTGATGTTGGGACAATGCAGTTTTGGAGGGAGATTCATTGCATGAAGATGGAAACCCTAATGAGTGGGACCCAAGGTGAGAAGGCTCACATTGTTTATAAGGAAGAGGATGGTAGCCATATGAGGTTATATTATGATTATGATTTTCTGATATATGTTATGTTTAGACATATTTATTTCTCTGGTTTTTTAGCTAAGATAGAGTGTTGTTTAGCACAGGGTGTTCCTGATCGGGAATCCCACCTCTTCGATTGAGTAGCTCTTGGAGGAGTCTTGCACCATATTGTCCACTATCTGGCTAAAGGCCAAGTTTCATATTCCTTCAATAGCAAAGATTCTATTGAGGGTTTTTCTGTTTCATTAAGCTGCAGCAAGTGGAGACTACATCTTCAGATCTATACCATTTCAATGCTCATTTTCAGTGGAGGAGGGTTCTACTCCATTGGGAGTAAAATATTGAAAGTATTGAGCTTAATTTTCATATCTTGGCTACAATACAACTATATTTTCTCCCCTACATTGTAGTATTGATCCATATCTGTGTTATTTCTGAAGAAGGAGTTGCAGGGTGATTCAGTGCACCATTTGGAGAGTTGATTTTCTGAGTGTTGGGGATCTGCCCTTCACTTTGGAGATCTGTTGGAGGATATAATTTTTATTGTTTATACCAGATCATATCCACTTTCCAGATCTAAATATTTCCATAGATCTGCAGTCTTCGATCTCAGATCTACATCTTGTACTTGGTGTTTTTCTGAAAACCCCAAGGGGGTTCATTAGAGGAGCCTGTATAGTGCATGGATCTGATATAGATCTGAATTTTTATGCACATATCAGCTCTATATCTGATTTACAACTTATTTTTATTGTAGGAGTACTAAAAAAATGCTTTCAGGGTATTTACAGCTTATTTCATGGTTGCAGCCCCTTTTTTTGCATGATTTTTGAGCAATAATGGCTTGGGAGGCTTGTTTAACTAAGCTACCATGATTTGTTTCAGATATACTTTTGTATTTGGATGTAATAATGTATAAATTAATGGATCCATGGGCTGCATTTAACTATTATTGCACACATTTATGAAAAATGCATTTTTACTGCATGTATTGCTGATTTTTCCCATTTGGGAATATTACATCATGACCTATTTCATTTTATAACAAGGTTGACACAGTAAAATAACTATCCTTAACACCTGTTTCATTTTTTAATGATGTTGACATAGGAAAAGAACTATCCTCATGGGAACCTATTTCATTTATTGAGGTTGACATAGGAAAAGAGCTATCCTCATAACCTATTTCATTTTTTAACGAGGTTGACACAGTAAAAGAACCATCCTCATTGTGTAGTTGGACTAGTGAGTGTGCGCTAGAAAAGATGTAGTATAAGGAAGTAGTAATTTAAGGAGTTTGATGAGAATTATAAATGATAAGTTATAACATTTGTCTACGGGTCTTCTCTGGGGTTTCCATTGAATTTAGGAATGCCAGAGGGTGATTTCTGTGGTATCACCAGCCACGAAGGAGAATAACTAATGGGACCAACTTGATATTGCACGAAAGATATGAATAAATTATCAAGTCATTCAGTACTAATAAGGGAGGAATCAGATAGGATTCTAGATGATGGCATGGGTGAATTCAATGGAGAAAACATCGAAGATGATGCAACAGTAAATTTTGTCATAGCTGAAATAGATGGTTCAGTTTGGGATGTTGTCTCAGCCATGGTCAAATGAGGAAATGTATACCCTATTGAATCTACAGGAACTTGAAGTGAAACGGGATCAAAAAAATCATAGGAAGGTGATTGAGGAAGAGACTTGTACAGGTAAATATCCGCCCCAAAATGAGTTGGATTTAAAGGTGTTTCATCTTGTGGTATTTCTTTAATCGTAATTAAATGAGGTGGAAGGATTTCACCATCAGGACCGAAGTATATTTCAGGAGGTTGACTGCATGATATTGGAGACTCAATGGCTACAATTAACTCTAGAACGATCGATACAAGAACAACTTCTAGCTGTTCAACTTCAAGATCTAGATTTTCTGGCAAAAAAGAGACAGGATGTAGATCAACTTCCAGTTGAACAATGTCAGGTTCAGGAGGTATGGTCTCACTGATTGGATGGATCGTGACCACGGGTAGCTGTGAGGACTCTGTCTCAACAACAGTAGATGAACCAGGACTTTTAGAAACAACTTGTGTTGAATTTGGTATGTGTGAGGATGATGTCACACTAGAGGTACTGGTAGTACTAGTTTTAGTAGAGCGATGTCGCCTTCACCGACCAAAAGTAGCTTCTGGTATTAAAGATAGTTCTAGTGCTATTATACATGAATGACATGGAAAGGGATGTTCTTATTTCATGAATACTGATATATTTTATGACCAAAAACAAATTAAATTAAAGGGGTAATTCTTGGCAAAAGTTTTACCAAGAAACTGTGAACTGCAGGATACCTCCTAGCGAACCAAGAAGTACGGGAAGGAAATCTCCCCGAATGTTGTGTTTGGTGTATAAAAATTTGCAAGGCAACCGACTCAGTTCACTATGGATGGATAGCAACCTAAATGTTTCCTCCGAAATATACCTGAAGGTACGTGGTGGTCCAAGTTCATATTAGTGTTGTCTAACGCGAAACCGCACAGTTATATCACCCCTTTATACTTATTATAATAGAACACCTCCCTATATACTTGAAGGTACGTGGAAGAGCTCCAATATACTTACATACATGGAGTGAGGTATCACACTCAGAAAGTAACACAGAAAATTAATGACAGCTGCTATGTTTTATGACGCTGGAACACGTCTCTAGCCTAGACCTTCTAAATGTTATCATTATGGTTCCAATGCTTTTTTAGATAAATTGATGTAAATTTTAAGTTGATCTTGTTTATCAATTTGAATTTCAAGGTTCACCGCAATGATGTGATGGAAATTCATAAAATGAAAACTACAATGATAAGAAAAATTTTCAATTTTAGCTTTTTCAATGAAAATCCTAGCTACTAAAGGGAAAGAGAAATCAATTTTGAGAGAAAAAAAGAGAGAGCAAAAACTAATATGTAGTTTTCCTAACTTGTTCCTATGCAAAACACACAATTCACTATATGAAAATGAAGGTTTTTCTTTTCAGTCCCCTTAATGTTAATGAAAATAGGAAACTATATGCATCAAATCAACAAAAACAAATGCTTTCTTCTTTGAGAAACGATGAATTTAACAAAAAATTATATTTTAGGAAAAATGATGAATGGAACTACAATTTTTCCTACAAGAAACGAAGAATATAACGACAATTTCTATTACGAAAACAAATGGATCTAATGCAAAAATAAAATACTTTTAATTTTCTTTGTCAATGATGGCAATGAAAAATTCAAATGGAATTTAGTTGGCTAAGGGGGCATGCAATATCTAAGGGGCGACAGTGTGGTGCAATGCACTGCAGTGCACTGTGTCTTGACCAAAAGTGCGTTGGGCACAATAGAGATTCAAAATTCAAGCTACAAAACACACTTCTAATGCAATTATTTGATTCAAAATTATAATAACTGAAATTAGATGCTAATGGGTGGATAAGCAGAGAAAAAAACACTAGGAATGAAGGGAAACTCTCCAGCAGAGTCACCAATTTGTTATGCAGAATTATGATCTACGGATAAATCAAATTCCATAAATGTAATGTTATGCATTTAGAACAATAGATTAAAGACTTTGCATTCACTTTCTCTAAGAGTAAATAGACACACAGAAATATAGAAGGACCTACTTGTGATCCAAATGCTTCCTATTCTCCTTCTGTCGCTTTTTTTGTAGCTTCCAATCCAACTTAGATCGCTAGACTAGTTCTTGCAAGTACAAACACTAAGTAGCAAAGAGATTGAAATATACATATGTACATTTGTCTTAATCAATTAAATCGATTGAACATGAAACATATATATCAGTTAAGATTCCATCACATGAGAAATAGAAACATAAACAGATACATATATGGGAAAATGAATAGGAATAGTTATTAAAGAGTAGAAGGGGGAGGTTACAACCAATGATAAATTTGATGTCACCAACTCCAACATCATCCCAATCTCATCACAATCAACATCTCACCAGCATCATATCACTTCTATCACTCTCTCAATTGAGAATCCAAAAAAATTTCTTTACCAAAATTCTTCCTTTCCTAGCACCAGGATCTGTGCTCAATTTATAGGGCAACTGATGGTAGTTTCTAAATCAATGACTTTCTAATAATAGGAAAGATATGTTCCCAGGATTAGAGGTGTTATATGGATGCTTGGATTCGAATTTTGACACATATGGACTCTTCTATAAGGCTCTGTCCATGTGGAGATTTCAGAAAAATGAGAATTTCCCTCCCATTTGACCAACGCACTCCTTAATGTTGAGAAGTGAATTGCAGTGCACCCTCGAATGGACAGAGCTGCATATGAAACATAGTTATTCCCTTGATAGGCAACGTTGGTGAGCTCATAAGTGATATAACATATACTTCAAACCTTAGAAATATTTCAATAGAAGTCATGAATGATTTATTCTTGTCTTAGGGCATGTAGTAACTGAAATGATAGGGGATAATAGACCCTATTTCATTGATCCTGGGGATGATGTCCAGTTTGACCAGGTCATGGGGAATGATGCCCAAATTGACCTATAATATGCGCGATGGGCTACTTCTACTACTTGCTACTTTTGATGTGCTTATTCTGCCTACTTTTGGGATTCCATGGTATATGTGTGGGAAGCAGCCTCTGATAATTGAAGTTAATCTTGATCATTGAATGCATCAAGTGCATCATCCCTATTGGTAAGAAAAAAATATTTATATTTATATCACCTATTACACAGAATTGAGTGTGCCAACGAGTGTCCACCTGAATTTCTTGCACAGGGATTTGGATAAGGTGGGCATCCCTGGTGGCTGATAATGCAACATCTAATGGCTGTGTGCTTGTGACTTGCACGGTGGTTTGGCTCGCCTAAGCTATACTTGCTTGTATCTGGCTTGCCTACATCTTCAGTTCCTGTATTCTAACTTGAAAAATATCTAGTGCAGTCTTGTCTTGCCTCCATGTTCGTCCAACGATCGTGGGTCGTAAATGTGACTGTGTTTGCAATTTAGTGTAGGTCATCCTCTGTCAATGTCAAGACCTCCTGCCCGAAATCTTTGCAACCCTTTCTCTTCTTTCATGATCAACCAGTGGCTTGGTTCCCTTATATGTCTCTGCTTCTACTATATCCTTTGGCACAGACCCATTCTTCTTGGCTCTATTTCTTTTTTGATGTAAATGGTCTCGCCAGTGGTAGTGGGAATTTCTTATTTCTTGGTCACCTTCTCTGTTGTTTTCACTAGCTAGGTTCCAGTGCATGAAGTTTTTGGTGTGATAGGTGTCTAACAGGATGATGGCCATTCTACTGTTACTCTGAGAAAATCATCCTCTGTCACTAAGTATGATAACTCATACCAAACTCCTTCCACGGTGTGTTTCGCGCGGATGTACATGTTGTGAAATGTACCCTTGAATTCAACTATCATATTGTACTGATAATATAGCGTGTGTGACAGCTGTGGCTTTGACTGTACAAATTGATAAAGGGTAGCATCATAGAGGACCCAAAATATTTTATTCTCCTTGGCACGCACTATGTATTATGAGTTCCATAAGGTGGAATAGCGCACAGCCTCACACATCTTAGGCTCAATCTTTGAGACCTTGGTTTCCTTAGGGGTCTTCCACCCAATCAGTGAAATCAACAACAATAGCTAAGCGTAATGAAATTGATTTCCTTCCTCTTGTGCCTCACACACATTTTGGAAGAACTCCTTGTACAGATAGCTAGACCAGTTGTAAATAACTCTGTTCTCGCACTGCCCCACGAGATAAATCAAGTGTGTAGGCACCTCCTTTGGTATACACTTGTGTGTCATGTTGCAAGCCAAGATGAGATTGTCGAACTAAACAAACGGGTCATTTATCTCACTGACCACAAAACCTTGGCTCTTCTATGAGACTTGATACTTCTTCTTGATCTACTCTGCAATGGTTTTCACTTGTGCCTTTGCTCCATAGTCTGCAATTTGATCGACACATTTAGCAAGTAAACTAGTGATCCTATGGATCAAGGTCGCATCTATTTGGACGAACTCTCCCAACCAGAGAACATCATCATGTACTAGCACGATCAACTTCTGAACGAATATGTAATTTATTAGGTTATGCCCAAAATGAGGGATCTATAGTAAGTTTAGCAGGCCTTCCTTATGCAGATCCAACACCCATCTCTTTGGCTCGAGGTGCACAATTCCTCCTTCATATGTGACTTGTATAAATAGAGCTTTGCTGCATGTTCTAGAAATTTATTGACATCTGCAATATCCAAATCCTCCAGTATGAGTTGCAACACTTTAACAAACATGTCCCCTTCCATTGGGATGTTCTTAGGGATTAATGGTGTATGGATTCTTGTGTGCACTTTATCGAGGTCTTTAAGAATTCAGACTGAGGGTTTGTGCAATGCAACATAGCTTGGCAACCACGATAATGGGGCCACTTCGACCACATCCTCCTCTCCTTCCACAATGGTTTTAGGGACCTCGACCATAGGCCTTTTTAGCCACTCATCCACAGTAGAGCAGGGCTTTGGGGTCTTCTCCCTCAGGGATTTTCTAGTGCCAAAAGACTTCCCCTTCTTAGATTTCGAGGGTGGAGGAGTTTGAACAATAGGGAGTTCGGGCGCAACAGGGTCATCACTAGGTCTTCTGACCATCATACTTCCAGGAATTACGTAACCCAACCCTGCTCAGCATAATGCTTCCTCGAACCCCAAATCCAAACCAGACATATACACCGAGTATGCAGCAACAATCAGGGAGCTCAAAATAAAGAATTAACTCAGAAAGAGAAGGGAACTATTGCAACCCATAGGTCATATTTATACTTGTGGCATGACTTCCACAACTCCTTCTGCATTAATGGGTCTCCATAACTGACAAAACGGTCCCAAATATGGAAACTTCCCTTAATTAAAGGCAACCTAGATGCTCCCATAAATAGTAATAAATTTTTCCTTTCTAGATTTACTATTCCAACAACTATTTTTTGACACCTCTGCAACCCAGTCAACCTCCTCGTGTAGCTACCATGCATGTGTTGCACCTTGCTATGCATCTGATATCCCATCTATGCAGATCTGATACTCCAGTCATACATTCATTTGGTAGGCACAGGGTAATCCCTATACAAATTCAATGACTTCCATTGACATACCCTGGAAGGTATTCTCTGCTCAATGTGGCTAGAAGCACTACTCCTCCATTAGTGATTTCCTTAACAACATAGGGCCCTAGCCAATGCATCTTTAATTTCCTTGGGTGGTGCAAATGTTTTTGGTCATATAGTAAGACCAAATCATCTTCCTTGAACACCTTTTGCCTAATATGTCTATCATTGCATGCTTTTTGTGTGTTTTTTAAACTTGTTGGTGATAATTTTCAATAAAGAGATCTTCGTTAAGAGAAACCAACTGCAACAATCAGTCTTCTAGAGCATATTCTTCAACCATATTGGTTAATCCTACAATTCACGTACTAGGAACAATGAACTCCAATGGAAACACAATTTCTTTCCCATATACCATCCTGAAAGGTGTCCTTCCAGTCAAATTCTTGCAAGTAGTCATATATTCCTAGAGAATTGTTGGAACTTGGTCATCCCAATCATTCAGTTAGCATTGAAAATCTTGTTCAGTGTATTTTGAAATATATTATTGAATGCTTCAACCGCACCATTCATTTGAGGATGATAGGGAGAGCTCTTCTGATGATAGATATTGAATTATTCTCTCAATGCTTCAATGGTGTGATTTACAAAATCTGCACCCTGATCGCTTATCATAATCTTAGGAAAACCAAAATGAGTCATAATATTCTCAAATATAAACTGTGCAGCTATATGAGCAGTACAATCCTTCACAGGTTTGGCTTCATCCCATCTGGTTACATAATCAATCACAGTGATAATGTAGTGTGCAAAACTCTTCTTTCATGGAGAATTGATAGGTCCCATAAATCTATATCCCATTTGTTAAAAGCTCGTAGCACAATCTGCAAATTCAAGGGCATCTTGTCTCTACGCGATGGCTTTCCTGTCCTCTAGAATACATCACATGCACAACAATGCGCATAGGAATCATTTTGCAGTGTGGGCTAGCATAACCCAACTCACAAAATATTATGTGCAGTGGCCTTACCTGCATAATGGCCATCGAAAACCCCTCCATGAGATTCATTTAGGATTTCATGTCTCTCATACTACAGGACATATCTTCGCAAAGCCTCGTCCACACCCATTTTGTAAAACTGTACAACAATAAATCTAAAGTCCGATGTGTGCACCATGAGTTCTTTCTTCTATTGAAATGTATATCCATTCGGCGTGCGTCTAGTAGTCAGAAACTAAATGATATCAATGAAATTCCCATCAATAACCTTTATCGCAAACAATGATGCATCTGGAAATCCATATTCCAAATTTGTTGGTTCATCCCCAGTCTCAATGCATGACAGATGGTCTGGCCTAGCATTCAGTCTTCCTGGTTTTACCATAATCTCAAGATCATATTCATTTAATAAAAAAAACCACCCGTAGATCTTCCCCCCAACAGAGGCTTATTGACCAGGTACTTAAAATAAGAATGACCTGTGAACATCTTAAAATTTCCCCCTAAAAAATAGTGGCGGAATTTCCACAGTGCATACACCATTTCTAATCCCTCTCTTTCCGTGGTTGAGTAATTATTCTTTTCTCTTGAGACTTTTGACTTACATAGGAAATGGGGTGATCAATCTCTCCTGCTCTTGGCTACACTAAGATAGCTCTGAGCACAATACAGGAGGCATCCACATGTACATGAAACACCTTTGACAAATTTGGGAAGACTAGGATGGGCGCAATGATACTCTTTTCCTTCAGCAGCTCAAAACTCTTCTAACAATCCTAATCCTAGAAGAAAGTTGCATCCTTATTGAGCATATTTTAAATGGGCATAGTTATCAACGCATAAACTTGAATAAACTTCCTATAATATCCATTATGCCCCATTATTGAGTGCAACTTCCTAATATTCTCAGGTATCTCTAAATTAAGTATGACTACAATATTTGCAGGATCTACCATCAACCCATGATGGCAGACAATGTGTCCTAATAGTATGTCAAATGGTACACATAATATACACTTCTTAAAACTCAAGGAAATCTAACACTTCCTACAAGTATCCAATATTAATCATAGATTTGGCACATGCTTCTTCAACAGCCCAAATACAGTCCACTCATCAAATATACTTGCATAAAATTGTGGATAAATTCTTTAAAAGAAGCAACTACCATGCGAAAAATATTGGTAGGAGCATTCTTCAACCCAAAGGGCATGAATGTATATTGTAAAGAACTCCATTCAATATAAAATGTCATGTTACTTCGATCTTCTGAAGCAATATAGATCTAACGATATCCTGAAAAGCCGTATGTGAAGGAATATGCCTTTTGGCCTCCAACATTATCCAAGATTTCATCAGAGAATGGAGTTGTGAGCAGATCATACACACAAGAATCATTCAGTTTGTGGAGATCTACACAGATCCCTATTCATCCCTTGGTCTTCTTATCTTTCAAAACCATTGGACTTACCCAGTCGGACTCTTCTACAGGTTCAATGATGCCTGCAATTGTCCAACTCTTATTTTACCTTCTATTTATATCTTGGGTTCAACCTATATGGGTGTTTTTTTACTAGGCACACATCAATATTCAATGTGATTTTTATAACTCCAAGTTCCCCAATGATTCCTTTCAGCTCTGAAAACTTTGTAGGGAACACATCTTGATATTTTGTTAGCAACTCAACAACCTTGCCTACTGTATCATCATCCTAGTAGTCTCAAATATTTTCCAGCTTAGGTTGTTCTTCAAATCCAATATTCACTTGCCTGATATTTAAGGGCTTTGTCACATCTAGTGAGGTGATTGAGGGCCCAGCCACTACGCGCTATCCCTCAGATTCAGGGATCGCGATATTGTTTGGATTCTCTTCACTCTCTTCAACTGTCATATTCCTGCAATTCACAATAGCTTTCATCTGCACATCTTAAGCTTGGTGGAGCGCACTCGATCACTGAATTTTTTGTATCGAATATGAATTCTTGAATATTATGCAAAGATTGGCTAATATTATCAAATCCAGTCTCAAAGTTGAATATGAGGATAAATCTCTCTGTCAGCGTAAACCATTCACTAGTGCTTCAGTGCAGCTCTGTCTCCAAGTACCATTTAGTAGGCACCTCCCGTAATGTGTGAAAAAACATATGGACCCATTCAAGTCTTGTTTTTATGCCCCATACTTGACTTCATCTCGCCAAATGTCTGCACATTTCCTCTTTGCCAAAGTACATGTCTTCCATTTTAATGACTGGACATTCAAACTGTAGCCTCAACATACACGCACATTCCTCCCAATTTCCCATGTTCTCCTTCTGAGTTTCCCACCATCTTGCTGGAGTAGCATGCAAGCCAAGATAAAAACCATCGAATCTCTATCCTTCAGGCATGGTCCTTTCAATATCCCATATAAATATGTTTACATCAGTTAATCCATCATAGTGAAAATAATCACGTACCTCAGATGTTATACACTGCAAATATCGTGTCACACGATTATGGCATAGCATAGATACCTCATGTAACTAGTTCTGCCAGTTTTACAATTATTCATCAGAGTATGAAAAACAATAGCTATCCTACTCCCACTTAATATTTCCATCTATTTTTGGATTAATCCAATCTTCTACAGGCAATGCCAGCTTATATATTTGATCGATATTATCATCAGCATGCACTAGCTCAATATAGCTTTCTCCTTCTATGGGATATAAAGGAATGATTACCTGACTCCATTTCTTTCAAATTCCATTATCTGTATCTTCAGATTTATGACACTGTTCATGTCAATAGCCCAGTATGACCCTAGCAATGCAAGATAAGGATCAATATCATCGACAATTTGTATGACTTCAAAGTCTTCCATCAGCTTAACACCCTCTATAATGACCACAACTTGCGACATCCTCCCTAAGAGAATGATCTTCTACTGATTGGCAATGCACATTTGAATGGTAGACTACTCCATGTTTGCCTCTCCCATGCGCTACCATGTCTACTTTTGTAGAAAATTAGCATCCGATCCCAAATCTCGAATCACATGGTCGATCTCATATGCACCAATCTGCGTGGTCATATGCATATCCCTACATGCTATCTTCTTATTCTTGTATATTTTTTTGACTGCTCATTGTTCTACCATCAGTTTTTCCTTCTCTACGCAATTATCTGTCAAATATTGTAGATTTTCTACTGCCCTTTTGTTGAACGGTAAATTTATACATGCTTGTATAAATGGTTTTATCTCTTCATCTCCTCCTGCTTCCTTCAACGATATCCCTGATGTTGACGTGCTTCCTTCTGCAAATTATTTCCACACTTCAATAAAATTTTCCTTTGCACACTGAAGATTAAATCCTTTTTTTTTCTGGTGCTTTACAGATCCATACATTAGTGGCTAGTGGATTTCCCTTACCTTCATTGGTGGCTACACTGGTCCTAGTCACCACATTCACATAGGGATATTTACTGGGTTTTTCTCTAAACATATGAAGATTTTGTGTCAGAGTCTGCATATTATTCTCCTACATTTTAGCAATCAAGACAGGACACTATTCTATTACATGATCAAATTTCCTACAATACCTACAACACTATCACGCTGGGTTAGGACATTCATGCACATAATAATGAGCATCTCCATAGTTATAGAAAATGACTTATACTTGACCTCAACCAACTGATCCACCTCCTTGGCCTCTGCCTCTGCCCTGAAATCCTTTGCGCCAAAAGGGGATGTTGGTGATGTAGGTTCAGCCTGCATCCTATAGATTTCAGCTTTATTTAACATCATATCATAAGCGTGACAATGATGCTCATCATTCCATAATGATGAACAAAATCTGCAGAACAAATTCTTCAAGTCAGGTTGATACTTTCTGATCCTTGGGTAGGAATCTGTGTCATGTAATCCACCGATTTGACAGATTGTGCACCATATGGGGCTCTTCAATGGAATTGGACCTCTAGCATTCAGATAATTTTTGAAGATATGAAATTGATCTTTATGGTGTTTAAAAGATTTAAATTTTATTCACCAAACCTCTACATTTTATTATAGATGCATGGCTACCAACTGATTATGTATCTGTTGAGTTCCCAGTGCCACAGGTGTTGGGGTAGCCTGCAATTTCATTGCAACCTCCATAGCCTCAGCTTGTGTGGAAATATTTTGCTAACCTAAGTGTTGGCGCAGATGTGGGAGCAACATAAAAATGAACCATTACTTATGTTGAGTATCATTAATGACAAATACACCATCTCTGATGGTGCACTTCAGTCTCTGATCAGCCTCCCATAAAGATTCATTAACCTCTCGATGAATCTCTTTCATTTCTGTCACCAGCTGCATGTATGACTTAGGCTTCTTAAACTACTCTTTTAGGGCATATTTTATTTAGTCCAAGGTGGCATTAGGGTTTGCTTGAGAATACCTGATGTACCAATCTAATGCATGATCTTGGAAAGCACTATCCAGTTGTGCCTTCCTAATATCAATAATCTTAACCTGTTGAGCCTGCCATACGACCTCAGTCACAAACTAGAATTTTTCAATATCCTCATTTCCAATGCCTCTGAAATTCGGCAACTTCATTGATGCGGCCTTGTTTGATTCTAGGGGAGGTGGATGTGGTGGTGGAGATGGACTGCATGATGGAGTGGGTGTTTTGTGATGTGAGTGCAGAAGTGGATTCGATGGGGTTGGAAACAGACTCAAGGGTTTCTGGTGCGATGAAATTTCTCCTTCAGAAACATTAGCGCTATTAGTTTCTGGTTCAACTTCACTATCATTTCCAAGCTTTAGAGGGCTATAAATAAATTTTTCATAATCTTTGCAGTAAACTTTTCCACTATGCTTATTCGAGCCTCTTCGACGAATTCAAGCAATATGTTCGCACATACAGCTCCATTCACATAATAACATTTTCAACAAAATTTTTAGAGAGAACAGGAACTTACCTCTAGGGCCTTTGAAAAACCTTATTTCTGCTTCAGAATATGACAAAAAATGACCAATGGAAAAATTAATCACAAATCCTCCCAAGAGGCAATCGATCCAATGATCTACCGCATCGGTGATCTTATTGTCTAACCGTTCTACTTTCTGGATCAATTCATAAGTCCAATCAGTGATTGCATCGTCCTTTATGAAGGTATTGAATTCACCTAAGCGTGACAAACACTCTTGAAATTTGTGTCTGAAGGAGAAAAAGAATATTTCATGCACTTCTGTATAGATATATTTTTGTACCCACTTTTCGTTAGATAACTTAGTACTTCTATTCTCTTGGAGTGCAAACTCAAGGAACTTTCTATCCAACCAATCTTGCAATTCATTTTGCGAAGGATTCCAAAACATCAAATATCCCTCAAAATGATCTCGATCTTGAAAATAGAACCATTTGTTGGCTTGCAGGTTCCTGAATCAGGTTCAACATTTATGGAGAAACCAAGAAACCCTCCAACTACTAGCCCTTTCGGCAATGACCTGCTTGCGCAGAACAAAGTCTCACCCGAACCAGTATGGGGGGGTGCTGGAACCAGGATTCCACACCTTGAGGGATAAAATAACAAAGTGGTCCTGCGAATATTGATTGTAGACTTATATCAATGATAAAAATATGCACACAATACTTAAAAAAATAATATAGAACCACAAATTGCTTCTGCACAGATAAAGCATAACAGAACCAGATCCATATCTAAGAAAAGCATAATCACTTAAGTAAATTTAACAACCATTAGTATACATACATAACCATAACAGATATCCTTGTGCAATGATAAATAAGTAACAGGAAATAGTGCGATCTTGAAATAACGGAAACATTAAATAACCCGGATTAAACAAAATAAATTCGCCAAAATCTATCCTTTCTATTAATTTAGATCCTTCCAATACATTAAAATTTCCCCTTACACATAGCCCTTTCGTGCACACAACCAGGACTAGGTCTCCACGCACATAGCCAACAAGAGCATTTCTACACAAAACCTAGACTTACAAAGGTGTATTACAGACATATAACACTTAGATTGAAAACATTACATTACTACTTACTTATACTTGATATATCTATTTATATTGTCCTAGCACGAAGATACTATGGTCTCAAACCATCGTTTGAGGCCCACAATTTACCCTTAAACCCATTTACATAAAAAATAGGGACTTTGACCCACCCCAAATCCCCTTAACTCATTTATGCAGTGCGCATATAGAAAATTACATCAAATTGTGCCTCAGGGGACCCCGCTCTAACAATGTATTAGGCCAATGTTGTTGTTTTCTCCATTCTATCCACGTGCAGATTTCCCCTCTGTTCTAGAACTGAATGACTATCAAGTTCACTAGTCGATTAGTAAAAAGAAATATATATATGGAAGGTCCTAGTGACTAAATATCTTCTCCCTTTGCTGCTATGAATCCTGCCAAAAAAGTGCTTTCCTTCCATCTCTTATCTCCCCAAAACTATGACTCTGAATCAGATCCTTGTTTTCCGCTTCTAGGTTCCAAATTGATGAGCCTCTTGGGGTGACTTGAACGCACAGTCTCCCTTCAATGGTTGTCGGTATAATTTATTTTCTTTCCTAAATAAGCTTCCAGGGATCATTTCCTCCCTGTACCCATCACCACCAGAGTTTTTCTCCCATGACTTGGTTCAAAATATAGGGGTCGTAGATGCCTAGACCCCTTACCAATTTTGGTTTGATCAGAACATTCCCAGAGAGGATAGCCCATTTTTTTTTCTTTTTGTGCCCCTTTCCAAAGGAATTTCTGGAAAATATTTTCCATTTTCGAACATGCATTTTTGGGCAAATCCAGGCCTGAAATTCGATATATATGGATTGATTACAATACTACTTTCAGAAGAACCACCTTGCTTGCCATATTGAGGGCCCGAAAAGACCAGTTTTGAAGTCGGCATTGGATATGGTCAAGAAGAGCTTTCGAGCATGAGACTCTGAGAGAATTAAGGAAAAAGGGGATACCCAAATACGTTTTTGGCAAAGAGCCAATGTGAAATCCTAGTTTTCTCGCCATAATGTTTGGGACTGGAGTAGGGTGTTGACGAAAAATATATTTGACTTTTCGTTATTTATTTGAGTTCCTAATGCTTGCATGAAGTCTTGAAGAATGGAAATTAGGGATTTGGATTCTTTAAGGGTGGTTTGGAAAAAGAGCATAATATCATCCACAAATTTTTGGTGAGTCAGTGAGAGGTCATATCCCCACATACGGAGCCCTTTGAAGTATCCTTCTTGAACCTTCTCTTTCATGTATCTCCCTAGGCCTTCCATTGCTAGGATAAAAAGAAAAGGGGAGATAAGATCTCTTTGTCTAAGCCCGCGAGAGGCATTATAGGTTGGAGAAGGAGAGCCATTTAACAGGATGGAGAAAATCAGAGAGGAGATCAAAGAGGAAACACATTGGATCCATTAGGTTTCAAAGCCAAAATATTTAAGTATTCTCTATAGATAAGACCAACTAACGCGGTCATAAGCCTTCGAAAGGTCACGTTTTACCATCATGCCATTTTATCTTAGTATTTTTTGGGAGTTAATGGATTCATGAGCAGTTATAATTCCATCCAGGATTTGATGGCCCTTAATAAATATAGTCTTCTCTAGGGAGATTAAGGCTAGGAGGATAGGTTTAAGGTGATTCACCATGATAGTGGAGAAAATTGTATAGATGAAATTACACAAATAATTTGGAAGAAACCCTTGAGGCTCTTCAAAGTTCTCAGAATTTAGAATTAAAGCTAAAATATTTGACTTTAGAGCACAATGTACCTTCCTTTATCTTCTTGATTCCTCCACAACTTCCACAATATCCTTGCCCAAGATTAGCCACGTTGCCTAGAAAAATTCAACTGTGAAGCCATCTAACTCAGGTGCTCTATTTTTTTCCAGGACCTTAACCACCTCCTCAACCTCCTCTAAGGTGACCACTCACATGAGAGCCGAGTTCTAGTCTCTAATGACCAATTGGGGAATATGCCTCATTATATATTCAATAGCTCTTGTCCTGTCAGGAATAAATTTTGACGAGATATTTTTAAAGTGCTCGACCAAAAGATTCTCCAATTATTCATGCTACACTAGGAGGTTTTATTTTGGCTCTAGCAGCGAGAATTTTTTTTTGTTATATCTATGTTGGATTATGGATTTATGGAAGAAAAGAGTGCTCATTGCTCCTTCACGAAGCCATTATGCCCTTGAATTCTGTCTCCATAATATCTCCTCATGCTTTATTCTTTCCTCAATCTTAGTTAATAACTTCCCCTCTTCCATCACCAGGGTTCACATGTGTCCATGTGTTATCATTTGTTGTTGAACCTCTTTAACGCAGGATTGAAGTTTTTCTTGATATTTCTGGATATTTTCAAATTCTAGTTTGTTCCACTTTATCTTTTTCTTGATCTCTTTCAGACAAAGTTGGAAGTTATGCATGATGTTTCTGCCCTGCTCTGACCTCGAAGTCCACCAATATTTAACTTTTTCAAAGAATGATGGGTCTCGCAGCCAAAAGGATTTAAACTTGATGAATAATTGTAATAACCCTCTTTCATGTCGACTTCCAGTCAGATAGGCCAGTGGTCTGATTCAAGGCATAGAAATATCAAGGCTTCATAGTAAATTTCTCTACTGATCAGATCTTCATATGTGAGGAAATGATCTAGCCTGGATTCCACTTAATGTTCCCCTCCTCTCCTATTGTTCCATGTATATGTGCGATTAATAGGGGGAATATCCACTAGGTGCAAATATTATTGTATGTTGCAGAAGAGCTCCATCTCTTGTTCCTCTCTCCTGGTACGTCCTTTTTTTCCTCTAGTGATGTGATCATGTTGAAGTATCCCTCCGTCAATCGCAATTTTTCATTATGCATTTTTCTCAGCTTTCCTATACTCAGAAGGAAGGCTTATTTCTCTCTTGGAATGTGAGGACCATAGGCCAACGAGATAAGGACCCATTCCCAAGTCCCAATCTGTCGAAATATCCCTTAAGGTATTCGGGGCAAGATGATCAAGTAATCTGCAAGGACCTTTGCAGGGTTCCATAGGATGGTTATACCACCAGTGCTCCCTCTAGCATCAATAGCCACTAGTTCATACTTATATCATATGTATCTCAATATTTCATCTAGTTTTTCACCCGAGGCTTCTTTTTCCTAGAGTAGCACTACGTGAGGCTTATCTTTTTTCAAACGTTCCTATATGTATCTCTACTTCCCTCGGATATTGAGGCTTCTCATATTCTAGGAAATTAATATCATTTGAAAAATTTATGTAGTTCGTGGAATATTGTCGAGAGCAGTATTACCCTTCCTAAATTAACTAGCATCTCTCCTACCATTTGAATTGTCTCCTATAGATTTTTCCTTCCCCTTTTCTTTCTACCTTTTCTTTGGATATTTGGGTCTCGAGAACTACCCAGTTGCAACCCCAGTGGATCCCCCAGATCTGAGTGCCTGTTACCTTGTTTTACTATGTATTTCTAGAATGCTTCTTGGTATAGCTTCTTTTGATCCTTTGGAATGAATCGCTCATCTAGGTTTTTCCATTCATTTAGAAGCCTTTTAACTACTACCTCTTCCATGCTTAGATCCTCCTTAGATGCATCAATCTCCATTTCTAAGAGGTATATTGATTGCACTTGCTCCTCTTTATATGAAGGTTCTGATTGAACTTTCCTCTTGGGTTTAGAAACCTTTTTTGGTGGATCTTGGCTTTGGCCTACTTTTTTCGAGGTTATGTCTCCTTAGAACTCTCCCCTAGCTCCTGCAATATTTCAAATCGATAATGGATATTATTTTTCTTTTACTGGTTGGAGGCTTGTTGTTGCTGCATCTTTGTATTATTCTTATTGTATAAGACTTCCTTAAAACCCTCACTGCCATCTTGTGTTGAGATCGGCTCTTGTGTTGGCCTATTTCCGCTGAATCTACTTGATTTAGTGGACAAGCTTTGCAAATATGACTATATTTGTGGAAACGACAACACTGAAATGGGATGCATTCATAATCCGGCCACTCCAGCTAGACTTCGCCCTGATACTCGAATTCCATTAATTCTAGAATAGGTTCAGTAATATTCATGTAAATGCAGATTCAAGTGTAAGAGTTATACCTCCCCCTATGGGTGGATTCAAAAATTTTCACAAATCTCCCAATTGAGTTTCCAATCCGTTCGAGGATTTTCTGGTCCCGAAAATACACTGGTAGGGTGAACATATGGACCCAAACTTAGGCCACTAGAAATTTCTCCTGATCTGGATTATATCATTCCTCCCCGTGCCTCATAAAAATCCTTGCATTATAATAGAAGTATGGGCTACCTTCAAAAATCCTTTCCTTGTCTTCTATATTCGAGAATATTACTATGAAAAACCTCTTTCTTAAAAATTCAGGTTGATATGACACTTAAGCTGCCATTTTTGCTAAATCCATTTGATTCAATCCTTGTTTATAGGCCAGATGCTAATAAATTTGTAGATCAGGGCAAGGTCTTTCATATAGCTATGATAATTACCTAGTTTGTTGGACATAATCACAAAATGGGGTTTATTTGTGGCTCGTGGTAGACATTGCCCATAGACTCGTGAATTCCATTGGTCTCCAAGTATAGGGTCTGTATTAGGGTTGGCACTCCCCTGTGGGGTTCTTGTTTTGTCGTTGCTTTTTCTTGTGGACACAAAGCAATAGGAGGGGATTCCCCCCTGTCCGAGGCTACCATTTCAACTGTTAGACCCACGAATGGGCATTGCAATAGAGTATTGGTGCAAGTTTAACCATATTTTTAGTGTGCTGAGAAAACCTAGTGGAGGTCAGCATTTGCAAAAAAAAATATATGGTTTAACTATTGTTTATTATATTTGGCATTGCAAATCATTATCTTGATGATTGAATTAATTGGTTAGGAAAATAAAAAAGCTTAATTTGGTGATCCATCCATACAATAATGCTTCACCTCCCCCCTTACCTTTTAGTATTGTCAAGCTTCCAACAAAAATAAGTGTGGTTCCATTGGATATGTTATCACGCAAAAATTCTCAAAACATCATTGTGTCAACTCTACTTTTGGTCATGATTTGAAGGAGGTTTAGAAGTCATTTTAAGTCATTGGTAAAGGATAGGTCATATTACAAGTTCAAATGAAATCTTCTAGATCCACTCCATGATCAATAAAATCTGAAATTTTACCATGTTTTAGTCATGGTCTTAGATAGGTGATTAGGTCATTTCATGCTTAAAGGGTAGCTGATAGGGTTAGAGTCTCAAAAGTCTCATTTTCATTTGCAAACAAATTTTAACAACCTTATTCCATGGTTTAAAGGTCCCATCATCCATTAAGAAGTCACTCCATTAGGTTTAGGGTCAAAATTTTTGCAATCATATAGGAATCCACATTTTTGTAGCACAACTAGTTCAAAAAAGGTGATTTGCACTACGAAATTGCTGAAACAACCTTTTTCATCAAAAAACTTTGTTTTCTGGTTTTAGTAGTCAACTTCCAAAGGGGTTCCTGAGCAACTGAAATCTCATTTTTGAAAACTGAAAGCAGTTTTTATTCCTAACATACTTAACTACAAAACTGTCTCTCATTTTCTTCAAATTCATTATGAGGTGGGAGAAATTGATCACTCAACTTGCGCTACGAAATTGTTGAAAGTCATTGAGAGAAAAAATCCTTTTTTCTAGTTTTAGTAGTCAACTTCATGATTAGTTTCTGGCCACAATAAAATGGTATTTTAGAATTATGAAGGTGGGTTTTGTTCATAAACTCTCCAGCTACAATAACCTATCTCACGTCTCTCACAAGTGTTACCAGTTGAGAGATACAAGACTTTCTTTGAAGCCATATTTTCAGAAATCAGAATTTTCCAATTTTACACATGTTGTTGAAAGACAATTTCTGGGCAGTAGGGGACGTATTTCAAAAAGGCAAGAGAGGTTTTTGTTTAATACAAATTGGTATCCAAAAGCCTCCTTCAATTTTTCAAAATACATTATGGGTGAGAAGTTAAAGGCTCTGTCTCAACACTTATTTTTTAGATAAAAACATGGCAGTAAGTGACAAATTATAAATCAGTTTTGTCATAAACAAGGAGATTACTTTTTGAGGGAAAAATATTTCAAATTCAACTTGTTTTTCTTGTTAAGATCTATGGAAATAATTTCATAAGTTCAAATGTCCTTAAATACTGCAAACTTAAAAAAAAAACTGTGTAAAAGAGGCATACACAACAGTTTCATAGCGCGTTATGAAACTGTTGTAGGTGAATTTTGGGCATGTTTCATAAGTGTTTTGGGGGTAAAAATAGCTGATTTTAAAATTTTTTTGCTGCTGGTAGATAGAAAAAGGGCATGGATGAAGATCCAAGTTTCAAAGTAGAAGAAAAAATGTGTTAAAGGAATGTTTTATAGTAATGCAAATTCTGCGCTACGAAAACAACTGCTATTTTCGTAGTGCAGTCATACCCTATCTCCTTTATTTTGTTTTGGAGATTTCTTTTTGAAAATGTGGAGGGTGAAGTTTCAAGGAAATGATAGCACATGTCACATATCTAGATTAATCAACATTGCTAGAAAAAAAGGATTCGAAGATCAACATGAAGGATAAAGGCTAAAATGCAGGAAACATGTTCCCTGGTTTTTAGGTCAGTTAAGACATGAGTCAGCAAGTTTACAAAAAGGCTAGAGGCATCACCAAATTCGACCTCATGAAGTTGCAGATATCAAAGGAAGTATTTAATTCTTATATAAGGTTGTTGAAACATGTTTTAGGAGTTTCACTCCTATTTGTATTAGGACTCCTAAAAGACATTTAGCTGTCAGTTTGCAATTAAGAGTTTGTTTCAATGAATAGAATAGGTGTCAAAGAAATAATTCGAATTCCTTTGATGATGGATCATAGAATACAAGGTTTTAAATACTCTATATGTAGCATGAGGTCGAATTCCTCAATGTTTGCATTTTGTCATTAGCAAGCAAACTATGTTATTGTAGCAGGACTGTGTATTTTCATCTTAATACAGATTGGCTTTACTACTCAGGATTCACAAAGAGTATTTTGGTGTTTGATCTCTCTATGGCTTTCCTTGTCTACTTATTTACAGTGGTATGAACATGTGTTACTTATAATTCATTGGAAAATGCTCTAACTTCCTTCACATGTTTGTAGACTTTGTTTTATTCAATGTGTTATTGTTTTTTTTATAAACCTAAAACTCCAAGTGCCCTGACTTCCATGTTGAGCTGATGTTGATGTTTTTTTGAAACATATCTTGACTCCATATCCCAATAGATGTTTTTTAATCAGTAATTCAACTAGTTATACACTTTTATCCATTTTATTCCTAGAGTTAGCCATCTAATCCTTAATCAAAAATCTTAAACCTGTTGAGAGAGCCCTGTTAGGTTGAGGAGGCTAAGCCTCAGCCAAAAATTTGGTTTGAAAGAGTTACTCAAATTCTACTTGATCAGCAGCCTATCAGGGTCAAATTTTGTGATAACAGGATATTTGTGGAATTTTTCTCTAAATTCCTTACTTGTTTGATAAGAAAACTATTTTCTTTAGAAAGGAAAACATGTATCACCTTTTCAAGAACATAATTGAGAACATCGTTTGAGGTCATTGCATGAAATATGATCTCTCTCTGATAACCATAGGGAAGTTGGAGAGGCTTGTGAATGCGATAAAAATATTTTCACTCATGTCTGCAAGGAAGATAGAACATGTGATATGAAGCATGGAAATGAAATATTTTCATCTAAATATAATGTATTTTAGGAAACATCAGTGTAGCAACATGAAACTTTGTCATGTGAACCTATCAAGAGGACTAAAAATATTATTATTTCATTTTCATTAAACTCTTTTATATTTCATTTCTACTAATGTGTCATACATGGATAGTGGTTTGAGTAATGAATGTAGATGGATGTGGGAAAATATGAATGGTTAAGAATATGGTTTTAGTTATCATAATTTTTATGCATATTTTTGTGATGATCTAGGAGAGTAGAACATAATGGAAATATAGTGAGAAATCAAGGATAAATTACCCTTGCTTGGTGTTTGAATACAAACCTTTTGGAGGTCTAAAATCCTCTCATTAGGGAGGAATGATATCGTAGAATCCAAAAAATAAAAAAAAATCAAAGTGCTCAAAACCTGATAAAAATAGTTCCACGTAAAAAATTTCAACGATTCGATTCCAATGCAACTTGAATGTCCTCAAATAAACTTTATATGTGAATGTTATCACATTTTTAATTTTGTGACAAATAGGAAAACATTGGAGAAGGCTCCCACGTAGCAACACCAAGAGGTGCCATGTGGCATTGTAAAGATGTTGAATTTGTAGTTTTGTATGATAATGTAGTAGGATGAGTATATGACACATGGAAATAGGATGATATGGTAGGTGACTATACAAAGCTATCGTGGCATAACATAACATGTGGCAGACCCAGAAATTGAAACATGGAAACGAGTTAGGAGGTGATGTGGAAGCATGAGTCAACATGATGTGGAAAGGCTCTGAGTGTACAATTATTTGGCCATTTATAGGCTACCATGTGGTATCCTTCGAAAGGAAAAAAACCTTCCAACGAATTTTTTTTTAATGGACTGGCACTCATAGGAATGAAACCTCGAAATTGGTGGAGGAAGGCATAGTGGTGGTCATTGGAAAACATGTTGAATTCTAACCATATTATAATAAACTTTTATGTGAAATGTTACTGTTGTCCCAAAATAGGCAAGGTGGGAGTATAACCTTAAACCTCCTACCAATAAAATCACTCTAACATCAATGCACTAAAAAACTATCCTTTGGAATAACCATCGAAGGTTTGGATGATAAGGTTTTAAAAAAAAATGTTGTCGAAATGTTAAGCTCACGAGTTCGACTATGAAACACACCACAATAAAATGAATCTACCAACCAATTTTCCAATGGTGTGAGCCTTATTCTATCTATCCATTTTGATGGGTCTCCAATGGTGCACCAATCGACCTACCACAACATGCCCTATACTCGGTTTAGTCATAGCTAAAGTTTTATATATCAAAATGGTATGCTAATGTGGCAAAAAAATTTATCGGCCTCTAAATTAGACATAAATTAAGGCCAAATTATCCTTTCTTAGGCACATAAAAGATATATTAAATCTCTCATTATAGACTTAATAATGTTTTTTATGCTTTAATATGTTCTTAGGAAGGTTTAAAGATAATTTCATATTTGTGCCTAATATTATTTATATTTGTAGAATATTATGAAAATATTGGGAAGATTATGAAGATTTGGAGGAGATAATTAGAGAATTTCTCCCTACTACTAGAAGATCAAGATTGGAAAATAAATGGAAAAAATATCACAAAATTATTGAGAAATTCAGGAGAGATTCTAGAACTCCGATGATTTAGAAAATATAGGAATGTGTTCCCTGTCATTTACTACAAACTACTAGTGTTGGGAACTAGATCCACTATTTGAGGAATTTTGGAGGGTAACTCTTCATCCTTTCAAGAGGAATGCTTCCTCCTTATTTTGTATAGGTACCAATTCAAATATTCCTCTAGGGGCACGTATTCTTTATTCTTATTGTGGAGAAAACTTGTTTTTGTGCAACTCCACTTTTGTTTCTTGTAGGGATGTACTTGGACTGATTCAATAATGAAGATTGGCGCCATTTTTAACTTCTAAGGCTGGTTTATTCCATAGGACTCTGAGTACTCGTCGGGCTTGGCCATCCCAAGAGCCTCATATCCCTCTTGCACAATTTCTTTATGTTATTTTCACTTATTCACATGCATCTCTTATTTCTGATTTGCATATTTATATATTTAGTATTGTTTCTTTTCTTGTTGTAGGATTGAGTTAGATTATTTGAGTTATTTTGAAGCTTTTTTATAGGTTAAAAATAATTATTTATCCTTAGAATAAATTTGGAAGATCATCTTAATCATTAAGCCACTTCAATTTGTTTACTAGTTCACAAATATAAGATTTCTGGAGATGCCTTGTAGCGAAATAGCAGTAAATTTATGTTATTTCTTAAGAGTTAATGAGATCAATTTGAATTGATCAACTTGGATTAGGTAATAATAATGTTAAATTTTATAACAAAATTTACCGCATTTCATTTTCACATTATTAGGTTAGGCACTTTATAGACTAACTAACTCACTATTTCTTGAATTTCCAGATTTTAGAGTAGTATTTTTCTGTTATTTTTTAGCTGATGCGAACAAGGGTATTTTGGAGTGATTCCACTTGGAATGGATACCTAAGACATCATAATTAATAATAAAAAAATTCCCATACCATTTTCATGTGATTTACATAGTCATTCAATGATTTATTTCCAAAACATATTTTCCTGTATCAAAAAAAGTGTTTCCTGTAACACTCTTGTAGCATGTGTAAACTCGACCATATTTTCTCCCAAAGGTTGGTTTTTGTCTCTCAGAGTGGAATGCTGACCCCTAGGATCTAAATACATTATTGAGGAATAATAAACACCACTTAGGACATTCAGTTTCGCAAATTAGATTAGGTCTTTTTATTTGAATTCATGCTCTTAAGGTTTCAATTACGAAATGTTGTTATTTCCTAGGATTAATTTCTTTTCAAAGAAACACTTCCATTTCTGCAGAGAGTTTAGGTTTATATTTAATTAAATTCCCTCCATTACATTAGATCAATCAAATAAGGACACATTGTATGTAGCACACATAGTGTTGATGCCTCTTAAGTTTGTACGAGCCATGACTTGATAATTAAAGTTTGTAACCTCAATAGTTCTAACATTCTTGTTGCAATAATGAGGCTCATCACTTTTTGGTGCCATTGATGGGGAGGTGTCAAAGTAAGAATTTTTTTATTCCCTGTTTGATTCATTTTTTTCTTTCTGCAAAAAAAAAACAACATATTTTCATTAGGCATATTTCATTTCAAAACAAAGAATTGTATTGCATTAACAGTCTCATTCAAAAAAAGTAAAACACTTCTCCAACACCAACACCCCCACCCCCCCCCCCATTTGATCACATGGTGCAGTAAGAACCACATCACCATCCAAATTTTCAGGTAGAAGGAGAAGAGATGGCAGAGAATGTAGAGGAAATGGATGGAGATGATGACAATGAATAAGATCCTATTACATTCCCCATTCAAGTTATTGATATTAGCGTGCATATGAAGATCATCCTTCCATATTTCCTTCCCAACTTCCATGGTATGAGGCCAAAGGATCTGGAAACCTTTCTCTTTGAATTTGAAATAATTTTTAGATATTATCGCTACTTATCACACACTCAAAAATTGAGATCTTTTCGTACAACATTGAAGGATAGATCTCTTAAATGGTTCATGATTTTAAGTACTAATTCAATAATGTCATCGAATGATATGCAAAAGACATTTCTATAAAAATATAAATACCATGATATTAAGGAATAAATTTTTAGAATGAATCAATCAGAAGATGAGAGCCTCAAGGATCTAATAGAGAGGTTCATGTAAAATGTTAAGAGGGAAAATTTATAGATTTCAGATTTCTAAAAATTTGCATCATTTAGGATTTGACACACTAAAAACCCTCTTACATAGAACAATTAGGGATGAGTGGATTGATCTTATTGATCTCATGAGTAAAGGAGATGTATACCAATTATCATTTGAATAAATTTGTGAAACATGTAAGAACATATCAAGAGGAAGGGGAAGAGTAAGTAAATCAACATCAAAATTGGTAAGTCAAAATGAACTTGAAAATTTGCTTGATAACTTTAAAACAAAAATTCTTGGAAATCTAAGTGAACAAGTAAAGATGTTAAGAATGCAAAATGAGCAAAAATAAGGTGTTGATATTTCTGTTATCCATGCAAAATCATATGCTACTAAATATTTTCCATCATTACCAAGGTTTAAGGAAGTGTACCGAGAGGACAATGGAGCAAGTCAATCACCAAAGAAACTATGTTATGTAGCTCCAAGAAGACCATGGCAGCCTAGTCAAATTGATATGATGCAAGGACCTACTTCAAAATTTCAATCTTATTCACATCCATCTCAAAATAATTGGGACACACTCCCTCCTTGGCAACCTTGACCATATCAACCCCAAAACCAATCTTGGAAACAAGGTTGGCAAGGACCTTATGGGAAAAATCCACAATATCCTCAATATTTTCATCAATATCCTACATACCCAACTACATTCTATCCCTCCCATTCACCTCCACCACAACCACAACCTCAACCACATCCATTTCATAGATCCACTCCCACTCAACTACCAGTACCACTATTTCCAAACCTACACAATGAAGTATCTCATCCCACTTACAATGTTGATGTACAATGCTACCCAACATATCCTCCTGATCTAAATGGTATTCTTCTTAGTACAAGAAAGGTATTTCAAAAAAGTGATTTTATTGATGTCTTTGAAGGACAACATCTAGAAGAAGAAGATTCAAGTGAGGAGGTCAAAGAACAGGGGCTGCATTTGGTGAAGAGCACACATTAGAATCAGATATTGAGAAATTTCCCTCAGGTTTACCATCAAATCCTCCATGTTTTCAAGTGAACAATCATAAAAAAGAGGAATATTTGAATTTCATAGTAGAAGAGGACTTCCAAGTTGATCCAAATCAGAAAGTGTACTATGAGTATCAAAACCATATTGAAATATGGTTCCATACATTCATTAAATTGCAGCAACACACTCTTCTTCAACAATACTTGTTATCATCGCAGTCAAAGACGTTGGTCCCCCATATTTAAGTACATGTCAAAGCATGTATTTCAAGTGTACACATGATTTTATCTACTATATTTATGTGCACATGGATCCATTGGAAGTATTCCTATACTTGAAAGAAAGTTTTTATTTCCAAGTAGACTAGGATAGGAAAAATAAAAAAATGGAAAAAAAGAAAATGCAAAAAGAAACAAATTTCAGGTGAAAACCTCCTTTGAGGCACCTAATATTGGCTCACTAATTGAAAGCCTCCATGAGACAGTCAATGGGTTGAAAAAAGAGAAAATAAGAGAAAAAATAAAAGATCCTAGGTGAAAACCTCCTTTGAGGCACCTAGGCAGACCTGCTAGTGGAAAACCTCATTGAGGCAGCTAGTAGGCCTAAAGAAAAAAAAAAGAAAAAAAGTGAACAAAATGAAAATAAAACCAATTTTTTTGCTCCATGCTTCTCTCTCTAATTAATGTAGGTGCTCTCCAACCTTTGCAAGTAGAAAAAAATTGGCACCAAAAGAGAAAGT
The DNA here is from genome assembly GCA_034641835.2 of Pinus albicaulis. Taxonomy (NCBI): domain Eukaryota; kingdom Viridiplantae; phylum Streptophyta; class Pinopsida; order Pinales; family Pinaceae; genus Pinus; species Pinus albicaulis. The sequence continues at coordinate 148,333,125 of CM076584.1, forward strand.
TGGTCAAAGCCCTGGTCAAAGGAAGTCAAAATTGGACTTCCTCCTCCTTTTCTCAGATGCTCCAAAAGAATATAGGTAATGCCAATCCATCACCCTTATGCATTTCCAACATCCAACCGTCATTTCCAAGATTTTCTCATTCATTTGCCTCGTTGTCCTAAAATGTTATAGGAAACCTTTTTTTTGCTACAAGAAACTCCCAGTTTTTAGCATATTTTTATTATTATTATTATATCTCAAACACCATGCATACATTTTCCAAAATTTTTAATGGGGATATGAATATATATTATGGTAACATGCTCAATCAATTTCAACACATTCTGGTGCACGATTTGCGAGAAATCGACCTCCATAACCTACAACTAGTTTTAATTTTTCTCGCAATTTGTGCAGCAAATGGCCAATAATTTCTACGAGAAGGTGCATAAGGATGATGGTAACATGCTCAAAAAATTTCAGGTCAATCCACTCTACCATTTGAGAGCTATGGCTAAACAATGTCTACTACAAAGGGTTGTCCTAAACTACTACAGGAAACTTTGTAATTGCTACATGAAGTTATAACAAGCTACATGAAAGTGGATCGAGGAAAAAAAAAACACAAAGGGTCTTGATGTGTAAAAAATTAATTAGGAGAGCCTTCCCATCATTTCATGCCACCTTCTCATCACTCCTCCATCTCAAGCACAACGATTTTTCACTCAAACCCTACACTTTGTCACTTCTGTAACAAAGAAAAATTTCTGCAAAAACACAAATTTCCTTCACATCATTCTTCCAAGACCACAATACTCCTTCGTAGCCTTACCACACTCTCCCTCATCACGCCATGCATATTGGAAGTCAAAAAAATAAAAATAAGACCTTTTACAAGAAGGAAACATGTTCCTCTAGCAAACCTAAGTAATTACCAGAAAGCATTATAAGTGGTTTTATCAATCATCCAAGAAGACATGAAGAGAATATGGCACTCCAAGGAGGCATTTCACCAGCAGAAACAACCTATACATCAGAGAGTCACCTACAAATATACAACAAAGCTATGAGTAAAGCATGCAAACATCAATTCAATCATCATCTTCAACACTCACATCATGAGCATCTCAGCAGCAACATTGAAGTCAGGGATGTGAAGAAACAAAAAAAATAAAAAAATAAACCCTAGAAGACCTCTAGATTCAAGGCTATCAACAATAGTACCTCCAACATATTATCACATGTAGCTTTAGTAGTAGCTTCATAACCACCAAAGACAGCTTCAATAGCCATATCAACAACTTCAATATCACCTACAAAAACAAATCAAGGGTAAGGCTTAGGTATGCAATCATATAAACCTTTCATTGAATCTATTATATATTAAGAAAACATTAAAAGTGTGAGAAGGAAATTTTTTTATAGCCCAAAATCAGTAGCAGAGCAGCCTTGGCCTTATCTTGCAATTAGCTTCACTTTTCCACCAAGACACACACACATGTGGGAGAGGAATAAGAAAAAAGTAAAGAGGGCTTGAGAAAGTGGGTAGTAATCAGTTATTTGTGATGGAATACAAAGAGTGCCAAGGGATAACTAAGGGAGAACTTAGTTAATAGAAAAAGAACTCTTACTTTATTTCGCATGCAAAAAGAAAAAAATCTGAAAAAAAATAAAAGAGAAAAAAATTGAAAAGAAAGCAAAAAATTGAAAAAATGAATAAAAACAATGTGTACCCAACATCTCTTGGCATGCGAAATGGAATTTCTACAGGTGAAATAGGGTTTCTACAGCCATAAAAATATTTTCTACAGCAAAGACAAAGGAAAAATTTTGTTGATCAAAGGTGGTTTTCCTCTGCTCTTCTCTCTCTCCTCTGCTTACAAAATCCATGGACAACTGCACCATGCACCCATTCACTCATTCCAACTTTCAAGCACAACGATTTTCACTGTAATTTCTACAAGAAAGTCCTAGAATCTACAGTGATTCCTCTAGCACTATAGGAAACCATGTAAATGATACAATAAACTTATTTACAAGGAAAGTAGCTATCTCAAAGGTTTCTAAACTTCAAAAAGAGCATGATAATTTTTATTTATTTTTATTTCCTATACCTACCACTCCTAACCCTCACTTCATTCCATGCACAAGGATTGACTCCCTAAACCCTATGTTTCACCACTAGCAGCTAGAACACATATACCTTGGCATGGGACCTCTCCTCTTACCTATCCATCACTCCAATCATTCCATCACTCCATCCCTAACTTCAATAAACCATTTCCCTTCATATCTAAGCAGTATGGAGTCCCAAGAAGTAGAGAGAAAACTTCTATAAGAAGTTGAAAAGTTTCATGTAGCAATTATGTATATGGAAGAAGGTCAAAATCTGAGGATAAAGTGATGAAGATGGCTTCAAATAACCACCAACAGACTCCAGGAGGATGAACACACCAACAAAGGCACTTGAGGACCTCCATGAAACACCTATAAGAAGAAATGAAAATAAAAGAGTAGCAAGAAGATCAACAGGAGGAGAAACACATGGAATAATAAATAGAGAATGAAATAGGCTAGCATACATGAAGAAACACAATGCAAGGAGGATGAATAGGTTGCTCAGAGGATGAGCAACAGTTTCAGTAGGGGGGTATGATGGGCCTCTAGATTCGAAATAAATTAAGGTTCATCTAACCTTTAGTAGGCACATACAATATATATTAAATCTCTCCTTCTACACTCAATAATGTTTTTTTATGCTTTAATATGTTCTTAGGAAGGTTTAAATATAATTGCATATTTGCATCTAATATTATTTATTTTTGTAGAATATTGTGAGAATATTGGGAAGATTATGAAGATTTGGAGAAGGAGATAATTTAGGAAATTTATCCCTACTACCAAAATATCGATATTGGAAAATAAATTAACAAAATATCATGAAATTATTGTGAAATTATTGATAGATTATGGAACTTCGACGATTCATAAAATCTAGGAATGTGTTCCCTGTGATCGATTGCAAACTCGTAGTGTTGGAAACTAGATCCACTATTTGAGGTATTTTGAAGGGGAAAGCTTCCTCATTTCAGGGGGAATGTTTCCTCATCATTTTTTATAAATACCAATTCGAATTGGCCTATAGGGTCATGTATTATTTAGTCTAATTTTGGAGAAAACTTGTTTTATGGCAGCTCCACTTTCTTTTCTTGCAAGGATGTACTTAGATTGATTCAGTAATGGAGATTGGTGCCATTTTTATCTTCTAAGGGTAGTTTATTCCATAGAAATATAAGTCCTCCTTGGTCTTGGCCATCCCAAGAGCCTCAGAACCCTCTTGCAAAATTTCTTTACGTTCTTTTCACTTCTTATTCACATGCATCTCTTATTTTTGTTTCTCATATTTTTGTATTTAGTATTGTTTCTTTTCTTGCTATAGGATTGATTTAGATGATTTAAATGATTTATTTTGTAGGTTTTTTATAGGTTCAAAATAATTATTCATCCTTATAATAACTTTTTAAGATCATCTTAATCATTAACCTACTTGGATTTGGTTACTAGTTCACGAATATAAGATTTCTAGAAATGCCTTGTAGCGAAATAGTGGTAAATTTATGCTATCTTTTGGAAGTGGTTACTGAGATCCATTTGACTTGATTCCACTTGGATTAGGTCAAAATAATGTTATTTTTGATTAAAAAAAATTACTCCATTTCATTTTCACTTGATTAGGTTAGGCATTTAATAGATTAACTAACTCACTAGTTCTTGAATTTCCAGATTTTAGAGTAGTAATTTTCTTTTTTTTTGAGCACCTGTGAACAGGGGTATTTTGGAGTGATTCCACTTGGAATGGAGACATAATACATCATAATTAATAAAAAAAATCATCCCATCCCATTTTCATTTGCTTTACTTTTTCATTCGGTGAGCTATTTCCAAAAGAGACTTGTCTGTAACACTCTTGTAGCATGTGTAAACTTGACCAGATTTGGTTCCAAATGTTGGTTTTTATCTATCAGGCATGAATTCTAACCCCTAATATCTAAATACATGAATGAGTAATAACTAAAACCACCTACTACATTCATTTTCACAAATTAGATTAGGTATTTTTATTTGAATTCATGCTCTTAGGATTTCAATTACAAATTGTTGTTCTTTCCTAGGATTAATTTCTTTCCAAAGAAACACTTCCATTTTTGCAATTATTTTAGGATGATATTTCATGACATTCCCTCGATTACATCAGATCAATCTAATGAGGACACATTGTATGTTGCACACATAGTGCTGATACCTCTCAAGTTTGTACGAACCCCAAGTTGATAATTAAAGTTGGTAGCCTCGGTAGTTGCAACATTCTTGTTGCAATATTGAGGCTCATCAATATTCTAGTGTAAAATTTACATAAATTCAAGACCATTTATGCATAATTATTTCATGTAAACTTTTGTAAACAAGTATTTTTGGAGCTCAGTGTTTTAGAAACTGAGGAGGCTTTGAGTGGTATTCTGAAATCAATTTATAGTAGCATGGGATATGGATTTGTTGCACGTTTTTGAGGTTTTATTTTGAGGCATATAAATTTTTAGAGCTTAATAAAAGAGGCCACCCACTTGGAGGATGGACCTGGAGATGTAGTCCACATTGGACAAACTTCATTATGACTTGGGAATCATTCCTTTTTTATTATATTTCCTAGATTATCTTTATTTATTTTAAATTAAACTTCATTAATGTCCTTTAAACTTGATTTAAGTTAATTACATTCATACACACAAACATTTTTACAAACCAAGTCACTTTCAAGATCTGAGATTAGATGTGAATAATCCTCAATTCCATTATGGTCTCAAATTAATTATAGGGACATGAAAAGAGGATCTAGTTTCCAAATCAATTATCATTAAATGTCTAAGATCTATAAATTTTCTTGATTTCCACTTGGTATTTTCCTTCTGATGGTATCTTCATTATTTCTCATGTCATTTATTAATGGAATATCTTTTTCTATGGATCTATGTGGCTATTTAAGGGACAATCATGTGAATCGTGAAAAAATTGGGCTCGAATAATGTGTAGATGAATAAAATTCAACTTTGTAATATTTTTCTCAATTATTTATGGCTTATTGTATAATTTCCATGAATGACCTTGGTATTGGTGTATTGATGAAAATTTTCAATAATCACCTGTAAAGTTGTGTGACTAATTTTTCTATGATAACATTTAATTCCATAATGGAGATCCATTGCACTTCCTTATGAATTACACGCTCTAAAAACCGATTTGTTGCACTCATGATTCTATATCATCCCATATTCTTAACTTAACATCAGTGATCTATAAAAAAATTTAAGAGATATCATTCTCTTACGTCCCTAAAAAATTTCTCATCCTTAATGTTTTTCCACGAAAAATTATGTTGACTCCCATTCCAAACTTATATGTCAAATCCTCATTTCCTTCACACTACCTTCTTGCTACAAATATCATCAACTTTCTTCCTAGATATTTTATTTGAAATCTAGCACACTAAGAGGTCTCCTCCAAACCGACATCCTTACTCTCCCAACACATTACTACAACAACTCCCTAAAAAAGGAAATTACAAAAAATGCTTGAATAAAATACAAAGGGACATGCATATTGACATCTAGGATGATGAGGTTCAAAGAACCATTAGTTAGTACTCCAATGATGGTTTTATAGATAAATTCAATGGTGGAAATGAAATTTCTAAGAAAGTTGTGAAATTGTGGGATACTAATAAATTTGAAAAGTCCATATGATATTTTGATAGCTCAAAATGTCACCATATGGGTCTTCCATATCTCAAAGTGACACCCCCTTGAGTCTACTAGGTAAAGGAATCAAAATGGAAGTTGGAATGCATAAATAAGTCCATCAAAACATGACAAAAACTAGTGATTTTCCTCTTCAATTTCCCTAGAATACTAATAGGGAGAGTTGCAATGCTTTTGTTGGGGAGAGATTAAATTCTCTAGTTACACAACAAAAGAGATTTGAAGTGGTCGGGGATTGTAGTGTGCATCAATAAGGGTAGAAAAGGGTCAAAATTGATCAATTATAGAAGATAAGGATGAAAGGACCATAGCAAATATGGTCAACAAAGTGTTTATATACATCTGATCACACCTTGAAATCCTTCTATAAAAGAAATTATCCCCATTGAACAAAGGGAGAATAGCTCATATAATTTTTTTTTGTTGGAATGATGATCCAAGTTCTACTTGCAATAAGATGAAAAGTATTGTGCGCCTTGATAATAAGTTGTGGTGGGAGGAGGGACCAATTCCAAGCAATATAAAGGGAATAAATATAGTAAACACTTGTAATATAATAAAATAATTTAATTTTCCTCCCCATAAACATAATTATCATTGATTTTATTTCTATTTGTATTTGGGCTTTAATAATGTTCTAGTTGACTCGCAATCTTTCTTAGATGTTTTATTCCTTTCAATGCACTTTGAGTTATCCTTCATAATCTAATTCTGCTTCAATTTCTTATCATCAGCTAAGAACATTATCTCACTGCCATCATCAATCATACTTTCATTTCTCTCATAATCACTTTCTTCCTTTGAGTTCATAATTTTATTCTTGGAACTTTGTCTTTCATATGATCCTTAGACTTGAATTTTACTTCATCACCAAAATCATTACTTTCTTGCATTAGGAAATATATAAGCATAAAGTGCTACTTTTCGACATTCAAAAAAATTAAAAGGAAGCTTGCCTTTAAATTTTTTGTTTCACTTGTTTACATTTATGATAAAATTGGATTAGTATTCATCTAATTCATGAGTTGAGTATTATTTATTCCCATGATTACTTCCTTCTTTGGTTTCTTTAAATGTTTCTTCTTTGATTCCTGCCTTGTCCTTTTCTATCCTTAACTCATATGCAACGAGGGTTCCATGAAGCATATATTTGCTCAACTTATCCATGTATGATAGCTATTCAAGGGTTGATGTTAGGAGGTCTTATCATTTTCATCATCCAATATTTTTTTCATTTATGTAATATAAAAGAAGTTTACCCCTCGAAGAGGATAATTTTTAAGTCATTGATCTATTTTTTCTTCTATTTTGTGAGCTAGTTGCATAACAGTTGAACCTCAGGATTGAATCTTGAAGGAAGTGATCTTAATAGTTTTCAAAAAATATCATATTCCTTGACTTCTTAACTAAGACCTATGATAAAGTTGAAAATATTATCTACTTGAAAAAAATATGAAGCAATATTCTCATCCTCTTCAATTTTCAAACTTTCAAACTAACACCTAAAAGTTTGTAGCTTGGATTCCTTCACTTTCTTCTCTCTTTCATAACAATATTTTAGCTTGTTCCATAGATCGTGGGCACACTTGCTATGTATTACTATAATAAATTCAATATTTTATAAGCCACTTAAGATGGAATGTTTATATATTGCATTGGATGTATATACAATCTTACTAGTTGTATCAGTGGGACAAGTAGCAAGATATTTACAGTCATTCTAAGAAGTTTCTGAAACATCAATGCCAAAGGATATGATGTAGGTTTCCATTTTAATCTTCCAAAAATCATAGTTAGCGCCATCAAATTAAGGAGGCTTGTCTGGTGATATGATAGATAAAATATTCCATGTGATCAATATTCTAGCAATTAATTTTTCCTGAAGGAACTTGCTCTGATACAAGTTGTTAGACTAAGGATTATACTAAGATGGGCAGTGGGGGGGGTTGAATCCATGTAATGCAAAAATTTCATCAATTTAAAAAAAATACCAATCAATAAAAAATGGAACCATAATCATGCATCATTAAAGAGCATCATCACATAATCATAAGAAAATGCTGAATGTATGTGGAAAACCTTCAGGGATAAAACCAAAAATTATCTCTATCTTATTCAGTTTTGATTACATAGATTTGTAGGCACCAATATGCTAAAGGCACCCACCCCAAAAAATAGACTTGCAGGCACTGACTTGCTGGAGACACTAACCCCAAAAATTTTCAAGCACTAACTTGCAATAGTCCTCAACCTTATTGAGGCATCAAAGTCGATGATATGCAAGAACCAACTTGTAGTAGGATTCACCTTGATTGAGTAACCAACCTTGATGGATGCACCCACCTCCTTCTTCAAACTAATGTGGACCATCTTTCATAATATTCCAATCTGGATCCACAAGCTCTTCACAAAATATTTTTTCCAAATCTGGTCATATCAATCCTTCATATCTTGCATCATTCAACCTACTAATTTTAATCAAAATATTTGAAACATCTTCTTGTTCTTCAAAACATGTCATCATGGATTTTCGTGCTCCTTGCATAGATTACAAGTCAATAAAATCCATGTGAGGTCCTCATAATACTAGTGTAGCCCTTGTATTGTTATTGTTGTTCCCCATAAAAGGCAACTATTGTTATTGGTGTGCCCTTACATTATTATTGTTTTTATCACTCATTAAGTTGTAAAAATTTTCTTGATAGGGTCATGTAGGTCATTCACAAATGGATAAGGTCTCCTAAGCCATTTCTATGTGGTATAGGAAACTTTTTTCATTTTTAAAGCCTATCCTAAGTTTTATGTTCACCTCCATTCATGCCATTTCAGTCAAATCAATCTCATGTCATGTCAGTTTTTATTCCCCACACATTTAAACTCAAAAGTGCACACCTATTAGTTTTTCAGGTTTTTGCAGTGATTTACAAAAGAAATCTGCAGATTTTGCTACGAAACTGCCTAAGAATTTTGTAGCGAATAAGTCAGAAGCCTAATTGTTTTTGCTACGAAACTGTGATTTTTAATCAAGGTTGTCAGAGTTGTATGAGGTGTCAATTTATGATTAGAGCAGTAAAGGTGGAGGTCATTCAAGGTCGTTATGGTAAAATTCAAATGTACAAAGCCGCATTTGATGTCATCATGATCCTTTTTTCTTACATGTGGTATGATTGAAACCCAAGTTTTCAATTTAACTTTTAAAACTCACCCCAATTAGCCTTTTGTCATATTATGGTTCATATTTTCATGTGAGCCAATCCTTGGAGAGATTCTTCATCGAGCCAAGCATGTTACTGTCAAATTTAAAGCTTGCAGGTGTCATCAGCAAGCGAGGCAGTGAAGACTATAAAACATCCATGTCTGCAAGAAAGAAAATGAACAAGGGTGGCCATTGTCACAGGTACAAGCCCATGGATTTGAAATTACTCAATGAAGACCCTATTTCTATGGAGGTTTTTATAAGGAATGGTTTCTTGCAATTCTTCCAGAGGTTGCAGGGTTTTCATTTATAGGTTTCAATGGATTTTTCCACCAAATTCACAGGAACAATATCAAAGGTTGGAATTATGAACCTTATAGTGACACCAGAGAGCATATCATTAGCTACAGGAATCCCTATAGGTGGTGAAGAGTGGTTTAAAGTTACCAAATTCACAATGTAAGATTGTAAAGAGTTTATCAAGCAAGAACATATTGAATTTTATTTGAAAAATGTTATCCCTAGGAGTTTTATGAAGGAAAATTATACAAAAATGTCGATGGTCCTTCAAACATATTTTACCTGTGAAGGAAGATTTCACATGGTCTACTCATACCATCTCAGACTTATTATGCATTTTGTAGGTAAGAGGGCACTTCAATTACCTTTCTATTTATATAGAAGTCCAGGGAAAATGTCATATAAGGTTCAAATCAATACAAAGGGAAATGAGACATCTCTTTTTCATCACGGTCTAATTAAGATTTTAGTGTTGGAAGAATTGAGAAGATTAGACAAAGATTGGATTTGTTTCTTGTTTATGAGTGGTTATGAAATTGATGTGGTCACTCCAAAGAAAATATCAAAAACTAGAACTAATTCATCACCAAAAATGGCAGAAGAAGTTTAAGAAGAAAAAATATCATCTCCTGCAGAACTAGTGGACATGGGAGAAGAACCTCTGCAAGAGAATGACACCCCTCAAGCAACACCTGCAAAACAGAAGCATATAGTCAGTAAACAAGGCAACAAGAGGATCAATAGAAGCCAGACATTAGTGAAAGGAATTTTGGAGGATATCCTTCATGCAATTGACATTGAAGGGTCACCATTAGTGAAATATGAAGACATTGAAGATGGTGGAAGAAAACTAAAGAAAGGTAAGACAGTTAAAAAACTAGATTTTGCAGGTGATGATGCTGGTTTTATATTTCAGCCAAGGAAGCCAATGAAAAGACATGAAAAGAAGGCCATGGAGAGAAAAAAGACATAAAATTAATAAATTTTCCCAGTAAATAAGCATCATAGATTTGTCTCCATCAGCAAAGGAAGAAGTGCTTACCAGGCAGAGAAAGGCAAAGAGAAAATAATTGAAAAGTCAGAAATATAATCCCTCATAGAGAAGTTGAAGGAAGCAGGTAAAGAAATATAATATTTGAAGCTAGATTCAAATAAGCACATGTATGAGAAGGTTCAATTTGAACAGATGAGGAAAATATGGGATGAGCAAGTTTCAAGCGTTTAAAAATATTTGGACAATGCAGAAATGCTGCTGAAATGGACTCAGCCATTAGGAGGCGAGGTCAAACATATTAAGAGGATGAAATTACACTTACAATAAAAAAACGGAGCATTAAAATATCAAGTGGAAGATCTTCAGGAGTAGCTGGACTTGATTCAAGTTGAGTTAGAAAAGAATGGGCTGAAGATGAGAATGGTAGAAGAACCCATCAGCTAATTAATTGTAAATGAAGAAGAAACACAAAAATACTAAAACATTGAGCTGAAAAAAGTTTTATGAGGTTCATGGCTTGAAAAGAACCTAAATTTTTTCTCTTGAGATCAATTTTTCAAGAGAATCGCAAAAATAGAAAATTATGGTTTCTTAGACAATTTTGTGCTGTGCTTCAAGCTTGAAGCCAGAAAAATGCTACAAAAATTCTGAATATGAAATTTTTTTTTGAAAACCAATTTTGTGAAGAATTAAGGAGGGAGATTGGTTGATTTCAAGATGTTTTGGCATGGCAAAGGTGTTTGACCAGAAAAAGTGGCAAGGAGTAGGTGAAAAGGCAAGTTTTCATACGCTACAAAAACTTGCTACAAAACTATCTAAACTACCCTGTTTCTTAGCGAGGGGTTTTTTGAAGATTTTTTAGCATTCCAACAGCACATCTGCCAGCTGGAGACCTCCAACCTATTATTAGGCCATCTCAATAGAGACTCATTAGTCAAAATGAGTGTCACACATCAAGCTCAACAGACAGAACTGTGATTAAAGTGAAGGTTATCCATTCCTGAAAAGTAGGACTGTGTTCCATACATCTAGGGGTATTTTAAATATGTAAAGGGATGGTGAATTGTATCTCGAACATGTGACCTCTATTATGTAACTGTTTTACTGTTAGAAAAAACAAATGTAATAAATAGCAGGTAGAGTCTTATTAGGAGTATGACTTCTTAAAGGATACCTGTCCTTTTTATGTTTCAAGTAAGTATTTTAAGTTATGATAGGTGTCAGAGTTAGAGTTCAAATATCTAGCCAGCTGGGTAGATCATTTACACTATAAATAATGTATATTTATAGACTGAACATTGAAGAGAAAATGGTTGGAGAATATTGCACCAAATTGTTGCTTGTATGTTTTTGTCCATTATCAGTAATATATAGTGGCATTCTATTTCTAGACCTGAGATTCTTATGAGATGTTTAATGTGTTGTTGCTCTGTATCTTTATGTCTAATCACTTGTAATGAATTTTATCTCTAATTACTCAGAATTCATGCTGCCATGCTCTGACTTCCTTTAGGGGTGAAGTTACTGTGTTTTCCTTATATTGTGTGTATGAATCATCTTTATTAAAGACCTCTATCTGCCTTAACTTCCATGTGAATAATTACTGTCACTAGGATTATTGATGTTGAATCCATAGCCCAATGGTAGCAAGCCTTCGTTTTTCAACATGAAATCATACAAAACCAAGTCACAATTCATAGAGTTAGCCATCTAGTATTATTTCTATTGAAAATCATAAACCCCCTTTGAGAGATCCCTCTCAAACTGAAGAGGCCAATCTTCAGCTAGAAGAGGTTTGAAAGAGTTACATTGATTTGATTTATGAGCAGCCAATCAATATCAATTTGGTGATAACAATTGTTATGTCATCCATAATTATATTTTGACCGTTTATACTCCTATATATACCAAGGAGATATTTTCATTTGAATAATCTAAGAATTGTTTATTTATGTGATGTAAAGGTAGGTTTCCCCCTTAAATTGGTTTATTATCTAGTCATTGATCTCTCTTTTCATGTATTTAAATGTTATTTTGATCTGGATACATAACATTTGGTATCAGAGCTCTTAATCCTAGGGTTTTTTTGCTCAAATGAGTCATCATGGATTTCTCGCTATAATTTTTTTCTCTGAAGCCGTCAAACTATGTAATTTTAACGACATTTATTTGAAATATTTACTAAAATATCGATACAATTTCAAACCTTTGTTCTCTATATTTTTCGAGATATGGTTTAGGGAAGTTAGGGTTTTTGTATGCTCCATAATTTAGTCTGAAATAGGTTTTTCGATGAAAATCATCGTAAATTTCTCTACGAGTATTAGATTTGAATTTCATAAAAAGTGACTAAAATTTCACGGACTATAGGTTTTTAGGTATGATTTTCAGGGCCGAAGGTTGAAACAGTGACACGAGGCATTCCATACAAGTTTTCTCTACTGAACCGATCCATAATCAGGCCATCGTTGGATATTTGGCATAAATTTACCTTGAAGAATCCAATATAACCCTCACTAGTCAGGTTGGAAAGAAGACAAAGAGGGATACCACAAGACATAATTTCAGAAATTGGGATTCCAAAATCGTAGAGATGCAATAGTTTCAAGGTAAGAATTATCAACAAGCTCAAAATAAACCTCTTAATAGGTGTGTATTTTTAAATTTTCATAAATTTTGTATGAAAAAACACTTTGAAGGAATTCAAAGGGTATAATGAAGCATAGATATAATAAATTTATTCCAACCCCCCCCCCCCCCCCCCCAAACAAATAAATTCTACACCCATTAATCCCTCAGAAATATATATTATGATGCATGAAGAATAAGAAATGCAACATAATATATCAAAATTTCAGGAATAAATGCAATAATTTTCGTTCTCACAAATAGAAACCAAAAATTAATTAGGAGTAATGAATTTTAAGATGGATGATTTAGAAGAAAAAATAAAAGTAGAAATCAAAGTTTTGAGGGATGGTTTAAAAGTAGAAATGGAAGGTTTAAAGGAATATTTGACACAATTGCTATGGGAAATGCTTCCTAATGTTGATAAGGTAGTCCGTGAAACTCATGATGAGAACAAAAGGAACATGAATCATGATTTTAGAGATCCTAAAATTGGGTTGGAAACCAACCATATTCCGAATACTGATATGAGGAAGTTTGATGGCAAGGACCTGATAACATGGATACTATAGATGGAGTATTTCTCTCATATACACAATGTGCAACACACACAAATAATACACAGTGCATCTTTATATTTAGAAACCAATCATTTTGTTTGGTATCGATGGATTTTTTCTCATAAATCACTTGTCACTTAGAAAATTTCTACCGAGGAATTGATAGCTGATTATGAGGATACAAGGAGAAATAGTTTCTTTATCCAATTGATAAATCTCAAACGAAAGGGTTTAACTGGGGAGCACATTTAGGACTTCCAAATATTTAATATAAAGATAACTGTTGGACTGTATTAATTATTCTTAAATGACTAAGATGGTACACATAAATTATCAATCCAGGGACATATTTTATTTCAATGACAGTTGCATTTTTTGTGTCGATATATCAAACCAGAGGCAAAATCAAAATAAAGAGGAATCGTTGCTGAATCAATTGCTGAAACTTAACACTTGTACAGGAATAAAAAAAATCTACAAGAATGTAATCACACCTCAATTAATCGGTACCTAGTGCACCACACCACAATTACACTAGTTGGAATTTCTTATCACATCCATGTAACAACATAATAGTATAAAAAATGAAGCATATCTACTTACAACCAGAACAACAACAACTTCGATCCACCAATACGAAAAGAAAATAAGAAATATAGTACAGTTATTTTACCACAACAATCCCTGCTAAAGAGGAGGACTCTTCCTCCCTAGCAGAGTGGAGGAAGAGATGGAAACTAAAAGGAAATTAAACCAGACAACACAAGTAACAGTAGCAATGTGATATCTTGTATTATGGTGAAAAAAATTATAGAGCCAAAAGGTAATACTATTCTCCGCTAACCCCCTAACCTGAAGGGTTGAGATTTATATAATGGTTACATGTTCAGAAAACAAGGAATGAATCAATCATGAGAATTTTATGATTCTCATGCTGATCAAAATAAGATACATATAGTTACAACTAATTCCCTTAATAAAAAGTATGACTGGGAAAATTTTGATTACAATCAAAACTACATAAAAGCTATCATTCTAAAATATAATATGTAATGACTCCTACAACTGTCGTGGAAAGTGACAAATGTAGCGTAACAACATTTGAGGACAGGTGGTCATCTGGAAGTTGACAATATCCAATCAGTAATACGACTATAATAACAGTTTATAATAGTGTGTTTGAAACAACATCGTGATGTAACGACATCATAGTGTAACATATTGTTGTAACATCACACTTTCAACTGCTTCTGTATGCCTCATGTTCTAGGTCTCTTGTGCTAAGAATAACAACTGGAAGGAAAAAAAAGACCAAAGAACTTCCTCCAAAATTCATCCTAGTTATCCACAAAAAGGAAACAATACATCATAATAATTAATGAAATGACAAGATAATGAAATATGGAAAAACAACACTGTTAATGAAGGGAAAAAGGAAAAGGTGGTCCTAAGGTTTGAGGTCACAGGGTAAAAATGAGGGAAACGGATGTAGGAAATAAGTACAAAAAATGGAACCCAACATCGCCCCCCATCTGAAGCATTTGCATGTCCTCATGCAAAGATCTCATCTTCCTTCATCATACCACAGTCATAGGCACTGACTGTGTCTTCATCTGGAAACGTCTACCATTGAGTAGCCATCAATTATCATGTCCAAAACTCTTCTTCGTACTTAGTTAGTTCATAATGATCCTTGTATTCATCTACTGGTAGCCATATCTAAGGGAATTTAAATCTTAGTCCAATCCAAGAAGTACCAAGAGTCTTTATCACATGGGCATATGCTAGTACATGTGTAACAGCAACTAAAAAATTCTAAAATGTAAATAGATATTTTTCCAACAACCCAACACTACTAGCTTCCATGTGCTTTAGACATCCTGTAAGCGCTCGGCTCCTCATTTGTGAGAATTGATTAAGGCAAAAATCCACAATACTCCTTCTGTAGGTGGAAACAGGTTCCCTTATCCCAGGAGTGCTGAGAATATTTCTAAATTCCCGCCTTAATTCAACAGCTCGTTCTGGATTTTTTTAGATCCATAATGTTGTGTTTTCTTCATTAGCGTCGATACATTTTGTGGACATATGCCACTCAATATGATTCCTCATAAATGACACGAAGGCTCATAAATTCCAATCCCCCATGTAGGAGAATACAATTTCTACTATTTCCATACTAGCGCATTCACAACTTATGTTGTGAAAAAATAGTTCACACAACAGGTTCTGTTCATCAAAATCATAGGCATGAACGACATCTAAAAAGGTGCAGGTGAAAGAACCCATATAGGGCCTATTTTCCATAATGGATTTTAACTGAAATATATAATAACATTCCCATAGGAAATGGGGTATGATGGGGAAGGTCATCGGCATCCCAACAAATTGTGGGAAACCTCATAGAGCTTTTGCCTTTACATAGTTAGATCTTGAACCTGCTGTTGTAACAACAACATCTTCTACTTTTGTTTCTTTACAGCTTCCTTCTTCTTCCATTGTTCCCAACCCTTCAATTATTTTTTCATCCATTTCTCCTATAAGGCACTTATTTCCTTTTGTTTTTTGTTCAGTGGGATCACCCCCTCCTGAGGGGAGATTCCCTCTTGCGTCCATTTTTGTAACTTGGAAATCAATAAAATTTTCTTCAAACCCCATCCCGTGGCGGGACCTGACGTTCCTCTACATTCAATGTAAATGGTAGGTGTAACAACCTCTCTTGGGTGGGTCTGCTCCACCTCTTTTGTAATAGCAGTGTCATCAATGGGTTCTTGTGTATTAGCCCCTTTACTTTCACCTAGGCTCGCCTCTGTGCTCACTGCTGGTTCTTCTGTAATAGAAGTGGCCTCTACAGGTTCTTGTGTATCAGCTTCCAGGTCGATTACTATGGGGGGCTCTGCTTTAACTCTTGTTTCTTGTGTAACAACAATATCCTTAGTAGTTTCTTATGGGATAGCCTCCCAAATTTCTGTTTGTGTCTCCATTGAGCTGATGCTTTGCTGAAAAACCCTATACCCTACTGTTTTTAATCCCTGAGAACATGCTATGCATACAGATGCTAAAATTCCCCCCCCCCCCCAAGCTAATCTCTGCTTTAACTGTTCATTTTATTTTCTTAAATTTTCAATTTCTGAAAGTAGAAATGAGTTTTGTCCTTACATGACGAGGAGGGTTCTTTTCCTTCTTCTTCTGACCCTTCTTTGCTCGCCTAGGGAATCCAGCACAATCAATTTGATAAGTCCATGGTTGGTCACACATGCTTCAGGATGTGCTATCATCTTAACCGCCACATCCATATGCTTAATATTTCCCAATAGGAAATATGGGAGGTTGATCTTCTGCTAGTGCCAAAGGTAATTAAGTAAAGGGGAGTGATAATTGAAGACAATTGTGGATCTTCCCTCACAATAAATGTACTTTATAAGATCCAGGGTGACATATGCCTATGGTTGGGGAAGTGATAATCTATCGAACCCTCTTCCCTTCTTTTCCATCATTTCCTCTCCTTCAAGAAAATCATCCTTCCAAGATGGATCATTAACTTTCCTATTAAACCATCTTCGTCCTTCAATCGAAAATTTGGTCACTTGGGAAACCACTTCTTTTGTCACTTCAATTCGCAGAGCCCTTACTTGGGTCTGGTGGTCGTTTAAGTTCTTGGTGAATTCAATTGAAATTCCTTCATCCGAGCCTTCCAAACTCTAAAAGTATTCAAGCCATCCAACGTCCTTGAATACCTAATAAGCTTCTGGACAACTCTGTAAGGCGTGAATGGAGTCCAGCTCATTTCTCATTTTTGATCATCCCATCCTACTATTATCCTGAATTACTCCTTAAGCTCGACCAATCGTGATATTGCCACACTGCTTTCTATCTCCCAACACCCTGCTATGCTTATCCCGGATTGAGAATTTCGGCCGAGGATACAAGACTTCAACTAAGGGAGGTGATGAGAGGTAGTAAGATTTTCAAATTACCGATTCATACTTTGCACATTCCTACATTAATGCATAATTATGGAAAATGACAGGATTTAACTACAAATCCCTTTTCCGACTAGATTTTCTCATAATTGATTATCATGTTGTTTAATTTGATGCATGTCGGATTAATGACGATCTTAAGGCTACAGATTTTTTGCAATGATTACAAGATTTATCCCCCGCAAGATTTAATGGTGACGACCGCCCACGACCACCAAAGGAATGTTATAACTTGCCATTAATCATCAAATTATTAAATAACGATGTTACCTTTTTAAATGATATACCTAAGACGATGTGAAGGAAAAATTTAATGTGATGGCGTAACTGATTCCAGTGATCATGGCAGTTATGATTGACTGTTGTAATTATTGTTGCATGTAAGGATGGCAATGAGATAGGAAAATTTTTTTATGGCTGTCATCTGTTATATATGTAACAACCAAGAAATCCACTGCAATATCCTTCAGAAAACATCATAATTAGGAAAAATAGATACAGAAAAAAAAAATGAACGGGTAAAATCATCTTGTGAAATATGTCAGGAATAAAATATGATGTTTTGAAAAAGGGAACTGGGTGTAACAAGTGCCACAAAAGTGGTTTACAACTACTAAAAATTATCTGACTACACCCCACAAAGAGGTTTTCAAAATCAGATTTTTTTATTGTTATTATTATTATTATTTTTTTAAACAGGTGTAACAACTGCCACAGGAGTGGTTTTCAACTGCTATACTTATTGGAATTTCAAATTTTATGCTTCATAGGGGAGCATCCCCTTGTTGCTGTAACATAAAGATCAGAGACTGCGACAATGTTAATAAATGATTCCTTCAAAGCAGGTTGATGATATAACCTCAAGGGGTGCTCATTAACCAGTAACGGTGTTTTAGCACTATATATGGTAACAAATCGTACAGTCCCATTTTCAAATACCGTGTCTACTTCTTAAGGACCTAGCCATCTGGTGTAGAGCTTGCTTTTGAAATCCTTGAATCTTGAATCGTACAAGAGAGCCCAATCTCCTTTCTGAAATTTCTTCTTCTTAATGAACCTGTCACGCCATATAGCTCTTTGCTGTTGAATGGCAGCTAACCGTTTCTCTTCCAACTCATTGAGTTGATTCAATATTTTTCTTTGCGCTGTGCTCAAATCAAAGTTGACCTGTAATGTTGTTCTCAATGTTTTTATTTATAACTCTATGGGAATAAAGGATTCTTACCGTACAACAATTCGTATGGTGAGAAGCCTATAATATTCCTCCATATTATTCTGTAAGCCCATAGTACCTCTGGAATTTTTTCAGCCCAATTTCTTTGGTGGATGGCTGCTGTCTTTGTCAAAATTCTTTGGCTGACTAACTTTTTTGGTGCTCTCCACTTGACCATTTTCTTGTGGGTGATAAGGTGAAGTGATCCTGTGATGAATTCCATACTTCTCAACTAGTTTCTAGATCAAATGAGATGTAATTTGGGGGCCCCCATCTGTCACTATCTTCCTCGGTATCTCGAAGTGAACAAATATATCTTCGAATAGGAAGTCTGAAACATCCTTCTCTGTAGCTCTAGTTAGTGCCTTTGCTTCGACCCACTTTGTGACGTATTCGGTATAGACCAATATGTATGATATTTGCTATGATGAAGCATTAAATGGACCTACAAAATCCAAGGCCCATTTCTTAGATGGATCTATCACTATTTGAGGCTGTAAAGACATCTCATCTGATTTCAGAGGCCGACCCATCCTTTGGTAGCTATCACATTCCTTCACAAAATTCTTGTAATCCTCGAATATAGTTGGCTAGTAGTACCATGTCGAAACTAATTTATAGCCCGTAATATTTTATCCGGAGTTCCCTCCACAGGGCTCCTCATGAAAATATTTCAAGATATGAAAAAACTCAACGCCAAATCTAAAAGTCTGGTTTGGTGTGATAGAGATTTCCCTCTATCCTGGAGTAAGTAGCACTCTGCTGTATGATCTTCCTTTTTTCTTTGTAAGATAAAGGGTGTGGGAATTTTCCTACAGGAAGATAGTGGGCTATATCTGCATACCATCATGAGTGAGTGTATATGGAAAAAAGATATTCATCTAGAAAATAATCCCCAGTAGGAGTGTAGTTATCACCTATAGTTAACCTAGAAAGAAAATCAACAACCACATTATATTTTCTAGGTTTATCTAAAATAGTGATATCAAATTCCTGTAACATCAATAACCATCGTGTAACTCTACCATTGGTAACAGTTTTATTTATTAAAATCGAATTGCAACGTGGTCGGTGTGTACAAATACTTGATACCCGATGATTTAGTGCCAAAATCTGTTGATAGCATGCACTAATGCTAGGATTTCTTTCTCGGTCAGTGTGTATTTGAGCTTATTTGGAGTTAAATTCTTTCTAATGTAATAAATGGCGTAAGGTTTATTTTCATCCAACTACCCCAAAACAATGCCCATCGCTATGTCAGATACATCTGTAGCAATATGGAATGGTAGTCTCCAGTTTGGTCCTCGTAAAAAAAGTGTTGTTGTTACATAGTTCTTTAAATTAAAAAAGGCTTGCTCAAAGTTCCTTGTCCACACAAATTCCACATCTTTCATGAGCAAAGAAAACAGAGGAGATGAAATGTTTGAAATTTTTTCTATAAATCTCCT
Organism: Pinus albicaulis; assembly: GCA_034641835.2. Lineage (NCBI taxonomy): Eukaryota > Viridiplantae > Streptophyta > Pinopsida > Pinales > Pinaceae > Pinus > Pinus albicaulis. Next base: position 148,353,236 of record CM076584.1, read on the forward strand.
ATAGTACCCTGCATGTCCCAAAAATCTACATACCTCTTTTTGAGTTCTGGGAGTTGGGATTCTCGAGATTAAATAAATGTTTGTAGGGTCTACCTTGATCCCATCTACCGAAATGAAATGTCCCAACACAATCCCCTCGGTCATCATTATGTGGCACTTCTCCATGCTCAAAGAAACATTATTTTACACACAACGTTCCAACACCTTTTCCAAATTAACTAATGTTGTTACAAATGCATCCCCGTAGGGTTTAAAATCATCCATGTAGATATCAAGACAATCATTCAAGAGATCTGAAAAGCTACCCAATATTTCCCTTTGAAAATTTGTTGGTGCATTGTAGAGGCCAAAAGGAAGGACTCTGTATGCGAAGGTACCCAATGGGCAGGTAAAGGTTATCTTGTCTTGGTATTTTGGGGAAATCTATATTTGATTATAGCCACTAAACCCATCCAGGAATGAAAAAAAAAAATTCCCAGAGAGAGTATCCAACACCTGGTCAATAAATGGTAAAGAGAAATGTTCCTTTTGGATGGCCTTGTCAAGTTCTCTATAGTCTACACAGACTCTCCACTTGCCATTCTTTTTCAAAATAATGGCAAGCAGAGATACACACTGGCTTTCATAAATGGGGTAGATAAAATTAGCATTGAGGGGTTTCTGTAATTCCTCTTTCACTATCTCCTTAAGTGCGAGATTCATTCGGCACTATGGTTGTCTAACTCATTTGTAGCCCTCCTTAAGGTAAATGCAGTGAGTGCATAGGCTAGGATGGATTCCTTTCATATCAGTATAGTCCCATGAAAATGCATTTTTATATTTCTGTAACAGTTGTATCAACAATATGTTTTGTTCAATAGTCAATTTAGGATTAATGTTTGAATATTTCCCTGGCTCAATTTCAACAGGACTGTTGCCAGTATGCAGAGTAGTTTTCAAATTTTCAATATTTACATCATCTAACTCATATTATTTCCCTAGATCTCTAATAGAGGAAAAAAGAGTGAATTTCTAATAAAACCATTAATAATGTCATCCTCTGTTTCATCCTTAAATTATTGTGATTTTCCAAGTGTGAGGAGAGGTAGGGAAAAATCAGATTCAGGTTCAAATTCGTCCCACCAGGGACTATTCAAATCCATATGTGGTTTCGTTGGGTGGTAAAGCTTTAGTTTCTTAGTGGCCTTCCCATATTAGATCACTATTGTTAGTATGAATCCTTTGTCAAAGTGTACGAAAAAAGACCACTTTAGCTATGCATAACTAATAGCCCTAACATCAAAAGTGGCTACCAATATTTTCATATCTGTAGTTATTTGATCAAGACAAGTGCTGAAAAAAACCAGATCTATGCATAGAAAGACATTAAGCAGTAAAAATAAGGGTTTGCTCCATATATCCAATAGACAAGACAAGAACAATTTTTGAAAGAATTTTTTGTATTAAGGGCACCTGGGAGGAAAACAAGAAGATGTTTCCAATTCTCCTCAATGGGTTGGGTTCTTGGAAGTCCTCAGCACTTCAGATCTAGAATCTCTCTCTCTTGTTGGTGTAGAAAACCCAGACAAAGATAGAACTCAAAGGGAGCTCACACAGCAAATAATGTAGAAAAATGTGACCAAGTGTATAGATCCAGAGTGATCTAACAGGCAAAAAAAGGTGAAGAATGGTAGGAAAAACCCTCCTATGTATAACAAAATATTGGGTCATTCTAGATCTTGGTGCATGATTAAAATAATGTTAACCAAATCTAGATCCACCTTTTATGGAATATTTTATTATATTTGTTGGAGGGAAAAAGTATTTGACTTAGGTCAAATCCCTTTATTTGTCAAAAATAAATAAATAAATGATTTATTTATCTTTTTAAGGAAGTGGTTGAAAGATAATCAAATAAATAATGATTTATTTAATTATTTGTGGGTGATTTGGTCATATTTAACAAGGAATATTATCTAAATAAGATTAAATAATTATTCCTAGAAAATAATAAGATAAATAAAGTTTTATCTAATTAATTTCTTTGTTTTGGGTTAAACATGACTAGGAATAATAATTAAATTATGGTTTAATTAATTATTCCATGAGGAAAATCAAACAAATATAGGTTTGTTTAATATTTCCTTTTGGGGTTTCCTGATTAGACCATAAACAACCTAATAAATGTGGTTTATTAAGTTATTTAACATAGTGAAGGAAATTTTACTTAGGGTAAAATTGGTCTTACATAGTGTACTTGGGTCCATCTAATGATAATAGGTTAGATGACCAAAAAATGGTGTAACAGATTGCCCCCCAGCGTGCGAGTGTTAGGAGCAAATCGTATGACCGAAGTACGTTGTAAGAACTCAATCACCAGACATCAAAAGGGAAGTCAGAGAGAGAGATGCAAGGTAGACTAATGTGCTGAAGAACTAGACCCTGAGGAGACGAGACTTGCAGGTGCAACAAGTCTCTTTTTATGAGAGGGTACCTGTGCTAAAGGCGGTGGGGGAGGCATACCTATGCCCGCCGAGACAAAGTAAAAAAGAATAGTGTGTCCAGTAAACAAGGGACCGAACCATAAAGTACAGCCAGCATAATCATGAGCCAGATAAAAATACAATGAGGAATCCCACATACATGCTGTGCCTGGGATAACAGCCAGGACTGATACAATAATATCTGAGTACATGAGATACAAATACAACCCAAATGCCCCCTGTAAATGGGGAAGGGCTCACAAAATATGACTGATACATGCAAATCAAAGAGGCACTGCAAGTGGCTAAGGCCAACATCATCAAATATCTGGAGCTGCATCGAAGGCTGCAAGGAGGAGGTCATCCGGGCATGTGGGGGGCTACCTGCAGGGCCACCCCCTCATGAGGGTTGGGACATCTCACACACACCCGGGAATCACCAAGAGATGCTGCTGTATCACTGAACCATCAAGTATACGGATCTCGGTCATGCTGAAAGGAGCTGGAGTGGAGAAACAATCAATTCAAAGGGAAATGAGAGATCCCTTTGCCTGATCTGAGGCACCGAACAAGAGTGGAAGCTGGAACCAAGGTACACCGCCCTCTAGACCTATCTTCTGGAATGAAGGAGTTGATGTCAACAGAAGGAGGTCCGCCATAGGTGAGGCAATGAGAGACCCTCAACTAAGGCACGAGAGAAAATAGTAGAGCGATGGACAGACTAATACCAATGATGATGGTGGAATGGAGGGGACTGAGTAGCGAATGGACGACTTCCCTTGCTAGAGCATAAAGGGCATGAATGACATGGCAGCGACTGACACAATATCATCAGGGATAAAGGACAGTGGGACTGAAGGCCATAATGTGCAACACAAGAGAGAAACCAAGCAATGAGGGATGGAGGACTATAGCGAGGTACAAAGGGACTCGGGATAGACTCCATGAATGCGATGATGACTCTACTTGGATGCTCTAAACAAGGGCGAATCGATGGTGCTGCCACACAGTAAAGGTCCAATGGGGGACCATGAAAACATGAGTACAAGATGGTAACTCACGACGAAAATCAACACGAACAAAGACAAGTAAGGAGGCAAAGTGGTGCCCCAAGTACAAGTGTTGTAAGTGAAGAAATGCGATTTTAATGAGAGGGGAAGTGACCCGTCTTGGAAAAAATGTGTCCTGGTGAAGTATCAAATCCCAAAAATGAAAAATATGCTGGCTATCTAAAAGAAAATAAAACATGCATTTCAGAAGGGAAATACTAAGCATAATATTTCTTAAGATAGAGTGCATTGCGAGGATTAGGGAGGGGATTGCCTTCGAAATCCTCTAAGAGGTATGCCCCCTTACCAAGATCCTTACTAATGATGTAAGGGCCTATCCATAATGAGTCAAACTTCCCATGACCAAGGACATCATGGTCCTGGTCGTAAACTAGAACAAGGTCACCTTCGTGAAAGTACGAGGCTGGACTTTTCTGTCATACTAAGCTTTGGTGTGTTTCTTGGCCGCTTCCATGGTTTGCAAGGCAACACGACGGTCTTCGGAGGCACGCTCAAGCATGATAAGTTGTTGTTCTAGAGGTTGGGTGTCAAGGAGAAGTTCAACGGCCAGATTCAGGGAAGGAATTTCACACTCGATCGGTAAGACTGCCTCCTCTCCAAAAACAAGGTGGAAAGGAGTAAACCCAGTGGCGGTTTTAACAGAAGTTCGATAGGCCCACAAAGTAGGGAAGAGCATAAGATGCCAGTCGGTTTTGTGCTTATTCACCGTTTTTTGAAGCATAGTATTGAGGATTTTGTTGACTGCTTCAACTTGGCCATTACCTTGGGGGTAATAGGAGGAGGAATATTCGTGCTCAAAACCCAACAGTGAGGATAGCTCACGCCATATCTCATCTTCAAAATGTCGGCCGTGGTCAGAGACCAGTTGTTTCGGAACCCTGAATCGAGCGATAACGTGGTTAAAGAAAAAGAGGGCTGCGGTAGCTACCGTGTTGTTAAATGTTGGCATAGCCTCGGCCCATGTTGTGAAATAGTCGACCGCCATGATGTTATATTTATGGTTACCAGCGGATGGCGGGCGACACTCCATAAAGTCGATGGCCCATTTACAAAAGGGACCAGTTGAGACGACCGGATGGAGGGGAGCTGGGGGAGCTCGCGCCTTAGGGGTGAAATGTTAGCAATTGGAACAGTGTTTGACTGCTTCAATGCAATCACTGAAGAGGGAAGGCAAGAAATACCCAGCGCACATGACGTTTTGGGCAGTAGCAAGACTGGAGAGATGGCCACTGCAAGAGCCGCTATGGCAGGCATTGAGGACTTTTTCAGCTTCAGTGTGCGTGAGACAACGACGAAGGACAGTATCTATACCGCGACGATAGAGGTCATCACCGATAAGACGGTAGCGAGGAGCCTGGTGTCGGATACATCGTCGAGCGTCATGATCGAGGTGAAGAGCGAACTTTTGGGTTCGCAAGTAAGTGAGGATATTGCCGTACCAAGGATTGTCCGAAGTAATGGCGAATAAGTGCTCATCAGGAAAATCATCATTAACTGGAGGATCTTGTGTTCCGGTAGGTAGTTCAGAAGTGAGTTCAGCAAGGGCTAAACCTTTCTTACTTCTTGGTGTGACAAATTCGAGGTTGAATTCTTGAAGGATGACGACCCAACGGGCGTACCTCCCAGTGAGCATGCAGCGACTCAATAGGAAAGCCATGGGGTTGGAATTAGTCACAACCTTGGTGGAACGCATGAGGATGTAATGACAAAGTTTTTGGACTGAGAAAACAATAGCCAGCGCTAGTTTTTCTTCATGTGAGTAGGAAACAGGAGGCCCTACTAGGTTCTTACTGACGTAGTAGATCACATGCTCGATACCATTGTCATCTTCCTGAATAAGGACTCCAGCGACCGAATAGGTGGAAGCGGAGATGTACAGGATGAAGTCCCGATCAAAGTCGGGAGGGCGGATCAAGGGAGCGGATGTGAGAGCCTGCTTGAGGGCATCGAAATACTCATGAGCATAGGTATCCAAAACAAATGGGATATTGGATCGGAGGAATCTAAGGAACCCATGTTCGGTGGTGGCATAGTCAAGGATGAACCGACGATGAAAATTAGCTTTGCCTTGGAGACTTTGGAGCTGGCGTAGGGTACGTGGAATGGGAAGTTCAAGAATGGCTTGAACTTTCAAAGGGTCAAGAGTGATACCATCCTTAGACACTATGAAGCCTAAGAGACGGCCGGCGGGAACGCAAAAGACGCATTTCAACGGGTTAAGGCAGATATTATACTTGCGACATCAGAGAAAGACGGTATGCAGATCGTGGAGGTGCTGCGCCCGATGCTTAGAACGCGCAGTGAGGTCATCTAAATAAGCAAGGATAATATGATCTAAGTCATGGAAACAATAATACATGGCCCGTTGAAAAGTGGCGCCGGCGTTTTTAAGGCCGAATGGCATGACTCGGTAAGAAAAAGTTCCCCACGGACTGATGAACGCAGTTTTAAGTTGGTCAGCAGGATGGATAAAGATTTGGTTGTATCCAGAGAAACCATCCATAAAGGATAGAACCTCATGCCCCGCACACTCATCGATGATTTGGTCAATAAATGGTGTGGGGAAGTTGTCTTTGGGACAAGCTTTGTTCAAGTCACGAAAGTCCGTGCAGACATGGATGGTGCCTTGTTTCTTGAGGATGGGAACTGGATTGGACACCCAAGTGGTGTATTCAATAAGATAAATGAAACCAGCCTGTTTGAGCTTATCGATTTCGGCTTTGATAGCATCACGTCTGGAAGGATTAATGGGTCTCAACTTTTGTCGGAATGGGTTGGCATCGAGCCACGTGTCGATATGATGCTCGACGATGGTGGGATCGAGCCCAGGAATTTTGGAGTAAGACCAGGCGAAAATATCGCGGAATTCTTTGAAAAGCGTAGTGTAAGCTTTGATTTCTTCTAGGGTGCATTGGGCACCCAAGGTGATATATTCTTCGATTCCTGGTTTGACCAAAATGTCAATTTTAATGGTAGGAGAGATGTTGGCCATGTTTCCTTCTTCGAAAGCATCAGGTGCAGGGATGGGATTTTTGAACCAATCGATTGCATTGGGAATGAAGTATTTGGTTTCCACAGCATATTGGTCATGGGACTGCTGTGGGAGGAGGTATGCACGATGGTGCATATCATCCCACAGAAAGTCAGGGTTGGTCATGGATTCCATAATGTCTTCATCGGACTGGAAGATGGGAAGACTAGAGGAAGGAGGATCACCCGATGATGTAGTGATGTGGGACTGGTCATCTTGCGGAGAAGGGCTCACCTGCGCAACATCAGCAGATCCAAGGTTGACTGAGGGGGAACCGAGAGTGTTTGTAGGTTGAAAGTTAGGTGAATTATCTCTCAAGGATGACGATAGGTACAAAATGGTGATCGAAGGCTCTGTTGGTTCGATAGCGGGAGGAGGAATGTGAATGGGGGTAGGAATATCCTCTGGTCCTATCGAAGTAGAACTCGTAGACAAGTGAGAAGGTATCTTGTTGTGCGTAGCCTTGAATTGGCAGTACGTGTCTAAGGAGGAATGATACTCGTCAAGGCGGGGACAGAGGTGGGTGTAATGGCCATGGAAATCGCACAAAGCACAAGGGTGATTTGTGCGCAAGGTTTTGAGTTTCGGGATAGAATCCAGGATAGTGACGTAGACTTCAGGGATATCAGAGTCGGGAAACGTCTCGTGACCAGGATTTTGAGGTGCGGCAATTCAGGACACGTATGGGTGGCGTGACCGACAATATCGCACAAAGCGCACTGGATAGTGTGCTTTGGCGGTCGAGGAGGGGTAGGGTTTGTCGGGGCAACTTGGTCCTAATTGGTTGCCCCCTTATGAGCTTTGCCTTTCTTTCCTGGGGCTATCACCACAGGGGCAGGGTCCTGGGGAGGTGCGGGGGGCCTGGTGGTAATGGAGGAAGCGAGGGGGATTGGTTGAACCGGTGTCAAAGTAAGGTAGGGTTTGGGGTGACCGGGTGGGGTAGCAGCTGGAGGGTCAAGGTACCAGATGGGTATGCCCAGGGTCAGGTTAGGGAGAGAGAGGGTGGCCATGACAGGGACCGTATAGACTCCGAGAGGGGGAGCTAGGAAAGGTATCTGATCAGCAGGATAATGACCAGGAGGGACGGCTCTGAGATGGTTAAGGCCTGGGGGAACCGATCCAGGGGGATAAAGGGGTTCAGGGATACTAGCTGTAGGAGAGGGGCCAGAAGGAGAAGGTCCGACTGGCAGAGATGAAGGGCTAGGAGCGGGTTGCGGTGGGCGAGGTTGCATCTGAGGTTGCTGACTAGCCGAGGCGGGTTTCTTAAGGGCAGCCCGAGACGATTGCATCATGCAAACATTCGATAAGCTGGGATCAGGGAGACCATGAAAAGTTCCAAGTAGGGAGGAATCTTTGTAGACGCCGGGGGAGACACTGGTCAAGGAATCGACGGTTTGCTTATTGGCTATAGAAGAGATGGTCATCTCCGGGGAGGTCTGAGATGGCGCCTCATGGTAAGTCAACTGGTCGATGGTGACTATCTTTCCATTGTGGGGAAAAGACATCTTGCGGAAAACCATGGATGGGACAACAGACATGGCATAGGTGTAGCTTCGCCCTAATAGAATGTTGTAGTCTAGAGGGGCGTCAATAACTTTGACGTTAACGCAAACAGTCTTACCAGCGAGGGTGATAGGACAATTACGGAAAAGGCCGATGGGCTGGGAGGCGTGGCCGTCCCATGCTCGAAGGGTGATCGTGGAAGGGGCCAAGTCAGGAGATCTGAGTTGCTTCCAAACCGAAGCGGACATCACACAGGTGGATGCCCCCTCATCAATTATACACTGAGAAACGTTGGCATTCCAGATTTTGACTGGGATTTGGAAGGCGACGGAAGAAGGAAGAGGAGGATGTTCTGATTGATGGGTGTCAAAAACAATCATTTGGTCATCAACAGGATCTACAGCGCCCACGGCAGATAGCAGAGCCTTCTTTTGGGAAGGGCACGACTGGAGGAGTTCCAATGTGGAAATGGCAGCAAGAGATTGCGCCAAATCATCTACTATGCTATATGAATGAGCATTTCGATGTAATGGTCCCTTAGGAAGCTTGGTATGAACCTCAAATTTGGGTTGAGGGATGTGTAAGGGGCCATTGGAGGTCGAAAGAGGCTCTGTAGAACCTGAAGAAGAGGAATCGGGGGCAGACTGAGCGGGAGGCTTGGGGTACTGGCGAGACCGAGTTTGAAGGTGAAGGTCGATGGTTGGGGATGGATCAGAGTTCATCATGAGGATCTGGTAATCGGAGGAACCAGAAATGGAAGGTGGAGTTGCGACCTGTCCATCAGGTGGTTGGGCAGCCACGAATCCTTGCTAAGGGAAAGGATCAGTAAACATAGCTGGTTGAGTAGTGGCCACATTAAGGGGAGCATGAGGGGAGGCATGTGGTCCTCGCAATGTGGCTTGAGACTCCCACATTTTCTGCATCTACGGTAAGAGGGGACAATCGTGGGTGTAATGACCATGAACACCGCAACACGAACACGGCTTATTTGTGCGAAGAGGCCTGTCCGGCTTGGGCTGAGTGCCCTGTTGCTGGTTAGCAGTGTTAGGGTCAAAACCTTGAGGATTGGGTCCACGAGTACCAGGGGCAGATTGGTTTGGATTACCTCTCCGCCTTCTTTGAGAAGAAGGGGGATTAGTTGTGCCCTGCTGTGCAAATACTTGCCCTGGAGGGGGCTGTAGGTGCTGTTGTGGGGTTGGAGGAGGCAAGGGAGGAGGAGGCGCATATGCTGGAGGAGATGGCGCACCAGGCTGTGGATAAGGGTAATGGTTAGGTTGGGCAACATTGAGGTAAGCAGGAGGTTGGGAAAAAGGATGAGGCATGCCGTATCCTGGATACATGCTACCTGGAGGGGGAAAAGTGCTAGAGGTGCTGGCCCCTCCCTGAGGGAGACCATAGCCCATAGGAGGTTGAGCATACGGATGAGAAAGGGCTCCAACGATACCGTCGGCGGAATGAGATGCCACCGGCGCGTTACCGCCTCCAGGCCTGGGGAGGTCAGGAAGGATGGTATAAAAATAACCAGACTGAGCATAGATCAGGTCATATTTCAAGGCTATTTGGAGGGCGGCTTCTTCGGTTTGAGGGAAATGAGAGGCGACATCTTTGCAGATAGGAGCTAAGAGAGTGCAAAGAAATTAGTCCATATAAACCCAATCTTCGAAGGGGGGAGCTCGACATAAGCTTCGTATTCATCGCCATTCTTGGACATGAGTGGAAAGGCGGGTTGAAGAGGTTTGCTTGAAAGAGGTCAAAAGCTCGGTACCAGTATCGTATCGGAGAGGGAGCTGGAAATAGGATAAAAAGGCTTGGGCAATGGTCGCAAAGGTGGTATGGGAAGAAGTGGCTTGGTCAACATACCATTTAGAAGCTTCGCCGATAAGCGTGCATTGGAACAGCCAAAGACGGATGGAATCATCGGTAATGGAATTGGAAGAACACCACATGTGGAAAGATCGGACATGATTGGTTGGATCTTCTCCAGCAAGGCCTTCGAACTTAGGGATGTCGGAGGGGAGCTTGGTTGGCATAGCAGGCCAGCCAACATCATGGCGGATAGGGTCATTGATCAACTGATTGAAATCGGGGAGGCTAAGGCCTGCGATGTACGATAGCAAAGGTGCGGCCGAGGTAGTTCCAGTGGTGGTTTCGCTAGTAGGAGTTCCGGCATTAGGGTTAGGAGCTCCGCTAGCATTAGGCCCTGGACCAGACATATTGAAGGTGGTAGGGGGAGAATCGGAAGTAAAAGGAGAACCCAATGAATCAGGAGAGGAGTCGGAGTGCGGACTCGGAGGAGGACTGGCTCGACGACGGCAGGACGGAGCAGGTCGATCGACCGGAAACTGAGGGTGAAGGCCAAGAAGTCTCCCGGAAGTGCGCCTTTGGGGCGCAATGATGACAACACAAACACAACACAAGGGGAAGAAGAACGACCACAAGGGCAAGGAGGTGCAGAATCAAGTGATTACAATTTCGGAACAAGGGTAGATAGGTGCAGTGTCAATTGATTTTAAAGTCTTTTCCTGGCGGTGTAAAATAGGCTCTTATTCGCTTAGGGTGAGTGTGTGGCGTGCGTTAATTTTAATTTTTAAACCCTTTTCTTTTTGAGAGCAAGAGAAAAAGTGTGCTGCGTAACTGAAAATAATTCTGCAGAGAACGATATATAATGCTGAAATAACAGAAAATTAACAGCTACTATTGCATCGATTCAACCCAAAAAGGTGGGTCTCTCAAAACTAATCTAAAAGAGGGAAAAAATATAGTCAAAACACACTAAAAAGAGGCCAATAGATCTAGGGTCGAAAGGGACTGGGATCTAAAGGAGAAAGCTGCTGAAAAGAGGTGCAGATTACAGCCAAGAGGTAGAGGCAAGGTGGCTGGAAAAAAGGAGGAAATCAGCAAAAAGCAGAAAGGACAGGGAGGAGGTCCCAAAGGGAGGTACAAACAAAACAAGAGGTGATTTGAAAGGAAGAAGAGCTGATTTAAAGGGAGCTGAGAATGACGTATCAGATCTGAAAAAGGGAAGGCTGAAACTCTAAAAAAATAGACAGCTAAAACAGCTAAAAACTCTTCCACAAAAAGTGGAGGGTACTGAAGCCCTGGGGGCTAGGTTCCCACTTAGATGAGAAAAACAGATCAGAAACAGGTCTAAACGGGTGGAGACAGAGGCTGGAAAACCCTGACAGAAGCTTTAGCAAAACCCAAAAAAATTGCAGAAAAACAGCTAAAAATTTGGCAGGTCGCAGGTTCTGACCTGTTTTCAGTGCAGGCCGTAGAAAATTGGCTGAAAAGTGCGACCTGGAGGTCTAGGTCGTGGGTTATGGGCTGAAAAGTGCGACCTGAAGCTCTGGGTGCCTCGGCGGCAGATTTTCAGAAAAGTTGCCGTCTCAGTTGCGGCTGATGTCGGTCACCTACGCAATAGGGCCAGAAACACGCGGAAGTTAGAAATTTTAATTTTTAGGGTTTTATGTGAGAAAAAAAACATAAAAATAGGAAAAACAAAAAGCTGAAAAGATACCCTAGGGTCTGAAGTAGCTGGATATGCAGGAATATGAAAAACGACAGCGGTCGTAATTTAAAACCCGTGTGGAGTCGCCATTTGTTAGTATGAATCCTTTGTCGAAGAGTACGAAAAAAGACCACTTTAGCTACGCATAACTAATAGCCCTAACATCAAAAGTGGCTACCAATATCTTCAGATCTATAGTTAGTTGATCAAGACAAGAGATGCAAAAAACCAGATCTATGCATAGAAAGACATTAAGCGGTAAAAAGAAGGGTTTGCTCCATATATCTAATAGACAAGACAAGAACAATTTTTGAAAGAATTTTTTGTATTAAGGGCACCTGGGAGGAAAACAAGAAGATGTTTCCAATTCTCCTCAATGGGATGGGTTCTTGGAAGTCCTCAGCACTTCAGATCTAGAATCTCTCTCTCTTGTTGCTGTAGAAAACCTAGATAAAGATAGAACTCAAAGGGAGTTCACACAGCAAATAATGTAGAAATGTGACCAAGTGTATAGATCCAGAGTGATCTAATAGGCAACAAAAGGTGAAGAATGGTAGGAAAAACCCTCCTATTTATAACAAAATATTGGGTCATTCTAGATCTTGGTACATGATTAAAATAATGTTAACCAAATCTAGATCCACCTTTTATGGAATATTTTATTATATTTGTTGGAGGGAAAAAGTATTTGACTTGGGTCAAATCCCTTTATTTGTCAAAAATAAATAAATAAATGATTTATTTATCTTTTTAAGGAAGCGGTTAAAAGGTAATCAAATAAATAATGATTTATTTAATTATTTGTGGGTGATTTGGTCATATTTAACAAGGAATATTATCTAAATAAGATTTAAATAATTATTCCTAGAAAATAATAAGATAAATAAAGGTTTATATAATTAATTTCTTTGTTTTTGGGTTAAACATGACTAGGAATAATAATTAAATTATGGTTTAATTAATTATTCCATGAGGAAAATTAAACAAAATAGGTTTGTTTAATATTTCCTTTTGGGGTTTCCTATTTAGACCATAAACAACCTAATAAATGTGGTTTATTAAGCCATTTTACATAGTGAAAGCAATTTTACTTAGGGTAAAATTGGTCTTACATGGTGTACTTGGGTCCATCTAATGATAGTAGGTTAGATGACCAAAAAATGGTGTAACAACTATAGATCTAGATCTACCTCAGATATATGCATCTACAATGGCTAGCAACGGTCTCCCCAAGATCAAAGGATGATCCCCCTAGGTTAGATTTAGTTTGTAAATTGAGAAAATCAGCTGGATAATTCCTAGAAGCCACAGTGATCACCACATATTCTATCACTCCCTCAAGCTTGACACATGATATATATGATAATTAAAGCACTTTAGGTGTAGGTCCAAGTCCATGAATTACTAGGGAGATAAAAATATTCCTGGTCATTACATTAATGGATGCCCCTAAATCTGTTAGAGTGTTAGTTATGGGTTGTTCATTAATATGGATAGTCACTATAGGATTCCCTGGGTATTATATTTAGTCAACAAAGGTTGATCAACGATTATTTCAGATAGTTCTCTATAACATGGATAGTGTCAGGGTCTTTCGGCTTCCTTCTAGGCTTTTCAACACACAAACCTCCCACATTTTTGGCATAGATAGGTACTTCCTTAAGAGCTTTTAATAGTGGAATCCGCACATGAAAATTCTGTAATTCCTTGAGAATCTTAGATTCAATTTGTGAGGCTGACCTGGTCTCAATTAATCGTTGAGGGTATAGAGGATCTTGAGCCCTAACGGCTAACTCAACTACCACCATTCCACCAACCTTGCTCGGGTTGGATGATGTGGAGACAGTAGGCTTTCCTGAGCTGGTTTCTATAGGTGTAACAACAGGTGTTGTATCAGTTGTTCTAAGGGTAACAACTATTTCAGAATCGACTATATCCTTTCTAGGTGACTCACATTCTTCCTTAGTAGTGATGGGAGTACGATCTGGTTTGATTACTTTTCTTGATCGAAGCTGAACCTCATTAAGCCCAATAGGAGTGATAAGATAAGTCTAGAAAGTAACTAGGGGGTATATGCTCTAAGTTGCCTTATTAATTGGATAGGGGTTAGGTTGCACAGGTAATTGGAGTTTTGCACGAGGTGCGGGAGTTTGAAGAGGAGGTAGCTGTAACTACTGTTGCATTCGTAGTGCAGAGGGTGCTCGACCTTGGAAATTACCTCTGCAATTCTGACTCCAAGGATAATATTGCGATGGAGGATATTGCATTGGTGGAGGGGAAGGCCACTAGTTCTAGGGTGAAGTAAATTGTGTTGAGGAAGGAGTAGGATATGGCCATGGAAATTTCTGACCATTATAAACATTATTTCAAGGATTAAAAGAGGAAAAATTTGGAGGCATACCTGTAGGTCGCAACTGCCATGGTCTCTTGATCTAATAAAGTAGGAAGACTAAACATCCTCTCTTGATTTCATAAGTACTACTTTCAGTCAAGGTAGTTCTAGGCATTGACCAGTGGAGTGTGCCAACTCACAGATGTTTCACAGGCTGGCATTATTTAGTATGCATTCCCTTTCTAAATGTTTCTTTTTGCATCGAGGACATAATATTGCCAAAGATGCTTCATATTTCACATGTGCTTTCCTAACTTGTACCATGGTGATCTGGGTAGAGTGAGTACTAAGGAGGTCGATTTTGAAATCCTCAAATAGATTCATGATCTCTGCTCTGGTTACTCCTCCACTTTTGTACTTCTGTATCTGGACTGAAGGGTCTCGAACTGAACTTTTTCCTTTGGTCGATCCTCTTGAACTCCGCAGACAAATATTCATTATTTCTTCAAGTGATTCTTGCGATATGTCTCATTTTACCAATAGATTCAAATGCTCCAGAAAGTCATCTCTTATACCTCTTAGAAATATTTCTTTCAGGATTTCCGAGGCTAAGTCACCAAAATTAGACCTTTGTAAATTATAATGGAATCATTCCATGTATTCTTCCAATATCTCCTCTTCCTTCTATGTAATTCTACATATTTATTCATTCAAATCTCTGGTTCGATAGTAATCCTGATACTTAATGAGGAATGCCTCCTTCATGTCACTCCAAGTTCAAATTGTGCTAGCACCTAGTCTCATGAACCATCTTAATGCTTCTCCTTTCATAGTAGCAGGAAAAAGTTTTAGCTTCTGGGCATCTAAATTGTAGTCATAACTTCTACACAACACATCGAACTCAAACATAAAGGTATCAAGATATTCAAAACCCATCCCTTGGAAGGATTGTAGAGATGATAAAGGAATGTTCTTCATAGTATCTTCATCTCGTGTCACCAATATCGGGAATTCAAAAGTAACAGTAACATATGTTTTAGTATTTTTGTCCCCCATGGATAATCCTTCCTGATGGGATGAACTCACCTCTAAGTATTCAGGGGATTGACAAATACATAAAGGATCAGGCTATTCTAGGACCAGTTGTTTAACTTCAGTACTCACATCCAAATGATGACCAACTAAATGTTATTCCTTAGGCCCCTTATTCTCCTCATTGGTCTCCCCTTGTCCTTCAATTTTTAGATTTTGATCAATGGCTTTCCATTTTTGTTTCATATCTGAAGTCTTGATTTTAGGAGTGGATATGTTGTTTGAAGGGTGATGAGATCAAGACACACAATGTACCGATGCCTCAGACTTTGATATAGTAGCAGATTTATGTGGTCATGTCTTCCTATTATCTCTATATGAATTAGACTGTTCCTTTTCTGCTATTGAGATTAGATCTCCAAAGAATGTCTTTCTTCCCAATTCTTCAAAATTATTTTCCTTCTTATGGCCCATCTTCCTTGTAGTTAGTTAGAGTGGGGGGTGTTTTGGCTTTCTCTATTATCCTACTAGCACACATGGACCTTATGTGTATCAATCCATCCTAAAAGTGCTTCATTTTCTACAGTGGTGAGCCTACCCAAGTATGTTAGAGAGATGCGCAGGTTCTTACCTCTCATATTACTTCCCAACAAATGTATAGCTGAAGACGCACTAAAGAAAAACACCCAAAAATCACACTTCTAAATGCCCCAACATAGCAATGGTGAGCCTGCACAGGTCTGTTAGAGTGATCCATGGGTTCTTACCTCTTGCCTTACCACCCATAAATTGCTGACTAGGAACACCCTATCATAAAAAAAAAAAAATCTGGTTGATTGAATCATCACTTCCATCCGCGGAAATGACACCAAAATGTTGCATTGTATTAATCATTGTTAAATGAATAAGATGATACACATAAATTATCAATCCAGGGACATATTTTATTTCAATGATAGTTGCACCATTTGTGTCAATACATCAAATAAGAGGCAAAATCAAAATAAAGAGGAATCATTGCTAAATAAATTTCCGAAACTTAACACTTGTGCAGGAATAAAAATAATCTACAAGAATGTATTCGCGCCTCAATTAAACGGTACCTAGCGCACCACACCATAATTACACCATCTGGTATTCCCAATCAAATCCGTGTAACAACATCATAGTATCAAAACTGAAGTAGATTTGATTCAGCTAGAACAATAACAACAACACTCCACCAATATGCAAAGAAAATAAGAAATATAGTACAACTATTTTACCATTGCAGTCCCTACTAAAGAGGAGGGACCTTCCTCCCTAGCAGGGAATAGGAAGAGATGGAAACTAAATGGAAATTAAACCAGGAAACACATGTAACAATAGAAACATGATAACTTGTATTATGGTGACCAAAATTACAGAGCCAAAAAGCGATACTATTTTTTGCTAACCCCCTGAAATCAAGGGTTGAGAGTTATATAATGGTTACATGCTCAGAAAAACAAGGAACAGATCAGTCATGAGAATCTTACGTTTCTCATGCTGATCAAAATAAGATACATATAGTTACAACCAATTCCCATAATAAAAATTTTGACTCAGAAATATTCATTACAATCAAAATGCCTAAAATATTTCATTCTAAAATATAGTATGTAATGACTCCTATAGCTATCATGGAAAGTGATAGTTGTAGCGTAACAACATTTGAGGACAGGTTGGCATCCAGAAGTTGATGGTATCCAATCAACAATACGATTGTAAAAACAGTTTGTAATAGCGAGTTTGTAACAGCAACGTGATGTAACAACATCATAGTGTAATAAATCATTGTACATCACACTTTCAAATGGTTCTATATGCCTCATGTTCTAGGGCTCTTGTGGTAAGAATAACATATGGAAGAACAACAAAATACCAAATAACTTCCTCCAACATTCATCCCAATTAGCCACAAAAAGGAAACAATACATCATAATAATATGGAAAAATAACATTGTTTAATATAGAAAATAAGGGAAAAAGGCAAAGGTAGTCCCAAGGTTTGAGGTCACAAGGTAAAAATGAGGGAAACAGATGTAGGAAATAAGTACAAAAATGGCTGATCCGGATCTTGGGGGGGAGGCCCCCAAGATCTAAAAAGTTGAAATAGATCTAACAATATCTGCAAAATTATAATGCCAGAAAAAAAGAGAGAACACAAAGAAAATAAAACCACAAAGAAACTTGTTTTATTAAAACAGAGAATAACTGTAGAAGCTACATTGTGGTAGACAATCTGTCCTTTTACAAAGTGAGGCTTGTTATTTATAGCCTTTTTTGAGATACAATACCATAGGTGGATACCATGGGCCAATACCATGGGTAGATACCACTTACAATACCATGGGTAAATCCCATGTGTGGATGAATACCATAGGTGGATACATACCATGGGTCACTTATAATACCATGGGTGAATAAATATCATGGGTGGATGAATACCATGAGTCGATGCCATTTACAATACCATGGGTAAATTCCATGGGTAGATGGATAATATGGGTAGATGAATAACATGAGTTGATGCCATTTCCCATTCGGATCATTCCTCCCTCCTTAAGAAGCAATGGTCTCCATTGCGTGAAGTTCCCTCCTGAGAATCCTTTGTTGAATATGAAGAACCACTGAAGAGAAGGTTTTTGTGTAGTTAACCCATAACCGTGATGAACGAAGATCCGAGGATAGAGATACCCTGTAATGCTTGTGACCAACTGTGATATTGACAGTGTGTGGCCTAGAAAATGGACTTCGATGAAGTGTGGGTTTGTGGATGAACCAAAATCATGACAAATAAAGATCCGAGGATAGAGATACCTTGTAATGCTTGTGACCAACTGTGTGACTAACAGTGTGCGGCCTAGCAAATGGACTTCGATGAAAATGATTTTGTGTAGTTGACCCATAACTGTGATGCTGATTGTTGATGAAGTAGTAGGTGCCTACATAGCTTGGGGTAGGAGGGCACATCTCCAAATAACCCAAGCCGAACGCTGCTATGATCAAACTGATGAATGTGAAGCAGGTGCCTACTAAAGCGGGGTGGGAGGGCACGTCTCCAAAGGGAACCCGCTCCGAATGTTGCTCCAGATTTAAAATGAGCATAACTCGGTCAATATAACTCAGAATATTTATTATAACCTATTTTTGGAAATGGAATGATCATTCTGCATCATTTCATGTGTTTGAAACCACTATCTGGAGACTCTAGACTCTCAGATTTGCGCTGGAACTGGCACGCCGTCACAAAATTTCTGAAAAAATAGTTGATTTTAAATCAACGATAACTCCCACATCCGGACTCCGATTCAACCGATTTTTTTTTTTTTTGAACTTGGGTGATTTTTCAAGAGGAGCTCAGATATATCTCCATTTATTTGAAATTTTGTACTAAAAATGGCGAAAAATGACAGGAGAGCCGCCGTCCATGAATTGTCGTCAGAAAAATTGCTTCAACATTGCTGATTTTGAATTAGCAATATCTCCCTCATCCGAACTCCAATTTGGCCGATTTTTTTTTTGAATTTGAGTATTTTTTCGCAAGGAATCCAGATCTGGTCTTTTTTTTTGCAAATTTTTTACCAAAAGTTTCAGATCTGATCTGAAAACTCGCCGCCCAAAAACATTCATGGATTTTGCTGAAGATTGCTGCAAAACATTGAAGCTGAAATATGTTTCAAACCCTCATTCCCATGGAGGCGTAACCTGAATCTGATACCACTGATGCGGATCTTGGGAGGGAGGCCCCCAAGATCTAAAAAGTTGAAATAGATCTGACAAGATCTGCAAAATTCTAATGCCAGAAAAAAAGAGAGAACACAAAGAAAATAAAACCACAAAGAAACTTGTTTTATTAAAACAGAGAATAACTGTAGAAGCTACATTGTGGCGGACAATCTGTCCTTTTACAAAGTGAGGCTTATTATTTATAGCCTTTTTTGAGATACAATACCATAGGTGGATACCATGGGCCAATACCATGGGTAGATACCACTTACAATACCATGGGTAAATCCCATGTGTGGATGAATACCATGGGTGGATAAATACCATGGGTCACTTATAATACCATGGGTGAATAAATATCATGGGTGGATGAGTACCATGGGTCAATGCCATTTACAATACCATGGGTAAATTCCATGGGTAGATGGATAATATGGGTAGATGAATAACATGAGTTGATGCCATTTTCCATTCGGATCAATGGCACCCAACAGTAACTAATATTCCAAAGGAGCATAGGATTGATGTCTTCATAGGGAATTCAAAGAAGAATATCCAACATGAAGTTCACCTTTGGGAACCTTAGTCATTGGAGAATGCATTCATGTTGGCAAGACAAGTTGAAATAAGAATTATGAAAGCAAGGAGGTCTACAACTCACAACAATAAATATGTAACATTCCTAAATTAGCATGTAGCTAATTGGAATATTAATTTTTCTCTTGACAAGTAGTTATATGAATAGATGGGTAGGGAGGCCCATAAATATTTTTAGTAGGCATAAAATCCCTATTAATGTGAAAAGGGATCATATTCATAGCTGGATAAAGCACCCTCATGTGTGAACAGGGGCTAATGCATGTGGACAAGGTCAAGTTTGACCAAGTCAACAAAGATGGATGAATGCGGATTAGTTTAGATAGTTGTATAAAATCTTGATTGAAGACCCTTAGGTGTGAAAAGGGGCTGGAGCATCTTGAATAGGTGAGCTTTGACCAAATCAAACAGCGTTGTTATGGAGTGGCATTAACGATGGGGCAACGCAGTTTTGGAGGGAGACGGTTCCATCCTTTTTCCCTTTCAGAGATACAAATTTCTTTCTATCTCTAGTCATATGCGTTGAGCAAATGCTATCAACATATCCCACATATTTGTTGTTTTAAGCCTTCAGAGCGAGAGCACAATTACAAATCTTCTTCCTCTTCCATGTTCGTTCATTCTTTGGTTTCCAAGATTATTTTGGAGGATTTTCATGTCTGCAGTCTCTGGCTATGTGTCCAAAGTTTCGACATTTGTAACACTCCATATTATTTCTTAAATGTTCAAATCTATTGATGTTTTTTTGGGCCCTAGGAGTTTCATATTGGACAGATCTCCTGGAATTTTATTGGTTCGTAGGGTATGTGCGACATTCTACAGCTTTATGACCAAATTTTCCACATGAATAACAATAGCCATGAAAAATATGTTGGTACCTGGATGGAAATCTTTGTTGGGGAAATGTCTTCCAAGGCTCTTCTTGCAAAACTTGTCCAATGAAGTCTACATGCATGTCAGAACTCATAGGTTCATTGTATTTTTTTGTAGAAGGTTCTACTTCTTCTTCTTTATAACCAAGGCTAGTTCTGTTGTTGTAAGATCGTTAATTGTTGATGAGTTCTTCCAATTCCCTTCAAATGTTGGCATAGTTTTGGACAATTTTTCCCTTCTTCACTTCCTTATGTAGCGAGACTACTTTGGCTTCTAATGCTTCCCTTTCTTTCTTGATTTCTTCCAAATTATTTTGAAGTGACTCTTCAATACATTTTTTTCTTCAACTTCAATTTTGAGACTTCGAACTTTTTCTTCAAGAGTATTGGAGTGGATCATCTTACGCTTGAGATTTTTTATAATCATGATTGCCTCCTTATAAAATTCTTCTATGTTCAACCCTTCTTCTTCATTGTTTGATACCTCTTGTTTATTGTGCTTGGCCATAAGAAATACTCTCTCATTGGCTTCTTCTTCATTGTGACTGTTTTAATCAAATGATGAGCTATCTTCTCTAAAGAGAAATTTCCTTTTGAATTCTTTATTTTTGCCTTGCTTGTTGAATTTCTTAAAGCCTTTATTTCCTTTTGAGTTGTCATCCCTTATGTTCGGAAATTTTTGTTCAAAATTCCCAACCTCACCACAGCCGAAACATATCAATGGAATTTTACCTTTGAATTTTCCCTTACCAATTAATCCTAGGCATTTTACTTTGCTTGAGTCAAATGAAAATAAATCCTTGTAAGGCCTTGTAATGTCAAAGTTCAGGATTTCCATTATATCTTTGGGCATTAGATTATGTGAATATATTGAATCTAGCATTGTGTTGTGTAAAATCTGATCATGAATGGTTAAACTGATGTAAAATGGAGGAACTGATCCATCTTGATGTTTTCCATTTACATCTGGGCCAAATATCAATTCTAGTTGATCATCATTCAATTTTATGGAGTCTTCTCCATCATTTGTGTTTAGTGTTTCAGTGATGGTTGATTTATACAAATCATGTTTTACCAATTCTATTAAAGGAATTGGTATTTTTAACTGTTCAATCTTAGTTTTTATGTTGAAAGAAGGTTGAGATTTACTTATGTGAATTGACTCTTCTTTGGTGACTGTAGTTTGTGTTGGTTTATCTTGTTTCTCTACAGTTATGTTTTCTTTTTTAGTTTGGTTTTCTTGTATCTTATTGCCTTTTGTTTTCTTTTCAAGAATGGTTTGTGAAACAGTAGATGTTTTTTCAGATTTAGAATTGCCAGAAGATGTTTTTGCAGTGGCAGCTTTTGAATCTGCTGATTTTGGATCAGTAGTGGTTGTTTTAGTATCTAAGTTTTATGTTTTAGTAGAATCAGATACTTTTGCAGCAACAGATTTCTATGAATCGTTTGTATCTTGAGCAACTTCCTCTGTTATGTCAACAATCTTAGGTCTTGCTGAAATTTTAGGATCGTAAACTTTTTGGGAAGAAGTAAATTTTTGCCTATTTTCCCTAGGGAGAATTTGTAAAACTTTTGTTGTTGGGGATTCTACTTTTTTCTTATTTTCAATTTGTGTTATTTTCTTAGTAGAATTTTTGGTATTTTTCTTACTCCTAAGGTTATATTGCTTGTGAACTTCGTTTATGAAAAAATCATAACCTTGTTTATAATCAAAGGATTCCCCTAAATCTAATTGGAGTTGTTGGAGTTCAAATAACTCTTGATCTTCCTGTGTGAGAAAGATAGTGTTATTATCATATATTCCCATTAGATATATGGTATCCCCATCCTCAAAATTGTTTTGAGAACTCTCAGCATAGTTCTCCTGAAATGGAGGTTTTATTGTTTGGTCTAGGACTCATTCTTTAATTTTCCTGAATTTGTGTTTTTCCTAAAATTAGGATTTCTGATTTGCTGTTGACTATCCCATTGAGGTCTTCTCTCTATGTTATCTAATATTTCCATAATTCTCTCTAATGTCTTAGATAACATATCTATTTTTGTGTCTAAACTAGAGGCTTCTTCTTTCATGGTTACTCTTCTCTCATTTCTCAATCTAGCTTTCTTAGCTAAAATGTTTACTTCTACACCTACATCATTTGTTTGCATTATTTCTAATGTTTCTGTGTTTATTTCTCTTAACTAATATGCCATTTCAGTGTCAAATCCATCTGTGAATTTGATCAGGCAAATTCAAGAGTGGGTTTTATATTTGCAGGAATTGAATTGTAAACACTATTATATCTAGTGCATTAGTCTTGTATTGATTCATTGGGAGCTCTCTTCATTGCATCAAATTCAGACAATATTTGTAAGGGGTTTTTCTTCTTTTTCGATTTATTTAAAAATGATCTATGGAAAACAGCTAAATCAACGATATTACCTACAACAAGACCTTCAAACCATTTCTTTACTTATCTTATTATTTTTTGTGCAAACAACCTCATTTGTACATCCAATTCCTCTATCTCATGGATTTCAAAGTAATTTGTAATTTCGTTTATGTGTTTCTATGTAGTATAATTTGGAATAGCATCAAAATGTGGTATTTTACTTTGGTAATCTTGGGACATGTCATGAAGTTGTCCTGGAAGAACTAGGGGATCATACCTAGCAGCCAGCTTCAATTTTAGCTTGGCTTGGAGGTAAAGTGGAAGTTCTTGGGACTGTACTAGAGGAGGAATGTCATGAAACTAGATTATAGAATGTTGAACTAGAAAAAGTAGTGGAAAAACTAAAAGATGAGGTGGAGGTACTAGGAATTGAAACTGAACTATATAAGGAACTAGTAGGAAATGAGAATGATGTGTTTGAAAAATTAGAAGGTAAACTAGTGGATGAAATGGATATAAGGGATGAAGGAAATAATATTATATGCTGTAAGGGTAATCTAGGACTAAATGGATCTATATATTGGATGGTAGTAGAAATTATAGATGATGTAGTGGTATCTAAATGAGGAATGGAAGGTTTAGATGTATATGCTAACAATTGAGCTAATTCTATGGCCTCATCAATTTCTTTAAGAATAGTGGCATTAATCTCTTCAAGTTTGTATTTATTTTTTATTTTCTTTAATTTAGAGTTTGTTGCAATACTTTTATGTTTTTATTCCAAAAATGAAATAAAAAAAGGGTCTAAAATAGCAGTGCTTAAATTACTTTCAGATTTCCTTCTGAACAAAGAATTTTCAAATAAAAATAAAAATCTATATCCTGTAAACTCACTAATTCCTGTGGTAATGAACTGACTCTATTAAATGAAATTTTAACATCTAAATCATCTGTCTGTTTTTTTCTTTTTGCCAATTCTATCTGGGTTTTCCACTATAACAATAGGCTTAGAATTCAGGTTAGACCTGGTATAATGAACTTTCCTAGAAGCCAGAATTACCAATTTTTTGATAAAATGATACTCACAACTTATAAAATAGTCTTAAAGGAAAAAAGATGATTGAAAAAGTTTATTTAAGACTTATTTTATGACTGAGGATTGGTTATTTCCCTAGTATGGTCGCCAGTATATTATCACTCTAGTAATTCTAAAGTTGTGAGATTTTGGTTTAAAGTCTAAGAACACTAGAGGTAACCACAGAAAAAATTTTAAACTCTAAGATCTAGCCTTCTTAGGGTTCAAAGAGGGCTCTCTCTATAAGATTTAACTTTATTTGTTTTATAAAATATTAGGCTAGTTATGATGGTGCAAATTTGTTTTGATTTTGGTTTGGTTTGGTGGGAAAAATGACTTAATGAGATGGATAGTGGGAAATCTGTTTTTCCATTGGGCTAAGGATTCAAAAATCAAGCAGACAGAGCTAGGGTAAAGGTCAAGAAGTCAAATGTTTTCAGGGGAAGATAGATAACCCATGAAGATCTTGGAAGGTTGTTTGGTGAGGTGATATGGTCGGGATAAGGAGCAATGAAGGGTTCTTTGAACTGGAAAAGGGAAGTAGTAGGTAGAGGTCAAATGAAAGAGGGATCAATTAAGGGTTCCTTACTCTGGAAATTAGTAAAAAACATAAAAATGATAAACAGTAAAGAGAGGGTGTTGTTAACAAATCCTGAAGTAATACTCCTGTTTATTCATTCAAATTTGGAAAACATTTATGGATGCATGTAACAAATAAATATAACAATGACAAGAAGGAAATACTTCACTTCAATATCTCATCACATGAATTATGAAATATGATGCTACTTCGTATGATTCAGTCTGCTACTCGAGATTTGAAACACAAAAGCCTTCAAGTCCAATAAAAAATGACTATAGAAATCTTCAGCAATTTATTCCACACTAATACTTCTAAATATGAAGTATTTATACATAATTGTTTACAAAATATCCTAGAATGCTTCTAGGAATTATCTAAGGAAAATAAAAAATATCTTTACAACAAAACATAGACATCTACTTAACAAATCAGCAAATTTTCCTATCTATCCAAAAGAAATAGTAATTGATTATGGATGAGGTGCAGCTGGCTGCCTTGGTGTCTTTCTTGCTAGATTTAGGTATTTCAAGTTGGTTTTGAAATTTGATATGCTTATCTTATACTCTTTCACTGTTTCTCTTTAATCCCTGATACTCTTTTAAACTTGGATACTCTTTACCCATTATAAAATATGTTTACTGCTGATCCAGGTGGATATTGGTGGCCACCCGCCTATTCCACTTGGGCCCCCACCATTGTCTCTTTCAGTTTTTCCGTTTTGGCATAACTTACTATTTTTAGCAGTTTTTCGGGTCCCGAACTTCCGGAGCCGTTTTGAGGCCCTAAACGACGTTTTTTGGGTACGAAAGCGCCAGCGAATTTTCTGATAAAATTTGTCCCGACAGCTGTAGTCCTCGGATAGAGCTTTCTAATGATGTATCATATGCGTCAAACGGAGATAGTATGCCAAAGTTACGTCCCTGGGAAGTTGAAACACCAATTTACCCAAACGGGGCCCATAGTTTTGGCGCTTCATCTCCTAGGGTTAAGTTTTTGGGATGTTTAGGGTTCCCCATTGTTTCTCAATAATAAATAGGCCCTCGCGCCTCATTGTAAAGCAGTTCAGAGGTTTGTAGCCACCACATCTCTTCTCAGAGATAGCTACCAGTACCCTAGCTAGTTTTATTTCCATTGTCTGTAAGCAAATTTCAGTTCTTTGATATTAATGAAATGAAGTGTTATTTCCGCTGCATCTCTGTATTTATGGTTATGTGTTTATTCTGTTGCGTTCCTGCATAAATCCGGATCAACTGCTGTAAATAAAAATATGTTTTGACATCAATTTAGTAAAATGTTTTCTCTTTTATCTTTCATAGTAAATCTATCAATGACTCCTGTTGAGCCTCATGATTACCCTCTTCTTTACATTTTTTCTCATGACATTTCACCACTTTTCCATCAGTTCATAAACCCTAATCAGTAAGAATGCCAAGGTTTTGTCTCATGGATAAATTTGAATTATTTTCATATTTTATTTTCATGATTTTGCTATTTTGACAAGTTTTTGCAAATTAGCTACAACATGCAGCATGTTCTGCAGCTGACTGTGCATTCCGCGGCTACTCTTATGCTTCACTAAGTTGTAGGTGTCAGATGAGGAAGCAAGCTACATGGGTGTTTCTAGAATCCTTCCAATATGGATTCTATCGTAATCATTTGATCCAAATCGACATATCGAGGTGCCTAAACCTACAGTCAAAGTTACAAGTCAAATAATGTTACCTACAACAATAGGACTCCTAATTTTCTCTTCGAGGAAAATCATGAGTCCAGTAGTCCTATTATGATTGTAATTAAAGATAGACACCTGTAGCTAGTGTAGCTCACACTTAGTTATGTAATTCCTCTTTAAATAGTGGTTCCATAAAACCAAAGTTAAGTTAAGTTTTTAATACAGTTCAGATTTGCAAGTAAAAACTCTATTTTAATAAAGAATTCCAATTATCAGACACTGGTTTGATTACATTTTTGATGAACTAAGAACTCAACCAACTTAGAAGTAGAGGGCCCCTATTGCTAAAGGAGGTTTTTATTATTATTTTTAGTGAGATTTATTTTATTCTTTTTTGTCATTTCTGTTTATGCTTCATTTCCAATTTTTAATAGTTTAATGATAGATTGCAACTGTGAGGACTTGTATTCCAAAACATTTCAAGAAGATATAAGTTTTTTTTTCCAATTGAGATAAATATTGAAGTGTTGGAAGTCATGGTTGTTTAGTTTACTATTCTGCCTTTCCATTTCCATAAAGTAGAATTGACAACTATTGTAACAAATCAATATTCATAAAATCATTTCCAATACACCAAATCAATATTAATGGTTACATGTCTTCATGTGTGCAGTAGTTGAATTTATTTTCTGTCATTTTCTTTCTAATAACTAGGGGCATCATTGATTTATCCAAAGAAACCTAAAGAGGTTAATATCTTCACATTTGAGTGATACTGATAAGTCATTTATACATCTAGTTAAATCTAAATTAGTTCTTGCACGTTTTTACTCTCAAGACCCTCATTTGATTGCAGCAATAATCTTTCCAAAAACCACTTCACAAAGGAACCTATCTGAACATATTGAGAAAGGATGGCTGAATGATTAAATGTAATGCAACTTCTGGGTTATTTATAGAGTTTTGTTAGTTCCTTAGAACATATTTAATTATATTGCTTAGTTATTTCTTCAAATAAGGTCGCCCTTTACAAGTTCGATAATTGAACTAAGTTAGACACATCTTAGATGATTTTATTTGCATTCTTTGTCTTATGATTTATAGCCTTGGCATGATAGAGTAGATCCATGGATTATGATTAACTAATCAATTAAATAGACACTTTGATTCACAACACTAGGTCTTAATCTAAACCTTTAGCTTTATCATTGATTTCATGAAAGTTAGAGTAGCTTAAGTATACTTCCTTTTCTTCCTTCTAAGAGTCAAATTAGATTAAATTAAAATATTTTCATAGTCCTAGGTTAATCATATTAAGAACTTAAAGAAAAAAACCCCCCAAAAAAATATAAAAACATAAACAGAACGAAGTAAGAACTAGGTTGCTTAAGCACATATGGTGCATCACACTTCATCAGTTTACTAGCCCTAGTTGATAATTAATGAAATAAATTTAGGAACACTAAATTGAATAAACATTTTGGCGTCATTTCCAGCGAAGTGTAGCTAGGTAGCCTTATTCCTTACATGTAAAAAAAACCATGATATGCGTAGAGAAAGAGACTCTAGGGGCATATTTATAGCTAGAGGCAGAAGCTTGATCTCTACAACACCACTCACTCCACCTAGACCAAAAATTAGTACACCTCCATCTCAAAATTTTATCCCATACTATACCGGTCATAGGATTCCAAAAGTTTTAAGATCAGATATTCAGTTAGGAGGGTCTCCCACTTCATCCGCTGAGGCAATCTTAGAGGAAGAAGATCCTAGGACTCCAACAGAAGGAGTAATATTTTTCACTTCTACAGGGGAATATATTTTAGCCAAGGAATTAGGAATCACTAGTGAAGAAGAGTTAGAAGAACCTTTCTTCAACATACAATTGATAAAAAAACAATAAGAACAATTAGTCCTCCAGACTGAACCCTATATCAGCTATGAAGGATATATCATGGTAGGAAGAGGAGAAGGAGAAATCTTTAATGGAGAAAACTTACTATTTGGGGGAGGTAGAGGTAGAGGAGGAGATAGAGGAAGAGGTAAAGGAAATGTAGAGAGAGGTAGAGGAAATGCAGAAGGAGCCAGTGGTATAAGAGGAATTGAAAGTTCTTTTGGATTCCCTATAGTAGATGAAGAGACAAATGCTACCATGAAAATATTTCACCTTCTGTTCTTCCAAACTTTCATGGGTTAAAAAGTGAAGACCATGAGACATTTTTATTTGAATTCGAGGTCTTGTGCGAAAATTATGACTATCTACAAGATGCTCAAAAACTCAAATTGTTTCCTTCAACATTGAAAGGAGCAGCCCTGAAATGGTTCATGAGTCCAATCACTAGGTCTATTGGGTCATGGGATGATATGAAGAGATCATTGCTAGAAAGGTATTTGGACTATTTTATACATGTTAATCATAAAGAGGAAGTGTTTAAAATGATGCAAAAGGAGGATGAAAAGCTGGAGGATCTACTTGAAAGATTCAACTATAACATTAAGAGAGAAAAAAATGGAAAATCGAGATCAAGACACTCTAAAAGCTCTTTTGTTGAAAAAAATTAGAGATGAATGGATAGATATCCTTAATATGATGGGGAAAGGAGACATATCTCAACTTCCATTAGCTGATATTGGGGAACTATGAATTAATCTCTCAAGAGGAAAATCAAAAAATTTGAGTGGACCAAGAGATCCTACTCTTGTTAGGGTGAAAAAATCTGCATTTGGAACGGTAAGTAGGACGGAAATTGGAAACATTCTTGATGAAATCAAAACAGACATTTTAGAGAGTATTAGTGAACAAATAGACACCCTGAAGCTACAAAACAAGAAGAAAGCTGAAACTGATGCCTTGGCTATTTTCTGTCCAAAATGCAAAAAAAAACATGCTTTGAGAGAATGTCCTCTTGATGAAATAATTCTAGAAATCTGTGCAATTTGTTCTAAAAGTCATGAGACCAAGAGTTGTCCCTCAATTCTTGGTCTTAAAGTTGTTTTCCAAGAAGAAAAAAATCCTACAAAACCTCTTTGTTTTTTCTCTATAATACCATGGCAAGGGTCACAAGCTCAGGGGTTTAACAACCAAATGTATACTCAACACCACCAAATTAGAATTCTTGGCAGCAACCTTGGCCCCAATCTCAATATCATCTCAACCCTGGGCTCAAATTAAGAAAAAAACATATGGAATATTTTCCCAGTACTATCAATATCCTCCATCATATCCAAATTATCCTCCCAGCAAATTCTTCAACAAAACCAACAACCTCTAGCCCAAAACCAAAATCCAAAACTCTCACTTCCATTTCCTCAAAGACCAAATTAGTTACCTGTCCAACCAGTACCAAACCCCAAAAATAAAAATCCTCAGAATACCTATATGATAGAAGGTCAACAATTTCCAACATATATGATTACTCCTATAGATATTAATGATGTTCAACTAAGGTCTGGTAGGATATTAGAAAAGAAGAAACCTCTTGTAATTATTCAAGAACAAGAAAATTCTGAGGAAGATTCTCTACATCCCAATAAATTTTGTGAAGAAGAAATGACTCTTCAAAACCAAAATTTTGAAAAAGAAAAGCAAAAAAAATCAATAAACTCAACTCCTGTCATAGAGCAACCAACCGTTTCTACTTCTGCACCTCATTTTATTGAGAGATTACAAATTGATAAAGGTGTAGAAAAACATATTATGTTGCCTAATTATGATTTCCTAGATGAATTAAGAAACTTTAGCATCAAAATTCCTTTGTTATAAGCCATCAAGGAAATTCCAATCGTAGAAAAAATAATAAAAGAGTTGAGTATGAAGAAACCAGGAAGAAAAAATAGATAAATCAAAAAAATCCAGCTTGTAGGAAAAATAGCAAACCTCATTATGGGAAAGATTGCAATTCAAAACTATTTAGATCCTGAAAGTCCAGTAGTAAAAACACATATCAATGGAATTGAAATTCCAAACAATTGATTGATTTAAGAGCAGTAATAAACATCATGAGCAAACAGACCATGGAACAATTCAAGCTTCCTAATCTTCTTTATACACCTACATTACTGCAGTTATCAGATAGATCTGTAATCAAACCAGATGGTGTGTTGGAAAATATTTCAGTATCTCTATAATCTTGGGAATATCCTACTGATTTTATGATCTTAACCCCTAAGAACAATCTAGGAGGACATCCACTCATATTAGGAAGACCTTGGTTGGCTACAGCTGATGCTTTCATTAGCTGTAGATCTGGTGACATACATATTTCTGATGGTAATTCAACTAAAAAATTCACTTTGTATCCTCCAACAAGAAAATTCACATAAATATATGATAAGGAATGGATTGATGATGAAGAAGACATACAACCTCTCTTCACTATTTCAAATATTAGTGAAGCTCGTCAAATCCTAAATGCAATAGAAAATTATGAGTCATTTCTAGAGTATGAACATGATCAATTTCAAGAAAGATCTAATATTGAGTTCTTGTCATCTAGGCATATGTATATTTACTCTATGGAAGAATTTGGTAGCTCTACAGTTGAAATCTTTCTAGGGAAAACCTTGAATACAAACATAAAGTTGGAAAAATTACAACAAGAAAAGCTAATCAAAACATTACAACAACATCCATCTACATATGCATGGGAGTACACTAAAATGAAAGTGATTAGTTCTAAGACTTGTATACATCATATCTACATTGAAGAAAATTTAAAACCTATTAGACAACCCCAAATAAGGATGAATCCAAATCTTAGGGAAATTGTGAAAGAAGAATTGTAGAAATTGTTAAATGTAAACTTCATCTATCCAATTTTAGACAGTCAGTGGGTGTCTACCTTGGTGATTGTACCCATGAAAAATGGTAAATGGTGGGTATGCATTGATTATTGATTATTGAATAAAGATACTCTTAAAGATCATTTTCCTTTACCTTTTATACATCAAGTATTGGATACATTAGCAGGCAAGAAATATTTGTCATTCTTGGATGGTTTCAGTGGTTATAATCAAATTCAGGTTACACCTGAAGATTAGGATAAAACCACATTCACCTGTCCTTGGGGAACGTATGCCTACCGAGTACTTCTTTTTGGATTATGCAATGCACTAGCAACATTCCAAAGGGTAGTACTAGGAATATTTTCTGATCTAATACATGATTGTGTAGAATTTTATATGGATGATTTTATAGTTTATGGAAATACATTTGAGGAGCCTTTATAAAACTTGGAAAAGGTGTTGAACCCTTAGTTAAACTAAGAGAGGGGGGGGGGGGGGTGAATCAGTTTAAAAAATTCATGCACTTTTAAACTTTTTCATCAACACCTGTTTACACCTTCATTTCATGTTCAACTTAATATGTGAGTAATCTTATAATGTGAGCAGGAAACATTAATATAATGTAAAAGTAGACATAATGTGAGAGAAGAAAGTATTAATCAGATGATATAAACCAAATCAACACATAAACATAATGCACAGAGACACCAGATGTAAGTGGAAACCCATAAAGGGAGAAAACCACATCTTATTATTGTTGTGATGCAAAGGCAAGCTCCAACTCCCTCTCTGCCCAGATTTTCTGCTTAGGCACCAACCTACGGGAGGCTCCAACATCATGCCACCAAGCTACAACTGCACGAGGAGCTCAACTCCCCATCAATTTCTCCCTGACACTACCTCATCACCAACCTACAGGAGGCTCCAACCTCAGTCAGCTACAACTGACATCTATCAAGCTACAACTTGATAGGGAAGCCCCAACTTCCTTACTCTTTAAAAAGAAAAACACTTACTGATTTACCTTGGATATCAGCTCTGTTCTATACCTTCTCTTCTGCTATTCATCAGTCCTCATATCAGCCTTGCATCATCTTCGCTCAGCCCCTCCTTCTTCTCTGCTCAGCTCCTCCTTCTTCTTGTCTTTTCTCCTCAATTCTTCATACTCTGATTTCTCTATATTCACACTCTCTGACCTCTTGCAGCTTTCTTATTTCCTTCAACTCTCTTCAATTCTGCTGCACACTCTCTTCTTCTCTCATTCTCCCTTTTTTCGTAACTTTCTCCCCTTGGATATTACCCTGTTTTATACAAAATAGCTTCATGGATGTTTGTATTCTACTGGGAATTTGAAATGGATAGCCATGTCTCTTTTCCTTCTACCTTCTCACCTTTTTTGTCTGCTCATTCAGAAAAATATAACTGTAGGTACCAATTTAACATTACATTGGTATATTTTTTCTCTTTCAGAGACTTGCCAATGCATCACAACAATCTAAATCAATTAAAAACATTTACATTCAATTACAATGAAAACTCCACCTCAACTCATTCAACCTTCAGGATCACTGTGCATCTGTCTTTTCTTTGACTGTTTTTGTCCCTTTCTCTCCTCTGTATGCCTTTCTATTTATAGCTGTTGCGTAACTCTTGTATTTATGTAACTGCACTTTTTATATCATGCGAATCTGTAACAACACCTTTTATATATATAACTGTGCCTTTTATATATATAACCAAATTTCATTTCTCAGCATAATTATACAGAGTTTAATCATACAAATTGTCTTTTAATACAACTTAAATCAACTCTCAGCGTAATAATAAAATCCTGTTTAACATATAAAATGCCCTTTCGGGCCCACCATTCAAACATTTCTTATTCTCCGTTGCGATGAGCTTCATCCAAAGATTTCCGATTGTAATTAGGTCTTTTGTGATAGTTGCGATGCGATTAATCGCAATCACAAATTTCATTGGTATGTTCCACTGCTCTGCTTTCGTGCCGATGCGATGGCCCCACACTGCATGCATATATATATATATATATATATATATATATATATATATATATATATTGGTTCATATATACTCTATACCTTACCCTTTTTCTTTTCATCAGCTTTGGCTGAAATCTTGGTGTAAACATACATTAAACCTTTTCCTGTACATGGAGCCCACACTACAAAGACATTCTGCCTTATTTTACTTTCCAATCACAATCGCAACATTCAGAGATCCTCTTGTGCCTTTGGTCATCTGATTTCCAGCGATGCGATGAGCAAGGGTCCCACCAGACCATACTTCGGCATTTCAATGTTTTTATGTTATATTTCTCTTTTAACTGTCGATGCTCTTTAACAAAGGAAATCCTTATTCTTCCGCTGCACCGATGCGATTAGGCCGGAATTTAAATACATGGCAACTATGGTTCATTGATCCATCGGGTCCGGACTTTCATCGCAATCGCAAATTTCATTGGTATGTTCCGCTGCACAGTTTTTCTCCAATGCGATTAATCGCAACTTGAATATTCCCGATGATATTGATGTATTTATCCTTCGACTGCTTCCGATTGTGATTGATCGCAATCGCAACTCCTTGTTTACATGTTCTGCTGCACAGTTTTTCTCTGATGCGATTAATCGCAACTTGAATATTCCCGATGCGATTGATGTATTTATCCCTCAACTGATTCCGATTGCGATTGATCGCCATCGCAACTCCCAGTTGTTCTGATACTCCACCCTTTTCTGATGCGATTATTCATTGTTCACCGGAACTCAAATATATATGAATTGTTGTTTATATGCCCATCGGGTCTAGGCTTCAATCTCAGTCACAACTTCTTGTGTACATGTTCCGCTGCTTTCTCCGATGCGATTTGGTGAGTGTCCCACCTTATGGTGCTTTGGTTATTTGTTTAAAAAGCACTACACTTATATAAAGCGCTACATATATATATGCTTCCACTTTAGTTCTAATGTATCCTCCAGCTGGGTAGCGATTCTTGGAATTTTATGTGTGGTTCCACTTGAGTATTACCTTTGGTTTATATGCAAGCATTTACATAAGGTTTTCGAACACACAAGAATATAATACATATGCTTTGTATTGTAGGCTTGTTCCTTTTTATATAAAGTGCAATATATGTAACGTGCTGCGCATATATATATAAGCTTCTGCTTCTACCTGGGTTACGATTCCCGGAATAAGGTTTATGTAACCTCTCGCCTGCTTGACTGTTTCATCTCTACCTCTACATTCGCTGCCTCTGCCTCCACGACTCTTCCTCTGCCTCTGCTGTGATAACGGCTCTGCCTTTGCCTCCATGACTTTGCCTCTGCCTCTGCAGTGATAACGACTCTGCCTCTATTCATCTCTTCCTCTGTATTCATTGTTTTCCGGCTGGGCTCTGCCTTTTCCTTCGCTGTGCTTCTTTCTTTGTCTCTGCCGTTGCTTCTTTCTCTGCTTCTGCTGTTTGACTGTTACATTTCGACAATCTTCTTTCGCCTGTCTCCTTTGCTTCCTTTGTTCTCTTCTTTGTTGCCTCCTTTGTCTGTCTCTGTCTTTGCTGCCTCCTTTTCCATCGATGACAACATTTCCAACAATCTCCCCCTTTGGCATTGATGGCAATACACTTCCTTTGTTTTCCTGTTAGGATCCTTTCTCCTGTTTCTTTCTCTTCCTCCCCCTTTGACATCAATGGCAAGGGGTTTGAATTCTTAGTGTATATTCTATTCTTTGATCCTGTGTTTTTATCCTTTTTCAACATTTCGTGCATTTCCTCTCTCTGAAATTTTCTGACTTTGTACGCTACTGCTTCAGACTGGTGTACAAGGCTTGTTGAGAGAATACTTTGAGGATTATTGATCTTCAATGTACACTGCAAGTTGATACAATACCAAAGCACTGACTCCTTTCACTTGTATAAAGAAAAAAGTGAGGATAATGACACTTCATAGAACACATTGTACCAGCTTTATCTAATCAAGGATGCATCATTGGATTAAACCTAAAACACTGAGAATGCTTCAAATATAATTTAGTCTCTATCTGATGTAGTGTGCCAATACATTTCTGTTGAGGAAGATTGTGGATGGAATATGTCTTCTTCTACAATACTCATTTGTAGTACAACATTTGTTCAATTGTGATGAAGCCAATATGTCTTTTGTAGCTATGGTTCACTTTTCTTGCCTGTTAGTGATGATTTGAGCTAAGATGCTAATAATAATATTACACTTAATAGCTACAGGTCCTTGTTACTAATATGATCAATGAATCAACCAGAATTTTATCTAAGAGATCAAATGCTTTTACTGTTTGCATAATGTACTTTCAAAAACAAACCCTTGAGACTAGATACATTGAGTGTATTAGTTAGTCTCACTTATCAATCATGCACTTTTCTTTATGAAATAAGAAGGTTATGTATGTCAATGATCAATATCTCTTTAATGATCAACTTCTTTTCAATTGTTAAACATCAACAATTCCTTTCTACTAAAGTATGATTGTGATGAATCAATAACAGACTTTTGGACTTCAACTGTTCGGTTAACACAACTATTCTGTCATGATGATCTTCAGCATAAACATCTTCAAGTTGTTTGATTGACATATCAGCAAACAAACTTCTTTAGCACTACTACTGACCTTTTCATGCTGAATGCAGATAACCCTGGGAGTTTTACCTTGATGCATTCTTGCCGTAGTCCTTTGATCTTGTGGACCTGTATCATACTGCTGCTTCCCTGATAATGCTTGGTAATCTGTTGATAAGCATGCTTCTTGTACCTAAACACCAATTGATATTACTTTGATAAATCATGCAGAGATTTCACTTCAACTTGGACACTAACCCATAACTGATACATCCTTCATAAATTCTATTATTGAGCTTTCCACTGTTCACACCAACAATCATCAATATATTGAATCTGATCTTGGCATTATTTACCATTCTTCTTTTTCTGTCATTCTTTTCAAGGAAAGCCATTGCATGTTCCTTTCTAGGACTACTCTAGAATCATTGCTGCTTTATATTCAATTCAATTGTTCTAACATAAATATTTTCAGGAAGACATCTTCAATTAGTTTATTAGAAATCTTCATGGGTAGATTACTCAGAGATTTATCACTTACTTAGCTGTTCTTTTCCAAGGGACATTTTCATAGATGGAAGAAGGAATGATACAATGATGAGAGGCTCTTTTCTTACTCATCCCTTTTTAAGGTGAATCATTGTTCATACTAGCAGAATGTTGCACACTGAGGTCATCACTTAATGTGTTGATGTCTTCTTAACTAAAATGATCATGACTAATGTTTCCTCTCTACCACCATGGTTTCTTGCTACCTTCTCTTCTTTCATCAATCTGTCAGCTAAATAATATTCTTCCTCTATAGTTCTTTGTTAGAGGAATTTTCTTTTCCCTTCATGATCTTATGGCCAATCTCATTCTAAGGTGCTCTTCTTAGACTACTTTCATGGGGTCTATTTATGAACTGCTCTCCCCCTAGGATGTTGCTTCATATTTATCACTGGTTGGATATTAGCTTTGTTTCCTAGAGCAGCTCCCCCTGAGACTATGAGGTTTTCATTACATTATTGAGATAATAGGCTCCCCCTTTCTCTTTTCTTTCCATACTTTATTGGGGTTCTTCATAATGTCTGCACTTCTTTTAGATTCATAGTTTTGTTTTATTTGTTTTTTTTCCATCATCTATCTAGAGTTCTTTAATATATAATGTAGTTTACAGTCCTTTACTTTGTGGCCAAGCTTGAGGCATACATAACATTTTATTTTATCAAAGTATATTTGAGCTGATGCACAATACTTTGTTCCCCTTTTTAAACACAATTTACATTCAATGGATTTATGTCCAAAATTATTGCATGCATAATAGTAGCCATGGAAATAGTTTGTGTACCTGGTGGAAGATTGTCTTTTCCATTTGCTTGCTTGAGGGATTCTTCTCTTTTTCTGCATCCTTTGCTGGTTGGACTAGGTTTGCTTTGTCTTACAATATGTTTCAGTATGTCTTGGTTTGTGGCAGGAAAAACAAGTGATACTTCCCATATGAGGAAAGAACCTTCTTTGACATCTTCCAAATTTGTTCAATTCATCCTTAGGAGCATATGAGCCTTTAGTAGCTGACTGTTTCATCCTATCATTCTCTGTTCTTTCATGTTGCTGCTTGTTTTTGTTTGTTTCTTTGCACATATTGTTCTCGCTAGCTTCTTCTTCTGTGGGAATCTTCTGAGCTGCTTCATCTTCCTTTACAGCTTTTACAAAAATTATCTTCTTGTTATCTTCTGCCTTGGACTTACTAGTTTCTCCTTCATATCCTATCCCAGTCTTTATGAGAGGTGACCTTTGTGTATTTAGAATCTGGTCCAACTGTCCAGAGCCTTTCATTAGAGGTGTATTCATTAATAGTTCTCTTTGGGATTTTTCTAAGTTCTTTCTTAGGCTCACTACTTCTTCTTCCAATCTTTCACATTCCTGACTTTTATCTCTCATTTGTTGCAGTAGAGTGTCTTATACTTTCTTTGCTTCTTCAAGCTGTGTATTCAGGCCAATAATTTCTTTCCTATCTTCATATTCTTTCTCATCACATATTTGTACCAATATCTTAAGGTCTTTGTTTTCATTCTTCAATTTTTCTATTTCAGTCAGAGCTGTGTCAAGTTTGGCTTTTTCTTTAGCTGCAATTTCTTCATGGCTCTTACTACCATTCACACTAGCAGGTACCTCATTTTATTGAGCATCTTCCTTTTGACATGAATTTCTCTTTTTCTTCTTGACAATGCAATCCTCAGTGTCTACTCCATGCATGAAATGCAGTCTGTCCCAGATTTATTTTGCTGAAGTTAAATCCATTATCAACTCAAGGTCCTTGTTATGAAGACTGTTATATATCACACATTTTTCCTTGGCATTCCTTTATTTTTCTTTCATCGTGGGGGAGTTTGTGCAATAACCATCACAAACAAACTTCCATACCTCAGGTTCATAAGTCAATAATCCTGTTTTAACCTTATCTCTCAATTTAGGAAAGTTTTTTTGTATTTAGCACAGGTACATTTTGATAGTCCATGACTCAACCAGCTCTCCTTCAAGCTATTAGGCTTACACAAAAGGAACCTGCTCTGATACCAATTGTTGAACCCCTAGTTAAACTGAGAGGGGGGGGGGCTGAATCAGTTTAACACATTCATGGACTTTTAAACTTTTTCATCAACACCTATTTACACCTTCATTTCATGTTCAACTTAATATGTGAGTAATCTTAGAATGTGAGCAGCAAGCATTAATATAATGTAAAAGTAGACTTAATGTGAGAGTAGCAAGTATTAAGCAGATGATATAAACCATATCAACACATAAACATCATGCACAGAGACACCAATTGTAAGTGGAAACCCATAAAGGGAGAAAACCACATCTTATTATTGTTGTGATGCAAAGGCAAGCTCCAACTCCCTCTCACCACTGATTTTATGTAGGCACCAACCTACAGGAGGCTCCAACCTCAATTCTGCAAGCTACAACTTGCAAGGAAGATCCAACTCCCATCAATTTTCTGCAGGCACCAACCTACAGGAGGCTCCAACCTCAGTCAGCTACAACTGACATCTATCAAGCTACAAATTGATAGGGAAGCTCCAACTTCCTTACTCTTTCAAAAGAAAAACACTTGTTGATTTACCTTGGATATCAGCTCTGTTCTGTACCTTCTCTTCTACTATTCATCAGTCCTCATATCAGCCCTGCATCATCTCTGCTCAGCCCCTCCTTCTTCTCTGCTCAGCTCCTCCTCCTTCTTGTCTTTTCTCCTCAATTATTCATACTCTGCATTCTCTATATTCACACTCTCTGACCTCCTGCAGCTTTCTTATTTCCTTCAACTCTCTTCAATTCCACTGCACACTCTCTTCTTCTCTCATTCTCCCTTTTTTGTAACTTTCTCCCCTTGGATATTACCATGTTTTATACAAAATAACTTCTTGGCTATTTGTATTCTACTGGGAATTCGAAATGGATAGCCATGTCTCTTTGCCTTCTGCCTTCTCATCTCTTTTATCTGCTCATTCAAAAAAATATAACTGTAGGTACCAATTTAACATTATAGTGGGATATTTGTTCTCTTTCGGAGACTTGCCAATGCATCATAACAATATAAATCAATTAAAAACATTTACATTCAATTACAATGAAAACTCCAGCTCAACTCATTCAGCCTTCAAGATCGCTGCGCATTTGTCTTTTCTTTGACTGTGTTTGTCCCTTTCTCTCCTCTGTATGCCTTTCTATTTATAGTTGCTGCGTAACTCTTGTATTTATGTAACTGCACTTTTTATATCATGCGAATCTGTAACAGCGCCTTTTATATATATAACCCAATTTCATTTCTCAGCATAATTATACAGAGTTTAGTCATACAAACTGCCTTTTAATACAACTTAAATCAACTCTCGGCATAATAATAAAAGCCTGTTTAACATATAAAATGCCCTTTCGGGCCCACCATCCAAACTTTTCTTATTCTCTGTTGCGATGAGCTTCATCAAAATATTTCCAATTGCGATTAGGTATTTTGCGATAGTTACGATGCGATTAATCACAATCGCAAATTTCATTGGTATGTTTCACTGCTCTGATTTCGTGCCGATGCGATGGCCCCACACTGCATGCATATATATATATATATATATATATATTGGTTCATATATACTCTCCTCCTTACCCTTTTTCTTTTCATCAGCTTTGGCTTAAATCTTGGTGTAAACATACATTAAACCTTTTCCTGTACATGGAGCCCACACTACAAAGACATTTCGCCTTATTTTACTTTCCAATCGTAATCGCAACATTCAGAGATCCTCTTGCACCTTTGGTCATCTGATTTCCGCCGATGCGATGAGCGGGGGTCCCACCAGACCATACTTCAACATTTCAATGTTTTTATGTTATATTTCTCTTTTAACTGTCGATGCTCTTTAACAAAGGAAATCCTTATTCTTTCGCTGCACCGATGCGATTAGGCCAGAATTTAAATACATATCAATTATGGTTCATTGATCCATCAGGTCTGGACTTTCATCACAATCACAAATTTCATTGGTATGTTTCGCTGCACAGTTTTTCTCCGATGCGATTAATCGCAACTTCGATATTCCCGATGCAATTGATGTATTTATCCTTCGACTGCTTCCAATTGCGATTGATCGTAATCGCAACTCCTCCTTTACATGTTCCGCTGCACGTTTTTTCTCCAATGCAATTAATCGCAAATTGAATAATCCCGATGCGATTGATGTATTTATCCTTCGACTGCTTTCGATTGCGATTGATCGCAATTGCAACTCCCAGTTGCATGTTCCGATACTCCACCCTTTTCTGATGCGATCATTCACTTTTCACCGGAACTCAAATATATATGAATTTCTGTTTATATGCCCATCGGGTCTGGGCTTCAATCGCAATCGAAACTTCTTGTTTACATGTTTCGCTGCTTTCTCTGATGCGATTTGGTGAGGGTCCCACCTTATGGTACTTTGGTTATTTGTTTAAAAAGCGCTACACTTATATAAATCGCGGCATATATATATGCTTCTGCTTCAGTTCTAATGTATCCTCCAGCTGGGTAGCGATTCTCGGAATTTTATGTGTGGTCCCACTTGAGTATTACCTTTGGTTTATATGAAAGCATTTACATAAGGTTTTCGAACGCACAAGCATATAATACATATGATTTGTATTGTAGGCTTGGTCATTTTTGTATAAAGTGCAATATATGTAACGCACTACGCATATATATATAAGCTTCCGCTTCTGGCTGGGTTACGATTCCCAGAATAAGGTTTATGTAACCTCTCGCCTGCTTGATTGTTTCATATCTACCTCTACATTCGCTGCCTTTGCCTCCACAACTCTGCCTCTGCCTCTGTTGTGATAACGGCTCTGCCTTTGCCTCCACGACTCTTCCTCTACCTCTACAGTGATAACGACTCTGCCTCTATTCATCTCTTCCTCTGTATTCGCTGTTTTCTGGCTGGGCTCTGCCTCTGCCTTCGCTGTGCTTCTTTCTCTGTCTCTGCCATTGCTTCTTTCGATGCTTCTGCTGTTTGACTGTTACATTTCAATAGTCTTCTTCCGCCTGTCTCCTTTGCTTCCTTTGTTATCTTCTTTGCTGCCTCCTTTGTCAGTCTCTATCTTTGCTGCCTCCTTTTCCATCAATGACAACATTTCCAACAAAAGGTTCTTAAAATATGTAAGGAAGCAAACCTTTCACTAAGTCATGAGAAATTCTTCATGATGTTTACTGAAGGGATTGTTTTGGGACATCATATCTCAGGAGAAGGAATTAAATTTGATAAATCAAAAGTTGAGGTCATCTCTAGGTTATCAATTCCATGTTTCCAAAAGGATGTTAGAATTTTGCTAGGTTTCACAGGTTATTATAGGAGATTTATCGAAAATTTCACCAAAATAGCATCCCCACTCTTCAAACTACTCACCAAGGATTGTGAATTCAAATGAAATCCAGACTGCTAGTTAGCATTTGAAACCTTAAAAGAAAAAATATCTGAAGCACCCATATTAAGAGGGCCTAAATGGAAACTACCATTTCATATATCAATAGATGCTTTAGACACAACTCTAGGAGCTGTGTTAGGACAAAAAGACCTGATCCCTTATTCCATATATTATAAAAATAAGAATTTAACTCCCCCAAAGTTTTATTATACTATAACTTAAAAGGAATTCTTAGCTGTTTTTCATGCTATCAATAAGTTTAGACATTACATAACAGGCTATGAGACCTTTGTTCATACAAATCACTCTGCAATTACATATTTAATGAACAAATCTGTTACTAATGGTAGAGTTACAATATAGCTATTACTCTTGCAAGAATTTAACATCACTATTCTAGATAGGCCTGGAAAACGAAACACAGTTGTTGATTTCCTATCTAGAATTCAAAATATTAAAGATAGTACTCTAGTTGAAGATAAATTCCGTGATGAATATATTTTTGCAGTAACTACTAGAACCCCTTGGTTTTCATATATTGCTAATTACTTAGTTACAAGGAAATTACCTTCACATATGCCTTCTAGAGAAAAAATAATAATCATTCATATAAGTGCAAAATACTCATGGATCACTAA
This sequence comes from Pinus albicaulis, assembly GCA_034641835.2. Classification (NCBI taxonomy): domain Eukaryota; kingdom Viridiplantae; phylum Streptophyta; class Pinopsida; order Pinales; family Pinaceae; genus Pinus; species Pinus albicaulis. The sequence goes on from CM076584.1 coordinate 148,395,068, forward strand.
TGAATTGTATAGGACAGGTCCAGATCTCATTATTAGAAGACGTGTTCGAGAAGATGAAATGCCTGAAATTATTAAGGCATGTCATGATGAACCTTGTGGTGGACATTTTGCTAACAGAAGGACATCCTATAAAATCCTTCATTTATGATATTTTTGGCCTTCCATCTTCAAAGATGCTAAAGAATATGTCAAAAGGTGTGACAGTTGTCAAAGAGTAGGGAAACCTTCTCCTTCAAATGAAATGCCTTTACAACCCCAGGTACTTATTGAACCTTTTGAAAAATTGTACTTGGATTTTGTTGGACCTATTAATCCTCCATCTAGACAAAAACAATATATTTTGGTATGCATTGATTATGTCACTAAATGGGTAGAGGCTAAAGCACTATATTTTGCTAATGAAAATTTTGTAGTTAGTTTTCTTTTTTAGGATATATTCAATTGTTTTGGTGTTCCAAGAGAAATTGTAACAGATTAGGGCACTCAATTTACATCAAATATGGTGCAGAAGATGGTAGAAGATTACAAAATCAAACACAGGAAATCTACTCCTTACCATCCACAAGCAAATGGTCAAGTTGAATCCACCAATAAGGTGATCGAAGGGATTCTCACTAAGAATGTTCATCTACATAGAAGAGATTGGGCAGAAAGGATTCCTGAAGCCTTATGGGCCTACAGAACTACATGGAGGAACACAACAGGACATACTCCCTATGAACTTGTTTATGGGAAGTAAGTCCTATTTCATATAGAGTTTCAGATCCAGACCTTTAAGATGGCAGTCCAATTGGGACTTGATTTAATAGAAGCACATAAGCACAGACTGGAACAATTTAATGAATTAGATGAAATCAGACAAGATGTAGTCAAAATAACCAGTATAGTCCAGCAGCAAAGGACTAAATGGCATGACAACTAAATCAAAGAGAAAAAGTTTCAAGAAGGGGATTGGGCACCTTTTTTTGACTCAAAATTCAAGGATTTTCAAGGGAAGTTTCAGACTCATTGGCTTGGGCCATATGAGATTAAAAAAATCTTTGATAATGGAGCAGTAAGGATCAGAACAATAGATGAAGAAAAGGTATCTCTTCTTGTGAATGTTCATAGGTTGAAAGTATATCATAAACCACTTTCAAAAGAAGAGTTTGTCAAGAAATTTCAAGATAGTGTTGATATGGAGTTATTGAAGAATAATTATTCTTCTTCAATAACTTAGCTTTTCTTTTTCCTATATCAGTTAAAAAAAATAAAAAAATAAAAAAAAAAATAAAAAATAAAAAAGTAAAAAAAATAAAAATAAAAATGTATAAGTATGAAAACCAATCAATGATTGGCATACTTATACAAAAAATACAGGGTGAAAATCATATCTCTCTGACACCCTATATTTTCCATTTTCCTTTCTGTAATAAAGTTGTGAAAACTACATTTCATAGTTGCAGTCCATAATCTACAAACTCGGTTTTGTTCATCTCACTCCACTATCATTTCATTACATTCCACCTTCATCTCATTTTATTTTTCATATCCATATCATTCTCATTCCATATTTTTCATTCATTTCATTCATATGAAAAATGAAAAGAAAAGAAAATAAATAAATAAATAAATTAATATATATATATATATATATATATATATATATATATATATATATATATATATATATATATATATATATATATATATATATATATATATATATATATATATATATATATATATATATATATATATATATATATATATATATATATAGATATACATACATACTCTGTTCTGCAGCTCATCATACTCTGCAGTAGAGTACATCGTTGAAAAAAAATCATCCTATTCTGCAGCCATTGACATGATAATTGCAAAAATGGGACTAAAATATTATGTTTTGAAGGACACCATGCTACCAAGAGAAGCTAAGGAACAACATCAAGCAACAAAAAACAACAAGGTCAAATTATGAGTAAAGTGTATAAATTTGTTTTAATAAAAAAAATTAAAACATGAAATATGTATAATGTGTACAATAATATGTTCCTTGGTAAGTTAAAATTTGAATTGATTAATCCTCATCATAATACATCTTGACCATATCTGTCATATCCCCAATTTGGGACTACTAGCAAGGCATGCCTGAAAAATGCATTTTTCAGGAATGTATGCTACAGAATTGGAAACTAGAACTTGGATCGCTTAGATATTACAATATGAGACCTGAATCCAAGAGGGATTTAAAAACAAATCCTTCTAGGTGAGTTAAACAGGTCTCCCCACACCTAGTGCAGCTAGAAAATGCCCAAGGAAGGGACTGCAACAATACAAAAACAACACTGCTAGAAAATAACGTAGTTTAGCCCAATTTTTGTAGGAGATCCATATAATGGTTCATTAATCACTTATATATTATAAAATCTGGCTTGTAATCAGGCCCATACAATGTACAAGAGAAGATGGAAGACTATATAGAAGAAATCCTCATAAATGAGGTGCTACAACCACAAGAAATGTTTGGGTAAGCTTGACAACATTATTTTCATTGGATGAAGTAGCAAAATGTTACAAATCAGATCTAGAGAAGATATATATAAAAAATGGTAGATCTATTTCATATCTGTATACAAGAAAGGCTCCTTTATACACTCTCCTTGGGGATTTCAGCAAAACATGAATAACAGTGAGTAGATCTAAGATCTAAGTTGCAGATTGGTAGTAATATTAAGAAAAATTCTGAAGCATATGAAGTACAGAAACTCAGATCTGAACTAACATGGATTGGATGGCCAATCCACGGATCACCACAGTGAAAAGAAGAATCCAATCACTAGAGATCTCTCCTCCAAGATGATGCCAAAACTCCCTGCAACTCTGTTCTTGCAAATAACGCAGTATAGGGAAAGGGAATGCGCTGTAGTCTCTGATAATTCTTTGGCCTATTGCCAAGATCTGGATTTGGAGCTCCAAAGGTCTAGAAAAATCTTGTCAAAGGGATAGAAGGCTTTCCCAGTGAATAGGGGTGCTAGAGATGCATAGATTTGGACAGATCTATCCTCCACTTGCCGCAAATCACAGGGACAACCCAATCCTAAATAGGATTAGCGCTATAGGTGCAAGGTGAAGCTTGGAAAACTACCAGATAGTGGAAAAGTCAAACAAGGCTCCTCCAAGAGCTGCTCAAGGAAGGAGGTGGGATTCATGCTCAATAACACGCAATGTTGAATAACATTATTCTCAGCTAAATGGCTAGACAATGATATATGTCTAACCAGACAACATATTCAGAAAATTATCATCATCAAAAACCCTCTCATGTTGCTCTCCTCTTCCTTTTATAAGATAAAAGCCTTGTCAAACCCTAAACTACTTCAATGAGTTAGCTCCTTTCACATATGGAGCCTCCATCTAGAACTGTGATGTGCATCCATGAGAAACATTGCATCTAGACTGTGTTGTAGATTTGGTCAATGTTGACTCAGTATCATAGTCCAAACCCATTCACACATGCATGTATCTATTTTACATGGCCCATATTTGTCTTTTTTCACATGAGCATTGATTTATTCATTATTTTCAGGAGTTTTACATGTCCTCCTTTATTCATTTATTTAATCAACAGAAAGTGAAACAGAACTGTATATTTCTCTTAGTTTAGGCTAAGTAGAAATATTACAGTCCTCTGCTCCCAAATGTTGCTTGTCCTCAAGAAACTGCAAGGATATAACTAAAGAGTTGCCTCCCAAGGCATGGAGTCTGAAATGTATTGGGAAAACATCTTTCCCCAATAAATCATCCATACAAAATGAGTCACCTACCAACATGGCAACACCAAAACTTTCTCCTCCACCAGCAGCTCCTGCAGTGTAGGTGGGCTAAAAATCTGACCATGGTAGACAAGATAGCCTACCCCATGCTGTCCTCCTCTCCACTTAAGATAAATTGTGGAGTGTTTTTTTATCCTAGGCTGCAATAATGTTGCCTCCAAGAGGCAAGATGAAGACTAGATCTCTAAATATTTCCTCTCCAACGCTGTGAATCAAGCTAGCCCAAACCATTCCATATGTGATGGATGGGAAATCATCACCATATGGTATCTCATCAAACTCATGGCCCACCTCGTCAAGAAACAAGTGTTTGGAAATGGTGGCCATATCTCCTCTCATGTTCCCATTAGAACATGCAATGTAGAAAATGTGGGAATCCTCTTCCCAAAGGAACACATCTAACGAATGTGTTTCCTCCCCAATCATGCTCCTCATAAAAAAAAGAACAACATCAGCAATTTGAACCATGATTAGCATCAATTTGAAGGAAATACTGAAGGTTTCATGTGGTGTAGGAAGGTACCAACAGTTTCCCATGAAGTTACAGTGCATTTTTTCTAACTACTGCTTCAGAAAATTACAAGGCAAGTGGTTGCTGGATACATGGTGGTCTATGTATGTTATTTCATTTACTAATGAATATTAGATGGTTGTGTACAACAAATTAACATACATGAATTAATACAACACTTGCCCATGGCCATATAGGAGATGGTTGTCTCCATCATACATTCTGGCGCATTGTTGATCATGGAGCTCAATGAAAAGCTTGCCCTCTAGTGGAGCAATGCACTGCATAGAAATGGTAAGAGTATTCAGATAACTAAATTCAACATCAAGATCCTTACCATGTACTAAAAGTAATATCATGATAGGATCCATGAACAAACTCTCCATAATGATATGACATACTCTCATGAAGAGAAATAAATCATGTGCTGCATGAAGATCCTTCCTCATGTACTTGGAAATCCAAGCCAAGAAGAACATATCACAACAATAGATGTATCCATCCATTACTCCATATTTCTCACCTCCTCATTTTCCATCAAGTGCATCAAGAGTGGATTGATCCTTGGGAAACTCCATCCATAAGTCCATGCTCCAGAGTGACAACGTTGTTGGCCTATGCAAATAGGCTCCTGCCAATACATAGCTCCATTCTTTGACATGTTCATTGTCAAAGACATCTTCCATAATGTACAAACAAGAAGCTCCTTCCAGAGTAAAAGTACTTCCATATCATCAAAGGTTAAGGAGTAGCCCCTTTGCACCATGATAGTGCCATCTCCTATTCCTGCAACATCATGCAAAGTGTGAGAGCAAATATGCTCTTGCTCTCCCAAGAACATCTAAAGCAAAAAAAGATTTTGTTGCCTCCCCATACCACCATCATATAAATCATGTGGTCAAAATATGGTGATTGATATGAAGAATGTGATATCAACACAATGTGTCCATACTCCTTGCTGCCTAATGATGCAAGCATCCTACCACACATCTTTCCACCACATACCCTTAGAAAGAGGATGATGGCCAAATTATTTCAAGAGTAGCCAATGCATCCAAGCCTCCTGTTTCCTAGTATCATAGATTTTCATGTAGCTTTCCAGCTTCTTGCTCATCATCCACATCCATTCATCCATCAGTTTATCATGGACCTCATTCTGCAAATACTTGGTATCCTCCCATTGTAGGACACCAACCTCCTCAAATCTTTGAAGAAATTTTCACTTCATGGAATGTTGAAGTGCACCTTCCATGGGATCTCTTGATGAGACCTCCTCCTCATGCATGGCCTTCCAAAACCAGTGGGTTATTTGATCTGCTGCAAGTAGAAGTCTCTCTTTTAGCTGTGGCATGCTCATTGAGAAAGTGTCATCTAGAGAGGAGAACAATTTTCTCAGCTCAACATGTCTACCCCTTGTCTTCATTGCTTCCTGAATGAAGCTTACATCTAATTTCTCCCATGAAAAATGGGTCCTCCTTCATTCACTGCTGCTCTTGGATAGCACAATGCAGCTCTGCTGCTCAAGATTAGTAGTAAGTGATGATTCTGGGTCATGCAACAACAGGTTTCCATAATCCTCTAAAAGGTTTGCTGAAATATTAGAAAGTGGAAATTCCATCATACCTTGATGGGCTTTGAGAACACCTTGTATGGCTACAAGAGTTCCTTCTTTGACTATGTTGGCTCCCTCAACTGTTGATGTTGAAGGCTGCTCCTCCAAGGTTGTGACAGTGCTGATACAAGTCTCCACAAGATATGGTGAGGACTTCTCTTCCTCGGATTTCTTTTTATCAAATCTCTTTATCACCCTTTGAGTGAAATCTACAAAAGAAGATACTTTTGCATGTCTCACATGGCTGAACCACCAATTTATTGCTTCACCCTTCAGGTATAGTGCTGCAATCTCCACTGCTTCTTTCTCTACCACTTGATGTAGTAGGAAAATGAACTAAGTCTTCTTTCCCAAGCTTTGGCTGTAGATGTCCCATCAAAAGTGGACAATAGAAACCTATTGCCCTTGATTTCTCCCTTGCTGCAGTGTCTCCTCCCTTCCTCCAGTTGAATGAACTGTGGGAAGGCTAGAGTCTCCTTGAAGGCTCTAGGTTGAGACTTGTACTCAACAAGGTACTCACTCAAGATTTGATGATCCATGTGTCCTCCATGCTTCTTGTCTTCTTCTTTATGAGAGTAGGAAGTGCAAGGTCCTTCCTCTACTCCTTCTTCTATCTTCTTAACCTCCTCGGAGAGGTCCTTTCTGGATCTAAAAACTGATGAGAGCAAGATCATTCTTTTATTCATCTTGATCTCTATCTTAAGACTCACAGACTGAGCCAAATATCATGCTCTGATACCACTGTAATATCCCCAAATTGGGACTGCTAGCAAGGCATGCCTGAAAAATGCATTTTTCAGGAATGTATGCTACAGGATTGGAAACCAGCACTTGGATCCCTTAGAGCTTACAATCTAAGACTTGAATCCAAGATGGATCTAAAAAAATCCTTATAGGTGGGTTAAACAAGTCTCCCCACACCTAGTTGTTGGGTCATAAAAAGGTATCTTTCAAACACCTAATTAGCCTACATTAATCATCAATCCGGGAGCAACTTTTTATTTCAAGAGTGTACTCTGTCTGAGGCTGCAATTAACTAAGAGTAATGCTATGAAGATGTAGTACATAATGCTAAATACAAGATTAAATGGATGCTTGTAAAGAAATCGAATTACAGTAAAATAAATGAAAACATTTTGAAATATTAACTACATCAATCTGCAAACCATCGATCAGGGATACAGTAGCAGTAACTCCTTCCCTTAGAAATCGATGCAAGATAAACAATCTGGGAACTTGGAAGCAATAACCAGTGTCCTCTATAGTTGGTGATCTTGTTCTTAAAGCAATAGAAATGGACTCAAACTACTTTCTTGATAAAAATAACTGAAAAGGAACTTCCTCTAATAACAAAATCTAGAAAGGAACAGAAACTTATAATTCCTATGCATAAAAATTGTAACCCATCTATCTGCTAATATAAAGCTATGAATCAAAAATGAACAATAATTAGAAATGGAACAAAAACATGAATTGAACATCAATTATAATTTTAACGTGATCAAGCATCTAATCTCCATACTCCAATCCTGTCGACAGCCAAGACTACACAATAGTCAATTATAACAAATCATAAACCAATAGAATAGAAACTAGAATTAAATACAGAACAACAAATATTTATAATGATGGCAAGGTAAATTAATAGCTAAAACACTTATTGTAGATGATACAAGTGCAATGCAACTCATTAATGATCACAATGAATCTGTATTAAATCCAACAACAGTCAATCAACTCTGCAATTAAAATAAAATTTAAACACAACTTCACACAACAGTAAGCATAGATTATCAATAGAAACAGCAAGGTAATTCCACCAGAGCCGGGCCCTTAGCACCAGTGAAATATTTCTGGGCTACTTCAGAACTTAAGAGATGAAAAAAAACACGTCTTTCATATTAATCAAACTTAAAGTATTACAAAGACTATTCTCTCAAAGCCGAGAGTCAATAAACAATATTACAGAGGAAATGTTTTAATATGAGAACTTCCGACTGATCCCCTGATCACTAAAGGACATTGCTTTATATATCATACCCTGACAGACAAGACGAGGAATAATATGTGTTTGAACAACGATCCCTCAGGATCGAAGGATCCTGAGGGATTCGCTCCCCTTCATTTAGTTATCATCTTTTTTACTTTGACTGAAGCCGAGCTGTCCCCTGCCTTTTCTTGGAAATGCGTTCAGATCTCCTTGTCTTTGGCTGGATGTGGTTTAACGCTGATGGAGCATCAGTTGCATTAATCTTAGCCTCGCCTTTGGTACAGCTGTTCACTTCGTCTAATTCATGTTTTTGTCAACAAAAAGCAACATTTAGTCATCTTTTTACAATAAACATAAACCTTTTCAATTCTACCATAATTATTATAATAAATTACCTTCCCAACGTAAAATGGAGTCAGTATATAGTAAAATAATGAGAAATTGTATAGTAATTTCATACCCTTTTCACTACCCAACATACCCCCATACTTAATATTTTTCATGTCCTCATGAAAACTATAGTCACATGGAGAGCAGTCAAATAATAAGCTAGATAAAGTTTGTCATCAAAAGGCCTAAAACCATGCAGTGCAGTTAATTCCTCAAAAGCATGCTCTGTCTGTCCTTCGGGGAGTTCATAAATGGCTTTGTAGTCTGAAGCAGGATACCATGCAATGGGGCTTCGGAACCTACAGCCTAGCCAAAATGGTCCTTCTTTTAAAATGAGACTACTATAGGAAATCAAGCGGTCCGTAGCTAGCCCAAAGTTTTTGTAATTAAATGGTTCTCTATTTTGCACATTCTAATTGAAAATTCTCCATCGAACCTTAGCTGATATATAAGCTTGGTTTCTAATGGATAAGAAATAATTTGTGCCATTCAAGATAACTTATTTGTGGACAGGCCCCAATGCTTAGGTAACACCTTCCTTTTTCAGCAAACTTTTCTGCCTAGCCCAAAATTGAAATGGGTCCTGAGGTTCACTTCTAACCCATAAATCTAATTCATTTTCCTACTTTTGAAAATTATTATAGGCTTTAAGCCATTTTAATTGGTTTACAACAAAGGAAATTAATGCCTGGTGTTGGACATCTCCCACAAAAGGGCTAGGATTTGATTCACAGTCATTTTCAAGTATTAGATTATGTAAATAAAATTCACACAAAAGGCGCTGTACTTTGATCCCATAAAGTTCGCAACATGATACAAAGTCATCTATAGTTTTTAGCTCTACGGATTTCCCTACCCTAACTGCCTTAATATTTAGCTATAAATATATTTCTAGTAAAAATAAAGCATAGTTTTTGGCGAGACATCTATAGGCTAAGACATCAGTGTACAATAAGCAGAGAGTGTCTGTTCGATTGTAGGCTAGTTTTAATTGGTTCATTACCTTGTCAGCCTTTTCCTCTGCTCTTTGACACTTTTCGTGAGCTTTAGCTTCTGCTTCATGTATAATCTTCATCTGTTGCTGCAACTCCTGATATCTCTTCCTTGCGACAGTGTCTTCTTCCAACCTTTGTCTTTCTATTTGGGCCTCTGCCAACTCCTCTTGGAGTTTTGCTAGTGTCGGGTCACTAAAGGTATGCTGACTACTAGCTTGCATGTTTCCACTTGAAGCGGGTCCCTCTGGAACAGCTTGTGTTGGAATGATTGTTTGTTTTTCCGTATCTACATAATTAGGCTCAGGCATGGCCTCTGCAACTTGGGGGTTCCTCTTAGCGGCCACTTTTCTCTTTTTCGAAGCTCGCTTAGCAGCTATGCTTCTTCTCTTGGGGGCTCGGTTAGGCATTTGTTTCATTCTCAGAACCCTAATGGTTTTCCTGAGCTGTTCTATGAGTCTGTGAAGCTTCATTCGTTCCCTACAAAGCTTTTCAATCTCAGTCACTTTCCTCCTCTTCTTGGATGGAACAACTACTCCTTTATCTGAACTCAATTGCTCAACAGGGTTTTGGTCCATATCAGCCGTGCCTTCAGTTAAGTTCAATTGTTGGTCCTCTGCTTGGGGTTCTTCTTCCACATTCATATGCCCTTGGCTAAATTCTTCGGGAATCATATCCTTGGTTCACTCTACAATCCCCTGAGGGATTTCAGGTTGAGATATTGGTTCAATGTTCTCTTTTTATTGTTCATGCCTTTTAGGGGAAGCAACCCTAGCTTCGCTAGGGTTTGTTATTTCATCCAGCATTTCTTCATCTGTTTCTTTGTCGATAGTAGAGTACTCTGGTAACTGATTAATATCAATGTTAAGGTCGAAAGGGATATGAGGCTGCACATAGTCACTCATATTGGTCAGAATTTGGGCCAATTGGTCTTCCTGTAAAGGGCTTACAGTAGAATTTTCAGGAGGCTCTATTCCTTCTTTGTCGCTGCTATGATTATCTTCGTTCTCCTCACAGGTATGATAGCTTCCTTCTTCCTCATCCGAATATCTAATTTCTTCTTCAATTTCCTCTTCCTCATTATTTCCTTCCTCTACACTGGATTGTTTCTCACCACTGGTGTGGTGACTTATTTCTTCTTCATCCGAATTTTGAATTTCTCATTGCATCTCCTCTTCTTCATTAGTACGAGGACTTCCTCCCTCCAATTGTGGAGGTTTTTCATCCTCTGAATTGTGCAATTCTAGGGGATGGCTACTACTGCCTAGAAGTCCTTCCATCATTCCCTTACTTCATTTTAAATGAAGGGATTGTCTGTGAGTTGATGGCTTAGCTATTGAGCTAGCCATTCTCTTTCGTTTCAGGGCAGGTAAGGCTAAATCTCCATCAATGGAGAATATAAACTCCTCCTAGCTGGTCTGTTTCTGGGCGAGGCTACAACTCACTATTAATTGAATTAGGCAATGGTGGCTGACCACCATGTCTACATGCTGAGCTTTTCTCATACTACGATCGATATCATGCAGTAAGGAATTTAAAAATGCAGGCAAAATTACAGTGCATTTCTGTTTTAATACAACCAATAATTTAAGGTGGCGAGGTCTTACCACGTCTTTCCTTCCGTCACACATTATATAGGCCTGCACTATCTTGGCCAATTCCGTCCATGGTTCTCCCAATGATGCTGGCTGAACTCCTTTGCCTTTGACAACCAATGTCTATCTGTCATCCTGAAAAATCTTCATGGCTTCTCGAATCCTAATCTTCTTCTGAGTCCATATAGTTCCTTGCGCTGCTATGCTAGACACCTCTGCAAATATTTCATCGGATACAGCTATCTGTCTTCCTCTAACCATGGAAAATCATTCTTGCAAGTTCTGTAAAAACTCGGTGGCCACTGCTTCATGGGGTTGTTGCATCCTCGTGAAATATGTAATCCATCCCAGTCTTTCCAAAATCTCTCGTTCAACATCAGAAACGACTAGCACCTGTGGCTCACTCTGAATTGGTCGTCCTCCCATTGTCTCTGCACTCTGTTAGTTCTTCCCAAACACACAGTGATCACAATGGAACAGCACAACACGGTGAATTGGAATAATGTCGTTAAAATTTTGTTATTCCCTAGAATGCATGGATTTGGTTCACATACAGGTAAAGAAATATCGGGATTTGAACTGCGTGCAGACATCCGCGCCCCCTCTGAAGGATGATAGGTCACCCTCGACCGTTAATTGAGAGAGGCAAGTGTGGAACAACAGTAGTACAACAGTAAAAAGTAGGCATAATTATGATACATTCAATCAAATTATAGCAATTACTGAAATCAATGCGTGTGATAAATCGGTAATAGATATAAAATCATTTTGCAATGATTTAAATATAAGAAGGGACAGCTTAAGATAAACATAATTACAGATGCATTTATTACCCACTTCAAAGTAATATGATCGATTTATAATGATTTTCATGTATAATAGGTTCAAAATCAAAGGTTAAGGATTCATACTTTCATTTGATATTTAAATAGAGACATAGGAAAAAGGGTTTAATATGACTATTGATGTGTATAAATGTGACTCCAATACCATTAGCAGAGCTCTGTTTCCACATTCATATACCCTTGGCTAAATTCTTCGGGAATCATATCCTCGTTTCACTCTACAATCCCCTGAGGGATTTCAGGTTGAGATATTGGTTCAATGTTCTCTTTTTCTTGTTCATGCCTTTTAGGGGAAGCAACCCTAGCTTCGCTAGGGTTTGTTGTTTCATCCAACATTTCTTCATCTGTTTCTTTGTCGATAGTAGAGTACTCTGGTAACTGATTAATATCAATGTTAAGGTCGAAAGGGATATGAGGCTGCACATAGTCACTCATATTGGTCAGAATTTGGGCCAATTGGTCTTCCTGTAAAGGGATTACAGTAGAATTTTCAGGAGGCTCTGTTCCTTCTTTGTCGCTGCTATGATTATCTTCGTTCTCCTCACAGGTATGATAGATTCCTTCTTCCTCATCCGAATATCAAATTTCTTCTTCAATTTCCTCTTCCTCAGTATTTCCTTCCTCTGCACTGGATTGTTTCTCACCACTGGTGTGGTGACTTATTTCTTCTTCATCCGAATTTTGAATTTCTCATTGCATCTCCTCTTCTTCATTAGTACGAGGACTTCCTCCCTCCAATTGTGGAGGTTTTTCATCCTCTGAGTTGTGCAATTCTAGGGGCTGGCTACTACTGCCCGGAAGTCCTTCCATCATTCCCTTACTTCATTTTAAATGAAGGGATTGTCTGTGAGTTGATGGCTTAGCTATTGAGCTAGCCATTCTCTTCCGTTTCAGGGCAGGTAAGGCTAACTCTCCATCAATGGAGAATATAAACTCCTCCTAGCTGGTCTATTGCTGGGCGAGGCTACAACTCACTATTAATCGAATTAGGCAATGGTGGCTGACCACCATGTCTACATGCTGAGCTTTTCTCATACTACGATCGATATCATGCAGTAAGGAATTTAAAAATGCAGGCAAAATTACAGTGCATTTTTGTTTTAATACAACCAATAATTTAAGGTGGCGAGGTCTTACCATGTCTTTCCTTCCGTCACACGTTATATAGGCCTGCACTATCTTGGCCAATTCCGTCCATGGTTCTCCCAATGATGCTGGCTGAACTCCTTTGCCTTTGACAACCAATGTCTATCCGTCATCCTGAAAAATCTTCATGGCTTCTCGAATCCTAATCTTCTTCTAAGTCCATATAGTTCCTTGCGCTGCTATGCTAGACACCTCTGCAAATATTTCATCGGATACAGCTATCTGTCTTCCTCTAACCATGGAAAATCATTCTTGCAAGTTCTGTAAAAACTCGGTGGCCACTGCTTCATGGGGTTGTTGCATCCTTGTGAAATATGTAATCCATCCCAGTCTTTCCAAAATCTCTCGTGCAACATCAGAAACGACTAGCACCTGTGGCTCACTCCGAATTGGTCGTCCTCCCATTGTCTCTGCACTCTGTTAGTTCTTCCCAAACACACAGTGATCACAATGGAACAGGACAGCACTGTGAATTGGAATAATGTCGTTAAAATTTTGTTATTCCCTAGAATGCATGGATTTGGTTCACATAAATGTAAATAAATATCGGGATTTGAACTGCGTGCAGACATCCGCGCCCCCTCTGAAGGATGATAGGTCACCCTCGACCGTTAATTGAGAGAGGCAAGTGTGGCACATCAGTAGTACAACAGGAAAAAGTAGACATAATTATGATACATTCAATCAAATTATAGAAATTACTGAAATCAATGCGTCTGATAAATCGGTAATAGATATAAAATCATTTTGCAATGATTTAAATATAAGGAGAAGGGACAGCTTAAAATAAACATAAGTACAGATGCATTTATTACCCACTTCAAAGTAATATGATCGATTTATAATGATTTTCATGTATAATAGGTTCAAAATCAAAGGTTAAGGATTCATACTTTCATTTGATATTTAAATAGAGACATAGGAAAAAGTGTTTAATATGACTATTGATGTGTATAAATGTGACTCCAATACCATCAGCAGAGCTCTGTTTCCCACAGGTGTCCATAACCTTGAGAGAGTTACTTTCTCACCCTTGGAACCATTGTCCTTTATGCTGAGGAAGTGCTTGTTAAATGTCATAATGGAGGCCATTGTGCTGGCTTGGTGACAAGATAAATGACAATGCCATTCACCAGGAGGGAGTGAAAATTGGGTAAGCTGGCTCATGATGAGACCTCATGTTCCAAGGAATTCCTTATTTTTTCAATTGTCCATTGGACCATATCCCTGGTTTGGTGGCCATGTTTGGAATGCCACTTCACTGACTTCCTTATGATCATGGTAGGCTGGCTCTTGATGAGACCCCCTATCCTCCATCTACCAAATCATACAATTATTAGTGAAACATATAAATATTTTTCTTTTTCATATAGCACTTTCCTAGTTATTCATAAAGGATGGCTCAACACTCCTTAAGAGTAGGGATGGTGGAAGAATTCTGAACATCTTAATAGAACAGAATATGCCCTTATTCTTACTCCATAAATAAAAATCAAATAAAGTTATAAAATATGGGAAAGAACCAATCATGATAAGGATAATTGATCATATTAATTCAGTGGTAGTAAAACAGCAAAATCATGTTATTGATTATGTTCCTTTTCCCTTTTTCTTATCATTACTAAACATTTTTTTTAAAATGACGATTTATTTTGATTTTCTGATTACAGTAAGCTTTAATTTGTATGATTGTATATAAATAATATTTTTCTTTTAGAAGAGTCATTAGAAATTCTCAAAATGCTAATCTAAAACAAAAAACAATCCACTCAAAAAGATGTTGTTCCTTTAAAAAGAACAGCAGAAACAATCTGCGGAACTGCTATTCCTTTTGAAAGGAACAACAAAAATAGTCTGTGGAACTGTTGTTCCTTTCGAAAGGAACAACAGAAGTGCTTTTCTTTTGGAAAGGAACAACAAAACTCAAAACAAGTGAAATAAACAGAATTTTTGAAAAAAACATAATTCCATGAAACAAACAATGAAAACTGAAAATAAAAAAAATAAACAGAGATTTGAAAAAAACAAATTCCCTAAAACAAATAATCCAAATAAATGAACATATTTATGTACAAAATTTAAAAAAAGAGATGATTTAATAAACTGGTGCCGAGGAGGAGTTATCCCCTTCAGCCAAAATTTCCATGGTAGAATCTTCTCGCAACTGTTGGTAAAAGGATTCCCGAGTAAGCGGTTTATGATACAATCGTACTCGATGACCATTTACCTTAAAGGAATGCCTAGATTCATCAATGGTAGTTAATGTAATAGTGCCATTATCATGCACTTTTTGTATTTCATAGGGTCCGAGCCATCGTGTCTGGAGTTTCCCTGGAAAATCCTGAAACCTAGAATCATATAGGAGTGCCCAGTCTCCTTCGTGGAAGATCTTTTCTTTGATCAGGGCATCATGCCATTTTTCTCTATGTTTTTGGATTAATTCTATGTGCTAAAGAGAAGAGAGCCTAATTTCATCTAATTCATTAATTTTCTGCAGTCTTTTGGCTTGGGCTTCATTTAAATCTAGACCCACCTTTTGAGTTGTTCTTAATGTCTAAATTTCAAATTCTATTGGAAATATGGGTTCTTTTCCAAATACCAATTGATATGGTGAATATCCCATAGTGGGTCTCCATGTTGTTCGATATGCCCACAATGCTTCTGGAAATATATAGGCCCAATCTCGTCTGTGTGAGGCAACGGTTTTTGTCAATATAGATTCAATTACTTTGTTCATGCTCTCTACTTGGCCATTGGCCTGTGGGTGGTATGGGGTTGTAATCTTGTGTTGAATGTGGTATTTTTGTAGTGTTTCAGCTAATTTATTACCTACAAACTATGGTCCTCCATCTGTTATTATGTCCCTTGGGAGGCCATATCGAACAAAGATTTGGAAAAGAAACTATATTACAAAGTCCTCTGTAGCTTTTGAAAGAGCTTCTGCTTCAACCCATTTAGTAACATATTCAGTTGCAACTAGGATGTATGTTTTTTGGTTTGATGCAAGGCTAATAGGGCCAAAAAAATCAAGCGCCCAACATTCAAATGGTTCAATCACTAGTTGAGGGTTCAAAGGCATTTCATCATACTGCCTAGGGCGACCTGCCCTTTGGTAACTATAACAGGCCTGCAAATTTTTTTTGGCATATTTAAAGATAGTAGGCCAATAATAGCCTATTCATAAAACCTTATGGGTAGTTCTACGATCTGCAAAATTCCCGCCACACTGCCCATCATGACATGCTTTCAAAATATCAAATACCTCATCCTCCCGAATGCATATTTTTATTTGGATATCTGCACCTGTGTGAAATAGGTGGCCCCCAATCCAAGAGAATCGGGTACTATGCTGTATTATCTGCTTTTGTTCATTAATGGATAGATGTTTAGGTAATTTACCTATTGACAAATAATTTTCTATATCAGCATACCATGGGGTTCTGACAGTAACAACGAACATATGTTCATCTGGGAAGTGGTCTTCAACTGCTTCTGTATCTATTAGCTTTGGCATTCTTGATAGAAAGTTAGCTACAGGGTTCTCTTTCCCAGGTTGATCTTTGATTGTAATGTTGAATTCCTGCAATAAAATCAACCATCTCGTCACTCTTCCATTTGTAACAGGTTTATTTGCTAAAAATTTAATGGCAGAGTGATCAGTATATAGTACTACAGGATACCCAGTTATATAATGTCTAAACTTATTCATAGCATGTACTACAGCTAAAAATTCCTTCTCAGTCACAATATAATTTAATTCAGCAGGGGATAGATTTTTGCTAATGTAATAGATTGCATATGGCTTCTTGTCTTCCTCCTACCCAAGTACTGCTCCAATTGCTGTGTCTGAGGCATCAAATGAAATTTGGAATGGAAAATTCCAATTTGGGCCCCTCAGCACTCGGGCTGTTGAAACAAGCTTTTTCAAATCATTGAAGGCATTGCCACATTTATCTGTCCAAATGAAATCAACATTTCCAGTTACTGCATATAAAGGTGCAGCTATTCGAGAATAATGTTCTATAAATCTTCTGTAGTAACCAGAAAATCCAAGAAAGCTTTGTACCTCTATTTGTGTGGTGGGTGTGGGTATTAACAATATTATTTGAATTTTAGCTGTGTACACCTGAATTCCAGCTGCTGAAATATAATGCCCTATGATAACTCCTTTGGTCATCATCATATGACACTTTTCATGGCTTAAACAAAGCCTAGTGTCAATACATCTTTGCAGCGCCTTTTCTAAATTTTCTAATGCTGGCTCAAAGTCATCCCCATAAGGTGTGAAGTAATCCATATACACTTTGAGACCTTCATCTATTAAGTCTGCAAAGATGCTGAGAATGGCCCTTTGGAATGTAGCAGGGGCATTGCATAGGGCAAAAGGTAAGACTCGGTAAGAAATTGTCCCCCATGGACAAGTAAAAGTAGTTTTGTCTTGGTCTTCAGGGGCAACCTAGATTTGATTGTATCCACGAAAGCCACCAAGGAAAGAAAAGAATTTCTTTCCTACCAATGTGTCTAATACCTAGTCAATGAAAGGAAGGGCAAAGTGGTCTTTCTATGTTGCCTTGTTAAGTTCACTGTAATCTGCATATATTCTCCACTTTTCGTTCTTTTTCGGTACCACTACTAATGGAGAGACCCACTTGCTATCAGATATTGGGTAGATGAAATTAACATCCAATAGTTTTTGTAATTCAGCTTTCACAAAATCTTTAAGGTGAGGGTTTAGTCTTCTTTTGGGTTGGTGAATGGGTCTCAATCTTTTTCAATATAGATGTGGTGTGTACGAAATTGAGGGTCAATGGCTTTCATATCGGGGTAATCCCATGCAAAGGCTGCTTTGTATTTCCGCAATAGTTGGACCAATTTCTCTTCTTGTTCAGCAGTCAGTTTTTTGTTAATGTTTTTAGTTTTTCCTGGCTCAATTTATACAATCTTGCTATTGTACACAGAAGTAGTGGGTATTACTTGATCAGGAATGTCTTTAAAAGGATCTTCTTATTCTTTATTATCAAATGCTGCCTTGATCATGTGACATTGCAGATGAGATCTGATTTGTGGTTTATTAATAAAACTATTAGTGATATCATCCTTTGTTTGATATTTGAAATCAAGAGCATTTTCTATAGTTAGAGGTGATCTCATATTTTCCATAAGATATGATACAAGTTGTTTTCTTGTTTTGATTATTGATAGACTTGGCTGGGCTGGGGGATATAAAGCTAAATTATTAACATAGTTTCCCCTTGTTATTGTCATGTTGCCTTGTCGGCATCCAATACAAGCATCGGGATTTTTATACACAAATTTTCTAATTCTCCCAAAAGATTAAAATTAGGATTTTCTAATGGGCGTGGTATGATTAATCATTCTGGGAATGGTGGAGAGGATTTTTTTACTTGTTGTTGATCTTGTTGTTGAACTTCCTTCTCTTTTTGTAATGTTTTTTCTACAGGTAATGGATCTTCAATATGAACATCGTTGTTTCTCTCTATTTCTACTATGTGCCCAGACCTTAATTAAAGGTCATTGCACTCCTTCAATTCAGTTTCTAATTCTGGGGGTTCCATTATTTGGACAGACTGAATTAGTCTATTGTTTGGGTTTGGGTTGGGCTAGGCTAGGAGTTGGGGTCTTAAGTTGGTCTGGGGGTTTGTATAGGGAGCTGGCAGTGTAGGTTGAGAGAGAGGGATTGTTCCAGTTGGTTGATTTGTAGGTCTTTGCCAGTTTGACTGCCAGGCCTGACTCTGGGAAGTAGAGGGGGACCATTGTGTAGGATAGTTATTATTTTTCCAAAACGGTGGGAAGAAAGGAAATCTAGGCCAATTATTTTGATATGATTTATTTGGCCAAGATGTTGTACGGAATGGCTGTTGTGACCAATTGGGGAAAGGTGGTTGATTTTGCCACATTCCACTATATTGATGAGAATTGTATAGAGGAGGCTGAAAAGAAGAAAATGGATCAATTGGCATACCTGATTGTCGTGGCTGCCATTGTCGGCGCTGATTAAGAAGACATACCACTTCTGATTCTTCTTATGCCTCCTTATAAACTGCTTTTAGGCCAAGAAGCAAAGGACATCCTTATGTAGGGTGATATTTTGTGCAAATGGCTCAGACTTTGATCACATCCAATGAGAACTCTTTGTGGTTGTGTTTCTTTCTGCATCTAGGGCAGAATATCACCAAATTTTGTTTTGCTTCTACTTGCTTTTGTTTGGCTTGCATAATGTCTAACTGAGTTGTTAGAGTCCCAAGTATATCTATCTTAAAATCTTCTAGCAGATTTCCAATCTCTGCACGAGTCACACTTTCATTAGAGGTCTTGTTTTCTCTTGTAATCACATCATGTTTTTTTTATTTTAGCCGCGTGTTGCCCCTCGAACTCCTGATACACAAATCAATGATGTCAGCATAAATTTCATGATATATATCACCTTTTCCCATAATATTCAATGTTTCAACCCATTGATCTTTCATTCCCCTAATTAATTTAGTTTTCAACACATTATCAGGTAAGGGTAAAGATGCATAAGGAGATCTCTAAAGATTGTATTGAAACCGTTCCACATATTCTTCCAAGGTTTCATTTGGTTTTGCTGTCATTTGGAATATTTCATCTTTTAGTTCCCAAGACCTGCAATAATCTTGATACTTTTTTAAAAACGCAGCCTTCATCTGATCCCAATCAGTTATGACACCCCCACATAATCCCATAAACCATCGTAAGGCTGCCCATTTTAATGTAGAAGGGAATAGTTTTAGTTTTTGGGGATCGGTGGTATAATCATATCCCCTGCATAACACATCAAATTCAAACAAAAATGCATCTGGATTTTCTGATGTTAAGCCATGAAATGTAGGAATATGTTGAAGGGGAATGGCCTTCATAGGTGCATTTATTGCAGTATCTACTATAGGATATTGCAGCGTAGAGGTTTGCTGGGGTGTCTGCTAGTTCTGATTTTGGTTCTGGGCCATTTGGTCGAAAATGTGCCAATATCCTTTTGGGATCTCAAGGGAATTCCTAGGCTGACTAGAAGGAGCAGGAATGGCTTTAACAACACTTCCCTTATCTGGAACAATGGGTATTCCTTGTTTACCTACTATTTTAGGTGATTCAGGACCTTGGTTTTGAATAAGTTTAATAGCACTTCCCTTATCTAGACTGTTTACTGGTTGGGCTATTTCAATAGGAGATTGTGGGTCTCCTGTTTCTCCTGTTTCCCCTTCCCCTTCATGAAGATTACTAGAGTTCCCTTCTTGAGGGGAAATTATGCAAGGATTCTCAATTTCTTGGGAATCTTTCTCAATTCCCTCTGTTTGACTATGTATCTCAGCAAAGGCTTCAAATGGTGACTCTGTAGCCTGAAGGGAACTAGTAGGATGTCTAGAGATAGCTTTTCTAAATCCCACTGATGGTTGAGATTCAGGTATTTATGGGATTTCGTCAATAAAAGTTATCCGCCCAAGGGTCACTGGTCCCTTAGGTTTTTCAATTTTAGGAGGAATTTTGTTTTGCTTAGTTGTTCTATTCATTCAAGAAAACAAACCTTCATTCCTACCTAAAGAAAGAAGCTTACCTACTTCTGCTATGAAGTGGGTTGTGAGCAAGTGTGTTTCTTGCCCAGTGTGCAGGTTCTTACCTTACATCCTTAATACCCAATTATTCGCAAGTAGAAGAAAATAAGCTGTGCATCACTCCTTTAAACTGGCATACACTCTCCCCGGCAACGACGCCAAAATGTTGGGTCATAAAAAGGTATCTTTCAAACACCTAATTAGTCTACATTAATCATCAATCCGGGAGCGAATTTTTATTTCAAGAGTGTATTTTGTCTGAGGTTGCAATTAAATAAGAGTAATGCTATGAAGATGTAGTACAGAATGCTAAATATAAAATTAAATGGATGATTGTAAAGAAATCAAATTACAGTAACATAAATGAAAATTCTTTGAAATCTTAACTACATCAATATGCAAACCATCGATTAGGGATACAGTAGCAGTAACTCCTTCCCTTAGAAATCGATGCAAGATAACCAATATGGGAGCTTGGAAGCAATAACCAGTGTCCTCTACAGTTGGTGATCTTATTCTTAAAGCAATAGAAATGGACTCAAACTACTTGCTTGATAAAAATAACTGAAAAGGAACTTCCTCTAATAACAAAATCTAGAAAGGAACAATAACTTATAATTCCCATGCATAAAAATTGTAACCCATCTATCTGCTAATCTAAAGCTATGAATCAAAAATGAACAATAAGCAGAAATGGAACATCAACATGAATTGAAAAGCGATTATAATTTTAACGTGATCAAGCAACTAATCTCCATACTCCAATCCTATCGACAGCCAAGACTACACAACAATCAATTATAACAAATCATAAACCAATAGAACAGTAACTAGAATTAAATACAGAACAACAAAGCTTTATAATGATGGAAAGGTAAATGAACAGCGAAAACATTTCTTGCAGATGATAAAAGTGCAATGCAACTCGTTAATTATCACAATGAATCTGTATTCAATCCAACATCAGTCAATCAACTCTGCAATTAAAATAAACTTTAAACACAACTTCACACAACAGTAAGCACAGATTAAAAATACAAACAAGAAGGTAATTCCACCAGATCCGGGCCCTTAGTGCCAGTGAAATATTTCTAGGCTACTTCAGAACTTAAAAGATGAAACGAAACGCGTCTTTGATATTAATCAAACATAAAGTATTACAAAGACTATTCTCTCAAAGCCGAGAGTCAATAAACAATATTACAGAGGAAATGTTTTAATATGAGAACTTCTGACTGATCCCCTAATCACTAAAGTACATTGCTTTATATATCAGACCCTGATAGACAAGATGAGGAATAATATGAGTTTGAACAACGATCCCTCAGGATCGAAGGATCCTGAGGGATTCACTCCCCTTCATTTAGTTATCATCTTCTTTAATTTGACCGAAGGCAAGCTGTCCCTTGCCTTTTCTTGGTAATGCGTTTGGATCTCCTTGTCTTTGGCTAGATTTGGTTTAATGCTGATGGAGCAGCAGTTGTATTAATCTTAGCCTTACCTTTGGTATAGTTGTTCACTTCGTCTAATTTCTGTTTTTGTCAACAAAAAGCAACATTTAGTCATATTGTTACAATAAACATAAACCTTTTCAATTCTACCATAATTATTATATTAAATTAGCTTCCCAAGGTAAAAATGAGTATGTCTATAGTAAAATAATGAGAAATTGTACAGTAATTTCATACCTTTTTCACTGCCCAACACTAGTGCAGCTAGAAAATTCCCAAGGAAGGGACTGCAGCAATACAAAAACAACACTGCTGGAAAATAACATAGTTCAGCCCAATGTTTGTAGGAGATCCATATAATGGTTCTTTAATCACTTATACATTAGCAAATATGGTTTATAATTAGGCCCATACAATGTACAAGAGAAAATGGAAGACTATACAGAAGAAATCCTCATAAATGAGGTACTACAACCACAAGAAATGTCTGAATAAGCTTGACAACGTTATTTTCATTGGATGAAGTAGAAGTATGTTACAACTCAGGTCTAGATTGGATATGTATACAAAATTATAGATCTATTTCAGATCTGTATACAAGAAAGGCTCCTTTATACACTCCCCTTGGGGATTTCAGCAAAACATGAATAATAGTGAGTAGATTTGAGATCTAAGTTGCAAATATGCAGTAATATTCAGAAAAATTATGAAGCATATGAATTAAATCAGATAATATCTTAACTAACATGGATTGGATGGCCAATCCATGGATCACCGCAATGAAAGGAAGAATCTAATCACCAGAGATCTCTCCTCCAAGATGATGCCAAAACTCCTTGCAACTCTGCTCTTGCAAATAATGAAGTACAGGGAAAGGGTCTGCATTGTAGACTCTGAGAATGCTTTGGCCTATTTCCAAGATCTGGATCTGGAGCTAAAATGTTCTAGAACACTCTTGTCAAAGGGATAGAAGGCTTTCCTAGTGAAAAGGGGTGCTAGAGATGCATAGATGTGGACAGATATATCATCCACTTGTTGTGGCTCACAATGAAAACCAAATCCTAAATAGGATTAGCACTGTAGGTGCAACTTGAAGGTTGGCCAAATTCCAGATAGTGGAAAAGACAAATAAGGCTCCTCCAAGAGCTGCTCAAGGAAGGAGGTGGGCCCGCTCAGAAACACCCAATGCTAAAAAATAATATTCTCAGCTAAGCAGCTAAAGAATGATATATGTCTAACGAGACAATATATTCCAGAAATGATCATCATCAACAACCCTCTCATGTTTCTTTCCTCTTCCTTTTATAAGATAAAAGCCTTGTCAAACCCTAAACCACTTCAATGAGTTAGCTCCTTTCACATGTGGAGCGAATTGCATTGTGCATCCATGAGGTACATTGCATCTAGATTGCGCTGTATATTTTTTCAAGGTTGACTCAGTCCCATAGTCAAAACCCATTCACACATGCAAGTGTCTATTTTACATGGCCCAGATTTGTCTTTGTTCACATGGGCATTGATTTATTCATTATTTTCAGGAGTTTTACATGTCCTCCTTTATTCATTTATTCAATCAACAGAAAATGAAATAGAATTGTATGTTCCTCTTAGTTTAGGCAGAGTAGGAATATTGCAATATCCCTCATATAACATTCCTCAACGATCCATCATTAAAAAAAAACCTTTATTAATGAATAACAGTCATGATCATGACGTAACCTAATTGTACACATCTCTTCAAGACCGTATCACTTAATTATTTCGTACATCTCACCATAAACCCTCCGTCAAATCCATAGCTCATTTCATTTCTACCAATTCCACAGCTTTTTCATCTTCATATTCTCTTCAACCAATTCATTTACACACCACAGAGAGGTAATCTTGAAGGTTGAGAGCATTCTGCAAAGAAGGAAGATGGGTGTGATTGTCAGAACAGGGCCAGTGGGGGTCAAATACATGGAGGGATATCCACAAGTTAAAGAGCTACTACATCAAGCTGTATGGTTGAAGTTTATAGAAAAGTTTGATGGCTTTCATAAAGAAATTACCAAATCATTTTCCAAATCTTTTGATGGAACTGAGGTGGAGATAGGGGACATCAAATTCACAATAATAGAGTCATTCTTGGCTGAAGCAACAGAACTTCTGAGGCATGAATATTGGTGGTTCAAGAACAAATAATTTCACAATGAGTCATAGAAGGTGATACTTAAAAACCAATTTATGGATATTTCAGTCTTTAGAAAGGGAATTCCAAGTACTGCTCTGAAAAGTAAATGGAGAAATATGCTGCTAATTCTGCAAAAGTTCATAACTTGTGAACGAAGGTATGGAACTATGTATGTTTATCACATCGGATTATTAATGAATTTTATAGAAAATGGTGAGATCAACCTACCCTTCTTTCTGCTCAATAGTCTAAGGAGAATGACTTCGAATGTACAGAAGATAATTCAATCTATAGAAACCACTATGCATCATCATGGCCTAGTGAAAATGCTGATTGAATTTTATGTAGGGAGCATAGGATACAATTGGGAAGATTTCCTTGTTAGGAATCATTTTCAAGAACAACCAGAATCACCACCCAAGGAAGAAAATGTCAGGAGAAGTAAAGGGAAGAAAATTGGTGTAATTATTGAAGACAGACCTAAAACTTCACCTCTGAAGGATAATGAAAAACTAATTTATGAGGAACTAACATAAATTAGGAAAAAAATTAAGGCCAAAGGGAATAAAAATAAAGATAATGAGGATGTAAATGAAATAAATGAAAGTCCTCAAAAAATAAGAAGGAATTCTAGACTCTGAGGCACTATGAAGAGGAAATTGTCTAAAGAAACTGAACTCATAAATATAGAAGAAGAAACTCCAATTACATCACCCATTGTTAATTCTCCTGAGTATAGCCCTCAAAATTCTCCTGCTTATCATTTTGAAGAAGGCTCCAGTAGAATATCTCCTAGTATAGATCTAGTTTAGCAGCAGATATATGATTATGTAGAGTCATTGGAAAGAAGTGCCTCAATAAACCAAGAAACACCTGTCAATCCACAAGAAACTCTAATTGAAACTCTTAAGCAAGATAATTATGAGTTAGAGACATTGAAAAGGCACATAAATAATGAGAATGAGATCTTGAAGGAACAAATAAAGTTGAAAAAGACAATGCAAGATGATACTACTCTGTAGCTACGGCTATTGCACAAGGAAAATAAGAAATTGAAGAAGAAGAAAAAAAGGTTGAATAGAGCAATCATAAACCTTAGATTCGAACTTCTCATGAAAAATCCAAGGATGACATTAACTTCAAAAAGGAACAGAAAAATAAGGTTGGATGTCTTAGCTGAAGTATCCGAGCATATGCAGTAAAAGGAATAACTCATAATTTTGGCAAAGTTGCATGAGGACATGCAGTGATTTTGCAGTGGGGGTATGTTGAGCCTCATGATTACCCCTTCTTTACAGTTTTTCTCATGACATTTCACCACTTTTCCATCATTTCATAAACCCTAATCAGTAATAATGCTAAGGTTTTTTCTCAGGGATACATTTAAAGTATTTTCATATTTTATTTTCATGATTTTTCTATTTTGATAAGTTTTTGCAAATTAGCTACAGAATGCAGCCTGTTCTACAGCTGACTGTGCGTTCCACAACTACTCTTATGGTTCACTAAGTTTTAGGCGTCATATGAGTAAGAAAACTACATGGGTTTTTCTATAATCCTTCCAACATGGATTCTATCCTACTTATTTGATCCAAATTGACATATGGAGGTGCCTAAACCTACGGTCAAAGTTACAAGTCAAAGAACATTACCTACAGCAATAGGACTCTTTATTTTCTCTTCAAGGCCAATCATGAGTCCAATAGTCCTATTATGATTGTAATTCAAGACAGACACCTATAGCTAAGTTAGGTCGCAATTAGTTATGTAATTCCTCATTAAAGAGTGGTTCCATAGAACCAAAGTTAAGTTAAGTTTTTAGTATAGTTCAGATTTGCAAGTAAAAACTCTATTTTCCAAAACTCTGTTTTAATAAAGTCCAATTATCAAGTGTTGGTTTGATTACACATTTGACGAACTAAAGAGTCAACCAAGTTGGTAGCAGAAGGCCCCTATTGCTAAAGGAGGCTTTTATTATGATTTTCAGTGAGCTTTATGTTATTCTGTTTAGTCATTTCTGTTTATGCTTCATTTCCAGTTTTTAATAGTTTAATGATAGATAGCAACTGTGAGGACTTGTCTTCCAAAATGTTTCAAGAAGATAGAAGTTCTATTTTCTAATTGAGATAATGATTGAAGTGTTGGAAATCATGGTTTTTTAGTTTAATATTCCGCCTTTCCATTTCCATAGAGTAGAATTGACAACTACTGTAAAAAATCAATATTCATAAAATCATTTCCAATACACCAAATCTATATTAATGGTTACATGTCTTCATGTGTGCAGTAGTTGAATTTATTTTCTGTCAGTTGCTTGCTAATAAGTAGGGGCATAGTTGATTTGTCCAAAGACACCTCAAAGGTTAATAGCTTCACATTTGAGTGATACTGATAAGTCAGTTATACATCTACTTAAATCTTATTTAGTTCTTGCATGTTTTTACTCTCAAGACCCTCATTTTATTGCAGCAATAATATTTCCAAAAACCACTCCACAAAGGAACATATTTGAACATATTTAGAAAGGATAGTTGAATGATTAAATGTAATGCAACTTCTGGGTTATTTACAGAGTTTTCTTAGTGCTTTAAAACAGATGTAATTAGCTTGCTTAGTTATTTCTTCAAAGAAGGTCACCCTTTACAAGTTCGATAATTGAACTAAGTTAGACGCATCTTAGATGCTTTTATTTTCATTCTTTGTCTTATGTTTTATAGCCTTGGCATGATAGAGTATATCCATGGATTAGGATTAAATAATCAATTAAATAGACACTTTGACTCACAACACTAGGTGTTAATCTAAACCTTTAGCTTTAGGAATAATTTCATGAAAATTAGATTAGCTTAAATATATGTCCATTTCTTCCTTCTAAGAGTCAAATTAGATTAACTTAAAATATTTTCATAGTCCTAGGTTAATCATATTAATAAATTAAAGAAAAAACCCCCAAAAACATTATAAAAACAAAACACAACGAAGTAAGAAATAAGCTACTTAAGCACATATGGTGCATCACACTTCATCAGTTTACTAGCCCTGGTTGATAATTAATTAAAGCAATTTAGGAACACTAAATTAACTAAACAACTCCCAATCTTCATCATTTGGAATTTGGATTTTCTTGAGCTTCCCGAAGTTCTCATCTCCTTCTGTATACCTAGAAAAATTTGGTTTAATGACAAACAAGTTTCTTATCTCATGCTACAAGTAAAACAAATCCTCAAAGCTTCTGAGTAAGACTTTTCTTATTGGAGTGCCTTGGCCACCTAACTTCTCAACTTTCTCCTTTGCATATTCTCTGATATTTTTATTGTAATCCTCCTGAGGCATTAATTTGTCATTGATGACCAAAATATTAGGCAAAATTCTTTGCCTCAAATTCTCAAATTTGACCATAAACATGGTTATGGTATTCTCACATTTTTCCTCAAGCTGCTTCATCAAGTTCTTTTTGGTGATGAATTTCCTTATCTCATGAATAATTTTAGTCCTATCAGTAATTTCAAGTTCTTCTAGCTCTTGCTTGTTTTTTTTGTTAAGAAACTTGGTCAATTATATATCTTGTTCTTGTTTGTTATCAAGTTCCTCCTTAGTCTTATGAATCTCTTTTAATGTTGCTTTGAGTAAATCTCTCTGTTCAAAAATCACTTGAATTGAGGGCCATACATCATTGATGGCTTCAATAATCTTGTTCCATAAATGATTTTTCACATATGAAATATTTTCCTTTAAGGTTAATTCCTTTTGTAACTTCTTCAATTCTTCATTTAGTCTGATAGCCTTTTGCTCATGTGTTTTGGCATTTATTTGAGCCAACTTGTTTGTATTTTCAAGGTTGTCAACCATATTTTTCAACTTGTTAATTTCACTTGTCTGAAGTGACATTTTTTCCATAACTTTCACTAGTTTGTTGGCCTCATCTCTAGGGTGAACTGTTGTAGTGGATGACTCTGTGGCTGATGTTGTGGATGATGTCACTGGCACTGCAGTAGCCAGTGGCACTTTCGGTGCCAACTCTTCTGCTAGAGTTGATGGCACAACTGTAGTGATCACGAGAATAACTATAGGAATTTCTGGTACTTTTGGTGTTTCTTTTTCATGGATAAGTTTATCCATTTGAGTCTCCATTTCTTTGATCTGTGTTGTTAGCTAAAAATTTAAATTCATCATGTCATCCTTCTCATTATATCCTTATATTATTTCCTTGGCTTGAGGATGTTCACTTGATGGAAATTTAAGTTGTTTCCTCAATGCTACAATGTCCTCATTTTTCTTTTTCACTAACTGCTCTGCTGCTTTGACATTTTTGGGGTCATATCCAACCTACAAGACCAATTCTTCAAAGGTTTTAATTTTGAGATCTTTAGCATATAAGGATTATTTGTCCAGTTTAATTTGATCTTTCATGTTTTTTATACTATTCTAAAGTTTCTGAACACTCATAGATTTGGTTGTAACAGTAGAGTATAACATCTCTGAACTCTGTCTATGAAATTCTATCTGATCAAGAGCATGTATTTTTTCTGTTTGAACTTCTAAATCAATCTTCTTATAATCTGCCACTGTTTTTGGAGTTTTTACTGTAGGCTGCAATACTGACATGATTAGCTTCTTGTTTGAATAATCAAAGGCAGAAAAAAGCCTATTTTGAACACTTGGTGTTTGTTTCAGATATTGAGAGTAGATATCATTTTTGATCTCTTCATTCTTTAATTTGATCTTTTTGTACTTTTCCCTGATATATAAAATTTTCACCTCAGTTGTTTGTGAGGATGAAGCTTCCGTGTTCTGTTGTTTCTCTATCAACTATGTATTTCCATTGTCAACCTATTATTCATTTCTTTTCTCTGTATTCTACTCATTTCTGATAACAGCAGCAACATCTGTGTTGGTGTCTGGGAGATCTGTTTCTTGAACATCAATGGTTACCTTATCTTTACCTACTGAATCTGTTTTATGCATTTTATTATATCTTATCTTGAACCTAATTTTAGTAGAGGTTTCAGCAACATAAGTTTCTTCTTCTCTTACCCTCTTGGTGGCTATTTCTGTCTGATTTGCAACTTGTAAAGTGTGACTAGTATCACTTTTCTTCACTGCATCTATTAAAATATTCTCTTTCCACTCAATCTGATTGGCATATTTCTCCATCTCTAGTTTTTTCTCTTGTATATAGGGTGGTAGCTTACAATTAACCCTCATTTTACTTAGTATCCCTTGTGTATCATAATTCCAAGAAAAGATTTCTTCAAACCTGTATTCAAAAAACTTCTTAGCTGCTTCTGCCTTTGCATCTCTATGATTTCAAATGAATGGTCTCACTTGATTCTTCAATTTAAACTGTTTTTTCTTCTTTGCTGCTAGGAAATTGATAGAATCAGAGTTTAATATTTGCCTGATATACTCCAAGGAAAAAACCCTCATTGATACAAATTTGGGTAGCTTTTAGGGTAACAAATAGGATCTAAACACTCTAATCTCAGTTTTTTTTTCATACAAGTACCAATTATCAGTCTTGGTATGCTCAGAAAATTGTAAAATCTTCTTCATATCATCATTTGTCGATATTTTTATTGTTGGATGGATGAAGAAGTCTAAAAACTCTGCATAGGTGAAATTTGTGGACTCTTTCCTGATCAAAAAGGTCCATAAAATAATTGAAATAGGATTCCCTTCTACATCAAGCTTTTGAAGGGTTAATAGAAAATTGTCTGCTTGAAAATACAAGAACATGTGGAAAAGGAAGGATGTGTATCTAAGCACTCCTTCAATTGGCAGTTTAACTAATTGGTCATGAATATTATCATCAATATACCCAGCACAATCAAAGATAACAGATGGGAGTTGTCATAGGGTGAGAGTGGATAGGAAACATAAAATGGATTCATATGTATGTCCATCAGTAAAGTACCTTAGGATGAAAGATAACATCGAAATTACATGCCTAGAACCCTCTGGAAATTTTGAGGTGGAGTATGGAGGATTAATTTGAGGAATTTCCACATGAAAGGGCATGAATATTTGGAAGATTTGGAATATTTTAGGAAAATCAAGGCCAATATACATCTTGGTAAGTGCTTCAATGGACAGGAGAATTGCTTGAGGATTAGGCTTGAGTTGTAACATTTGATTAATGGATTCAACAGTAATGGTAAAAAGTGCTTCTTTATTTGCATTGACTATTTCTCTTTGCTCAGGTATATAATGATGATGACATAACCTAATGACTTCTGGGCATGAGTGGGTAACTGGAACAACATATCTGGGCAAGTGTGATTCCCAAATTTTCAACATTATCCAAATATTTTTCATAGCTTCAGTTGTGAAGTTCCAACAAATTAAATTCTACAACGAGATCTAATATCTTATAGTCAATATCTGCTAATGAAGTGTTCTAAATATCTAGAACAGGGGGTTGTAGAGGATTTATAATTATGGCAGTCTTAGAAGACACAACTAGAGTAGGTTTAGGCATTTTGAAACTTTTTGGATTACAAAACTTTTCTTTTTAGATTTTTCTGGCTACTTCTGCAATATTAAACAGTTTGCAGAAGTATTTTTACTCTGATAGGGATTTCTTTGATGAAAATAGGTAAAAATATGGCATTTCCTTGGGCTTTTTCTTTCAATTTTGGACTCTCAATTGGATTTACAGGCTTTTACTGGTTTAGAAATAGGAAACATGAGTTTGTTGAGATTTTTCAATGAGTAATTGGGTAAAAACTCTTTCGAGATTAAGGAAAAGAGGCTTAGGCTACCTTCAGAGGGTTTTGGGGCTCAATTTAGAGTTCAAAACAATGCGCAGCATAAACATGGTTTCTTCAGAAATTTTGATAGGGTTTGGCCTGATTTTTGGATATTTTAATAAGTTTGTTTGGGTGGATTCAAGCTCTGAATGTAATTTTTCTTTTAAAAGGTCCTTTCAAATTGAAAGAGGTTTAATTTCTGGAAGAATACCTGTCATACGTAGGTACTGGGCTTTGAAGACGTATCTGAAGGTTTTGAACAATTTTTGTGGTGTCTTTTCAATCTCTAGAGCAATGCAAATCTCCTTAGCAATGCTCAATAAGTTCCGACTGAAATTTGTAGGTTTTTGGCCTAAAAAATGGCGGAAAATGGTTGTTTCAAAGTAGGAATGGCTTATATATTGGTTACGCGCAGAAAAGATATAAAATCAGTGTACTTACAACATTTTTTAGGCATATTAGTTTAACAGACGCTTGCAATAAATGGCAGTCATATAAAAAATGACGGTTTTCGGGTTCAAAGGATATAAAACTGCGAATGATTATCGTGTTCATTTTAGGTGGTAAGTTGGTTTGGAGGAAATGAGTGCGATCTAGTAGGAAGTGACCACGTGGAGGAGGGAGAAATTCAAATACCACCCATTTCGCATAGAATGAGATGGGGAATATCGCGCAACTTTATTTTTGATTTAGTTTTCTAGCCATTGGATCATGGGGTTCAATTGCGAACGACCCTGATCTATTGTGAAAGTTGCATCAAGATTTTAGGAGTGGGGCCCAAGGTTTATATATGCGGAGGGATCTGTTTATAAAATTTATGAATATGTATTTATCTAAATTTTATACCTTAGGGTTATATCATAGGTGGGGTAAGATTTATATGCAAAAATCAAAACATTTCACAATGTTTTAATCAATACATATGCGCGGGTTTATTATATATTTTTTAAATGTTTTATATTTGTTTAATAACTATAGGGGAGAGGTATTGTGTTTTATCGATAGGTTTAAACCAATGGGATAATGGAGGGGTTTATATTTTGCACATGTGATATTTAAAAATTGGCTTAAACATAAAATAAAGGGTTTTGTGGGTTGTTTTAAATGTAAGGGTTTAATATCATACGGGAGGGTGTAATTTAGGGTTTAAATAAATAAGTTAGAAGTTAATATGAAAATGGATAATGTATATAATGAATAAAATACATATTTTAACACTAATTAAAGTGCAAAATAAAGCATACATTGTCTTTGTTGTATCTTTCACATTTTAACTTAGGATAAATGCATTTTATGGGTTTTTGAATGATTTTTGAAAGGAAATGAAATTAGTTATTTAGGGTTTTACTTTTACTTAGTAAAAATGGGTTTTTACTTAGGAAAAAGGGATTATGATTATGGATGAAGGGTAAATGTTGATGAATATGGGTTTTATGTAGGAATTCAATATTTTTAACCAATCAGTTATGGAGCCTTAGGTCCGATCCCAACAAAAGTCAGAGAAATGCTCTGAGCCTTTTTAACTCATAGTTTAGAATAATGAATCATTGTGGGGGAGGGGAAATTAGTTATTTTTTCTCGATGATGCTTTATTACATGCTTTCACAACTACTTTCTACCTACCCATCTTTATTTCTAACATTTTTTACTTCATTTTCATGGGTGCATTTAGGCTTGCAACCCTAAATCAATTTTCTTTCAAAGCATAAAAACTATATAATTCTAACCTTATTTCCTCTGAGGGCTTAGATTAAACTGTTGAGCTCCTCATTTATTTTCTATCTTATCTACCGATTTTTCAAGTTTATACTGTTTGACATATCTTTATTCTATATCTAAAACATGAAATTCAAAGCATGAAATGTTAAGATTAAGGTATTTAACTGATCATGGATTATGGCATTTATTGACAATCTGCACATAATCATTATTCTTGCAGTAATGTAAATAGTAGTGGCATTTTGACTTGCTCACTGTTAGGTCTTACTTTTATCTCTTTTTTATTTTGGAGTCTATCTTTTTCTAAGTCCTTTGATCTTTCTTTTAGGACTTTTACCCTTTTTTTATTTTTATTATTTTTTCATTGTTCAAAGTATGGGAAAACAACTTGTAGAAAGCAAGGTATGTACATATTTATAAGACTATCAAAGTCAATTCAAAAATTATGAACCATATTATTATAGGACCCTAACAACTTGTTCATTCGCGGTTGGTGTAAAGCCATTTTGAACAGTGTCCCATACTTTGTAACCTTGCACCAAGAGATACACCTCCATTCTTCCTTTCCATAGTGCATAATTATTTTCATTGAACAGAGGTACACCATTCTCGGTATACTCCATTACCTCCTTCAAGCTATTAAACTGTTATTGAAGGAACCAAACTCTGATTCCTATTGTTGTAAATACTGAGAGGAGGGGGGGGTGAATCAGTATTCATTTCAATTAGTATTATTATTAATATTTCAAAGCATTATTTAATATTCAATTATTATCAATTTTCGTACAATGATAGAAGTAAACAAAAGGAACAAAAATGCACACATATTTTAAGGTGGAAACCCCCTCCAGGACAAAAACCACTTGAATGATTTTCCAATAATTGTTTAATATTTAACTCCAATTAAAAAGAAAGATCAAACTTCCTAGAATCTAGAAAAGCATTCTTCTCCAGCTCCACTGCATGGACACTCCAACGTCTGAGATTCTTCAGTAGTCAACTGAACAGATGCCCCAATACCTAATGAGATACAACTCACCCAAGCACCACCCTACCACCCTATAGAAGAATATAATAAGAATGGGCTCTTGTACCAAGGAAAATGGTCCTCTTTACAATGATATAGAACGATGTACAAGTAGAAGACACACTAGACCATAACCCTAACTATGAAACAAACACCTAATGATGATCCTAGACCTCCTGACACTACCTCTTCAATTTTTTGTAGATAAACACTTGTACAAATTTTAAAATGATGTTTTTAGAATGACTCAATATAGTGATACCTCTAAAATAACTTCATGCAGTGCTGCCCACTTGAAGACAACTTGTGGTGAACTTCTTATTGTTTTTCTACACCTTGATTGTTGCTCTTGTCATGTTACCCTTTCTCACTCTTCAGAAAATTAGATCATGCATTGAGTCTTATCTTGATGAATATATAATACCTGCAAAAATGCTTCAAGGAAATACCCATGACAAGATAATAGAAAAACTTACCTCATCCCGCAAAGCATATGTCAGTGCTAAACAAAAAAATAAATTAGAATAAAAATAACCTAATGCAATTAAAATATGAACATGCATATACAGAATATAATTACCTGGATCTTACCTCTGTTGCATCATTTTTCTACACCTTGCTTTGCTTTGCTGCCCTAGAAAGTCTGGTCCTTTGTAGCCCTTGAAAGCACATGATCTAGATTTTTCTTTCCTTCTAGGAGCTTGATATTGAATCTTATGTATATTTATTATTTTAGATCCCAAATATGTGATTTTTGGTCCTGTAGTAACCCTCTGAGTCTTATTTCCAATGGAATAGGTCTGACCTAATTTGGATTCTTCAAGACAAAGTTATGCCCAATCTCTCACAATGACCTAATTATGAACTAGTCTAGAAGAGAAAACTTTTACAACATGCCAAGTGTCATTTTTCTTCCTTCGGATCTGACATTAATAGATAGAAAATTATAGCTAGTTAAATATCTACCACTTTTTACATAATTCCAATCCGATGGCCAGAGAGAGAGTTATGACGATTTTCCCAAGGTCACCTCTTTGAGATGAAGTTCAGGAGCCTGCAAAAACCCTAACTTCCATAGATCATATCTCTGAAAATATTCCAAACCATGATCAGAAATTGTTACACGAGCTTCCTCAGGATTTCGGCTTCGTGTGATAAAAATTTCAGCTTTCTACCTTTGTATATGAAAAATTATAGCGAAAATTCCATGATGACATGTTTCCAGTAGAGAAATCCCTACATGAAGAGGATATGAGGATCATAAATTATATAAATGCTTAGGTTGAGAGGGTATTCAACAAGTGAACGTGGGAGGAATTTTAGGAGATTAAAAATTATTAATTATTGGTTGTTCAATGACCACAACCAATGATTAGTTACATGCCACAACCCCATGGGATTTTATCCCACTATCTAGGGTTACTAACTTCAAACATGAATATCTCTCAAACCGTAAAGAATTATGTGGCTTGCCATATATCAACAAAAACATCTCAATATGTAGAAACCATAAAAAATATTACTGAATCAAAATATAGTAATTTAGTAGATCAAAATTCCCATTAAATATCAGGGTAGCCCCTGGTGTTGCCTAGGTTGACATCAATGACAACCACTGATCAAAAAATTGATACCTACAAGTAATCCTGATGTAGCTGCTTGATCCTTCTCTTCATTGCTTGATCTTTGCTTCCTTTTTCCTTCTTTGACATTTCTTTTCTTTCCTTCATCTAATGAAAGAGTCATCCAAGAATACTCTAAATGTCTGAGAGAGAGAGAGAGATCCATGCTAAAAGTAACAAAGAGCCATGTACTGATCCTCAGCAGCCCTTTTACCAATGAGGACTCTAATTTCTTTAATTTTCCATTATTTTCCTTTAATTTCCTCCTCATGTAAAAACTGTGACCTTTCACCTTTGTTTTCTCCTATTTCCCATTATTTTCATAATTAAAATGCCAATTAATTTCTCTTTCTTTTCCAAAGCCTTTGTCATTTATTTTTCCAATTTTCCTTAGCCATAATAAACCAAACGAACACCTACATTTGGCTTGGAATACGTGTCCCACGACTATGATCTTATTTTTCCTTTATTAAATTTTTACATGAAGTTTTTAACTCGGGGTTGTTACATGGGTAGTTAAAGATGACTGAAAATACTTAATCATTTATGATAAAAATGGACGAAAATATCAACTTAAATATAAGACCAGTAATATTTGTAAGAGAGAATGTTGGAACGTTGTGGGTGAAAATGCTTTACAAATACATATTTATGTTGTATTTAACTAAAATGGATATAGTGTAGGAATGTTACTATCACAATAGCCATTGATGATGACAATGACACTCTATGGAATCCTAATCAGGTGCTCAAGATTATGCTAAAAAATGAAAAATTTTGGAATGGTGTGGATCCTGAATGATTGTATAGATCTCATCGTTATGAATTTGGCACAACTCATTTTGCAGAAAACTGACACCATCTGCTCTCGGAAACGAGTTATGATCGTTTTCCGAAACAAGAAAAATTTTAGAAAAATTGCGAAAGGTGCCCAGTCAATAGTCCATATAGCTGACTGGGAATGGTTGAATATTCAAGATTTATTGGACATGTTTGAATAAGCATTGGACCAATCTGGTCACACGATATATCCAATTTTTGTTGGGGCTTGTTGGCAGATTTTTATTGGGTGGTTGGTGGCAAACCACAGGCTGCCACGTGGCCCAACAACAGGATGCCACGTGGTTGCCCGGGGGCCACAATTTTTTTTTTTAAGTTACAAAATTAACTCTACCTAAATCAACCGTCGTACCTAGCATCAAAAAGTTCAAAGTCTTAACCGTTGGGACCACGATGCTTTTTGTTAAACCTTATGATCAAACTTGTATTTAAATATTCATACGACAGAGGTTCAGGGTAGGGGCCAGGGCTTAGCCCACCTGCCGCCCTCCACATACATACCATATGACTACCAGCTGGGAACCATGAGCATAACGCGACAGAGTCCATCGGTTAATTAAAAAAAAAATAATTAACCACGATAATAATCATTTAAATTTTGGGTTTTACGCGTTGTTGGGAATTTTAACTATCTGGAAATTTCTCCCATAATTCCATGAAAATGGTACTCAGTTAGTTGAAATAAGGGAAAATTTGTAGGATGATTCCAGATTTGGAGAATTTGTGGGGTGATTAGTATCAAAGCTAGGGAGGCTCATAAATTCTTTAGTTTTTTATCAATTTTGGAGCAGAAAGAGGTTAGACTGGAATTTTTTATAGTTCTGGAGATGATGGAACATGTTTTAAATCCATTTGAGCAATGTAAATGTATGTAATCACCATTTTTAGCATAATGATATAGGGCCAAGCCATTGGAAGATGGACCAAGGAGACATAGCCCAAGAGGGGTGAACTCCTTCATCACTTGTTGTGTTGTAGTTATTTTTATGGTGCATTTGTCTGTTGTTTTGGCTATTTCAGAGTTTTAAATTCATGCTTTATTTGTTTAATAATTTAACATAATGGCCCATAAACTCAATTTTTAACACTTGTAATTTATAAACCCTCAAGAACATTTACATTAAGATCTCATAGATAAATTTTGGTATTAGTTCTTAGGTTTTATTTGTTGTTGTGAGGATTTAATTCTTTTCAAGTGTTTCTTATTCTTACAAGGTTGAATCTCAAGCGAGGAGAAGGAAATCTTCTGGTTACAAATCCTCAAGTTAGGTCAAGGACAAGAAGAGAATTTTTTCCACAATCTCCACCACAAATTCTTCCTCAAATTGCAGTTGAAGCTTCAGCAAGCATGTCTCATGAAGGAGGATCTAATATTATGTCAGATGAAGAAAATAATTTCATAAAAGCTTTCTTTGGCATGACTAAAACAGTCACAAGGTTCTCTATGAAGAGAGAAATTCAAGATTGCAGGGTCAAAGTTCCAAACCTTCAAAAGGAGAGGGTTATTTTGGAGGTTTTTCCCTCTAAGATAATTGGGATCAATAATTATGCCAGAGAATCTATAATATTTTGTTTTGTTTTAATTTTGGGATAGTTTTGATGACCAATTCATAAAACAATTTGAAAGAAACTGTGTTTAAACTTTTAGATAGTATTAATTAATAGAACAAATGGTTGTTGCTTTATTCCACATAGTAATTTAGATTTTGTAGGTGATTAAGAAAAATATGTAGGAAGATACTATTATTTAATTATTCAAATAGAATATCTCAAATGATCATAAGTGTGAAAACTTTCAAACAATGTCTAAAAGTTTAACAAAACCTATTTAGCATTATGAAGATGTTGATAATTTATTGATGAGAGGGACTTACATAAACAAATATCTCAGTAAATAATTCTCTAATATAGATAATAACTTCAGGAGAAATTTAAGACAACTGAGATTTAGTTAATATTATTATCCATTTATCTTCATAACAATTAAATGCATGTAGAAAACAATATAAAATAATAAGCAGGAAAAACTCATAAATGAACAAGGATGTATGAAACAAATCATGAATCATTCTTTCATTATTAATGATTAAAATATTGTACACTTCTACTTACAAAAATTCTCATCCAAGGGCACAACCCTTAATAACTCGATAATGAGTGTTATTTATACTAGTTCTAGGACTAAGAAACTATCCTAAACTGATTACAAAAATAGTATTATATGACAAAAATAAGGAAACTGTTGGATGATGTGTCCCTGTTTTGAAGGAGACTGCTGATGACTTGGCAAAAAAATGTCGTTGTGCTGATGACTAGACCAAAAAATGATGCTATTTTGTTGTGTTACTAGAATTTACAATTACTCAATGATATCACGCAATTTATCCCATATTTAATCGCTTGGGATTTCTAAATTTACCATTTTCCTAAATACCTCATCCACTTCTATTTATCTTTCGAAAGTGGGATTGCTAAGGAAAAGATGCTTGATCTCATGTTTAATGCTCAAATAAAACTCTAAGGCTTATAGGAAAGCCTTGCCTACAATGTGTCTTTTGATCGTTGCAAATTTGGCCTTGTTGGTTGCAATGGTGTATAGTTTCTTACAACAGTCTTCAAGTTTGATCAGCTTATCATCCATAGCTACCAATCCCAGTAACCCTTTTTTTATTTAAGACATTGAAATTGGTATGAAACCTTTGGGAAACAAGGTCCATAGTTTGACATTTGGTCTCTAATAGATTTATCAAATTCTTCTTTTCTAATACCTTCTTGATTTCCAAAATTGTGGTTGTTTTATTAGAAATATTGATTTCTTCAAGATATTCTCTATTCTTTGAATTTAATACCTTGATAATGTCTATTGCTTCTGATGGCTTGGTGTTCAAGGCTAATTTTTGTACTTCAATCTTTGTTCTACATCTTGTTATAAGTTCTTGTTGCTCAAATATAATTTGTATGGATGGCCATACTTCTGTTATAGCTTGGTTGATGTCTATCCAGATGCTTTCCTTGGCTTGGGCCAAGGTATTAACAATTAATGATTCACTTTCTAGATTTTCAATTTTGAGTTCTAGTGTATGTGTCTTTTGCATTTCTGCTATATACAAAGTTTCATTTTTGACTTTCTACAACTCTATATTCTGAAATTTCTCTAACATCTCTTCATTTTGTTGTTTTTGAAAAGTCAATTATTCTACCAATTTGGTTGAATCAACCATTGTTTATGATGATGGAGCTATTTCTGATGATGAATATGCATATGTTCCTGCAACTGATATGGGAATTATTGTGGTTGGAACTAAAGCTACCTATGTTTATTCATTTTCCTTAAGGAGTCCTTCTATTTGTTATTCATTTTTCTTAATTTTCATGTTTTTCTGAATGATGGGTTTGAGCATCTTATCCCTGTTATGTTCATTCTCTGCAATTTATTTAGTCATTATATCTTCAGTAGAGGGCAACTTCAACTACTTTATCAAGGCTGCAATGTCTACATTCTTATTTTTGAGACTTTCTTCAATTGCATTATAGTCCTTTAGATCCTCTCCAATTTTTACTATCAAGTATTCTAAAGTCTTTATCTTTGTAGCCTTAGAAAATGATGACAATTTTTCAATCTTGAGCTGAGATTGAACATTTGAAAGTGTTGTTCTGAGCTTGGAGAGGGAAATTGTTGTGGTGGTCATGGTAGAAAATGAAATTTCACCAAATTTCCTGTGCATGTCCATATGATTGATAGGATGTATTTTACTGGTGTCAAGTGAGAAAATGATATTCTTGTATTCAAAAGGATACCTTGGAAGTGGAACCGAAACTTGTAAGAATGCCATCTGCATTCTTCCTTTCTCACTCTCAAAGGTTGAAAGCAGTCTGTGTTGTGAGGTTGATGTCTGCTTCCAGAACTGGTTGTAAACATTAGCTTTAAGAGTCCATTCTTCTGTTTGATCTCCAGGAACTTTGAAAAGATGTTATGCTCATCTCTAGAGGTGTTTTTTGCAGCTTTAATTAGTTCCATAGGGTCCTTCGAAGGAAAAATAGGAGGAGGAGTATTTGGAACACTGGTTCCAGCTGATGTAGTTTGTGATGTTGAAACTTCAACCTCTTCAAGGTCAATTACCTTTGATGGTCCTCCCTCTGTTAATGATTTCAAAACATTTTTTTCTTTCTTTTGTTAGAGAATGAATTCTTGGATAACTTCCATATCAGATGGAGTTTCTTATCTTGCCCTTTTTAGTTGCTTTCTCTAAGGAACTAGAGTTTGCACATTTGAAGTTGACAAAACTTGTTCATCTGCTTCTTGTAATGTCCCTTCAGAACACTCTTATTGATTTATAAAATTTTCGATATCTGGCCTTGGGGTATGACTATAGGGAGTTGTTTTAAATTCAACTATGAGAGTAGAGATGATACCATATGGGTCATATGACCAGGTGAAGCTAGGCTAGAAATTCATCTTCTTCAATAATGAATCTTCCTCTGAACTAGCTAATTTGGTATTGCAAATAAATCATCCAATGTTTTCCTTCATCTTGAACTGTTATTTTCTTTTACCTAACAAAAAGTGAAGTTCATCCATGTTTATCATTTTCGTAATATATTCTAGAGAAATATTCTCATAGGAACATATTTAGGCAGCTTGTATGGTGCAATCTCACATCCATATATGCTTCTTTGAGTATAATTTTTATACAAATACCAATCTCCTGTTTTGGTTTGTTCACTAAGTGTAAAACTATTTTAATTTCCTCTACAATCCTTGGTTTTATTTGACTGCTTAGGAGTTGTTTTACTGGATGTATGAAAGAATCCACAAACTCTGAAAATGTTAACTTTTTTGATGTAGCTCTAACAATTTCTATGCAATGAATCTTTGATTGATTGACTGCTTGATCATCCTACTTGCTGAGCTGAATGGGAACTCGATCTCCTTGCTACAAAAGAAACAGGTGAATGATAATATAACTTTATCTAAATGCCCCATGTGTAGTAAAATTCATAAATTGTTCATGTATATTTCAAGCCAAAAAATGGTTGAAATTATACATGAACGTTGGTTGTTGTTCATTTTTGAAAATGGAAAAGAGCCCAAGGATGAGTTCATCAACTGATTGGTCATCCTGATATCCTAATAGGTAGGAAAGTAGGGAGATATAGTGTCTAGAGGCGTCAGGAAACATAGAGGATGGGTATGATGGATTTTTTTTTGGGTAATTCAACATCCTTTGGTAGAAAAATGTCAAAAATAGAAGTTCTCTTTGGGAAGGTAAACTTATGGTACATATCCATAAGTGTGGATGGTGAAAAATGACTGAGGTCAGATTGGGGAATGAGAAGCATTTGATTGATGGTTTTAGCAGAGATGGTTATCAGAATGTCTCCATTCTGGGCCACCACTGCTCTTTTGACAGAGTCATAGTGAGCTAGACACCATGAAATCAAATCAGGGAATTCATTTTTTTTTGGGAAGCTAAATAAGGGGAGAAGTGACTCCCAGAATCTGATATGGTCCTCTTTTTCTAAATACTTTTGCTTGAGCCAAAAGTGGAGTTCATGAAAATTGAACTCACACTGGAAATCTGTAACCTTAAAGAGGGCACATGCAAGAGGAATGAGGTCAAGATTGACCTAGACTGTGGGAGAAGGGATTTATTCTACAATCTTCTTCTTAGTTTTAGATTTTGGGGCCATGTCAATATTTTTAGAAGAATGACAAATCAAAAGAGATAGTGTTTTCAAGAAAAATGAGAGTGGCAATGGCTTGATCAGATGATAGTAAGCATGGTGACAACTCGATCAGACAATGGAGGCGACTATGAAAATTTTCCTACAATCACACCAATGTATTGGTCAGGAAAAAGTGAGAACTAGTGGGGCAGAGAGTGATTTATAGAATGTAATAATTGTTAATGGTTTAATGTGATTGTAGTAGCTTAAATGGGACTTGAAGCGGAGGGATGACGTGCAGGCCAATGGTTTTGGAGTAGGGACTTCAACATGCGAATAAGAAGGTAGAGACAGGACAGGGTTGTAACGGTTAAGTTGATTTGTCAACGGGTATATGATAGGTGGCACCATGACATATGCAGAGGGTAAACGACCATGGTGCATCATGAATGATTTTTTAGGTGCCACGTACACTTTTTAGAGCGGCCATTAAAACCACTTTTCATCTTCTTCAATAATGCATCTGCCTTTGAACCAACTAATATGGTATTGTAGATAAATGATCCAATGTTTTCCTTCATCTTGAACTATTATTTTATTTTATCTAACACAAAGTGCAGGTCATCCATGTTTATCATTTTCCTAATATATTCTAGAGAAAATATTCTCATAGGAACATATTTAGGCATCGTGTATGGTGCAAGCTCACATCCATATACACTTCTCTGAGTATAATTTTTATACAAATACCAATCTCCCATTTTTGTTTGTTCACTTAATTGTAAAATTATTTTAATTTCCTCTCCAATCCTTAGTTCTATTTGAATGCTTAGGATTTTTTTTACTATATGTATGAAATAATCCACAAACTCTAAAAAATGTTGACTTTTTTGATGTAGCTCCGACAATTTTTGTTCAATGAATCACTGATTGATTTACTCCCTTATCATCCTGCTTGCTGAGCTGAATGGGTGGCAATCAATCTCATTGATAGAAAAGAAATAGGTGAATGATAATAGAACTGTATCTAAATACCCCCTATGCAACAAAATTCATAAAATTTTTATGTATATTTTTTGCTAAAAATTGGTTGAAATTATACATGAATGTTGGTTGTTGTTGATTTCTAAAAATGGAAAAGAACCCAAGGATTAGTTCATCAACTGATTGGTCATCCTGATATCCTAACATGTAGGAAAGTAGGGAGATATAGTGTCTATAGGCCTTACGAAACATAGAGGATGGGTATGGTGGATTTTTTCTTGGGTAATTCAACATCCTTTGGTAGAAAAATGGCAAAAATATGAGCTCTCTTTGGGAAGGTAAAATTATGGTACTTATCCATAAGTGTGGATGGTGAGAAATGACTAAGATGGTTAGATTTGGGAATGAGAAGCATTTGATTGATGGTTTGAGCATATATGGTGATTATAATGTCTCCATTATGGGCCACCACTACTCTTTTGACAGGGTCATTGTGAGCTTAAGACCATGAAATCAAATCAGGGAATTCATGGGTTTTGGGGAAGGTAAAAAAGGGGAGAAGTGACTCCTAGAATCTGATATGGTCCTATTTGTCTAAATACTTTTTCTTGAACCAAAAGTGGAGTTCATGGAAATTTAACTCACACTAGAAATTTGTAACCTTAAAGAGGGCATATGCAAGAGGAATGAGGTCAAGATTGACCTAGGTTGTGGGAGCAGGGATTTCTTCTACAATTTGCTTCTTAGTTCTAGAATTTTGGGCTATGTCAATATTTTTATAAGAATCAAAGAGTAAAAGAGATAGTGTTGTGAAGAAAAATGACAGTGGAAATGGCTTGATCAGATGATAGTAGGTGTGGTGACAGCTAGATCAAACAATTAAGGCGACTGTGCAAATTTTCCTACAATCACACCAGTGTACTAGTCAGGAAAAAGTGAGAACTAGTGGGGAAGAGGGTGATTTATAGAATTTAATCACTGTTAATGGTTTAATGTGACCATAGCAGCTTAAATGGGATTTAGAGAAGATTTTTGATGTGGAGGCCAACGGTTTCGGAGCAAGGGCTTCAACGTGTGAATAGGAAGGCATAGAGGGAAAAGGGTTTTAACGGTTAAGTTGATTGGTCAACGGGTATATGGCAAGTGGCACCATGAGAGTGGTAGAGTGTAAACGGTCAAGGCATAGGATGAATGACCGTTTAGGTGGCAGGGAGAAACCACGACGAAAGTCAGAGGGGAGTGTAGTGGT
This sequence comes from Pinus albicaulis, assembly GCA_034641835.2. Lineage (NCBI taxonomy): Eukaryota > Viridiplantae > Streptophyta > Pinopsida > Pinales > Pinaceae > Pinus > Pinus albicaulis. Next base: position 148,439,037 of record CM076584.1, read on the forward strand.
TTCAGGTTTTGAGCAGAGGGGGTGCAAATTTTGGAGAGGGCTCCATGTACACTTTTTAGAGTGGCCATTAAAACCGCTTTTCAGAACCCACCCCCCCCCCGCCAAATTAACACGAAATGGCTGAGGGGGTTGAAAAATATCCCTTCGTTATTGATCTGGGTGAGGGAGATCTCAACTGTCAAAAATTGATCGCTTCATATTACATCTGACAAGACACATTTTGTCATTTACTGACCTTAGGTTTACAATGAATTACATCTGCCATATAACTTTAGGTTTAATGTTAAATAAACTAATGAAAAATAATTAATAACAATTAATATATTTAACTTTTTAAAAGGTGCATTTGAGCTTGAAGCGATACATTTTTTCATTTTTTTGCACTAAAGCCTTTATTTTTTTCTTTGGCATTCTAAAATTTAAAATTTTTTTTTGCCTTCATTCTTTAGGGTAATCTAAACCAACATTTTATTTCATATGGATGTATAAAATACAATAAACCTAACCTTTTTTAATTTCTTTTTTTTTCTTTCATCCATATCATATCTTAACATTTTTTTGAATTTATTTTGAGTTTATATGCTAACTTATCAAATCTAGATAATGTTACAACAAGAGGAAAAGGAGGAGATTATGACAATCCTTCAAAAGGAAATGGTGAAAAACCAACCTCTTCTCCTCCATCGTCTTTGCCTCCATCCTCCCCTTCATCTTCTTCCTCTTCCATAACCACTGTTACTCAAACATATCCACATACCCCAAGGTTTCATGGTAAAGCTCCCTTATGTAAACTTGATATCAAATTCGAACTGCCTATGTATAATTGTGAAGTGAATGCTGAAATAATTCATAATTGGGTTCGCGAACTTGAAGTTTATTGCAGGATTAAGAAGAGAAAATATTATGAAAAAAATGTTCAATTAGGATCATTAAGGTTGGAAAGTGTTTCTTTGATTTGGTGGGAAGCCAAAACATAAGAGGATATGAAAAAAACATAAGAGGTCTCAACATCTTGGATATATTTTATTGTTGCACTTAGAAGACAATTTTATCAATTAGCTTATATGCAAAAGGATATTATGGATTGGCATAATTTTAGATAACTAAAGGGTAAAAATGTGGAAAGTCACAATCAACAATTTAGAAGAAGGTGTTTGATACTAGGTGTCAACTTGAATTCACAAGTCACTTTTTTGGAATATATTGGGGGTTTACACAGTTACTTAAGACATAATATCCTTATGTTTAATCCTAGAAGTTTCGATGAGGTTTGTGTCCAGGCAACACATCTTGAAGCAAGAGGGAAAAACATTCCACAAGAGGGTAGCAAGAATCCATTCACAAGTGGAGACAAGGTTAAGAGTATGTTCAAAGGGAAATGAAAGAAGAATGCATCTGTCAAGAAGGAAGGAGAGAAATTAACATGCAAATATTGTTCCAAAGAGGGTAATGATTAAGCTCATTGTTGGAAGCTTAATCCTAAGATGAAACCAAAGAATTTTAACAACAAAGGGAAGCAAAAGAAAACTATAACTACACAACATGACCTAGGCTCCAATTAAGGACGTGAAAAAAATATCACAACAATGGGAATGAAAGGTAAGGACATAGCCAACACTGGCTCTTTGATGCTAGGATTCTGGGTTAAATCAGATCCTAGCATATAAAACTCATGTGCTACCTTCAATCTTAAAAATCTCATCTATTTATTCGTTAAGAAAACATTTTGCAACTTAAAATATAGATACAGAAAGGAGAGCCATCCAAACAAAATTTATGGCATAATAATAAGCATAATGAAATTTACAAACTCAAAACATCTAGCCGAATATTACAATGAATGGCCTTTCGGCTCTCGGCCCTTTAAAAAAAAACTCTCAACCCATTTCTCACTCTCTCTGTATTCCTCACTTATTTTTCATCCTCACACAACCCTCCTATTTATACATAAATATGAATTTATTCCACTCCATAAATTCCTGCACACAAATCTCAACTAAAATCTAAATTAGATTTAAATTTTTTTGGACTCAACTAAATCTGGTATATGAAATTCATAATCCCTATATTATATACCTAATTCCATTCCACTCATATCCTTAATTATTAAAGGAATATTTAAAATAATCCTCACTTTATATTTTCTCTTTTAATTTATTAAATTTGGGGAAAATAATTAATAAAATAATTAAAAATCCTCACCCCCTAAATCACACAAATGAATAATAAAAATTAAGCTTGATTCTCCTGCATCATATTCCCTAGGTTGAAAATAATCATGATCTCTTGGTCATGTGTTTTGGATCTTTTTCTTCCTGGATCCCAGACCTTGTTCTGCAATTTTCCATTTGTTGCTACTTTTTTTTGTTGTTTTTCTCTAGGTCTCCACACTTTATGTTGCATTGCCCCACTGGCTATGCTTTCACAGTCTTCTATTTTCTTCCTCTTGCTGCTTCTTCTTTGTTTTACTGTTGTTGTATTCTTCTGGGATACTTTCGTCATTATCCTCCTTATCAGTTTAATTTCTCTGTCCAATAGATATTTTATCTGTTTTTACTTTCATCTCTTGATTGCTCAACTTTTATACTTATTGCCTCCCTTTCGTCCTTGCCCTCTTGTTTATTGTTGTCTTGCACCTTCACATTCTTAATTTCCTAATATTGAAATTTATATTCCTCTTCATGCCTTGAATCCTCATTCTTCAACATAGTTTCCAGCAATCTAATCTCTTGGTTCCATGTATTATAATTTTCCATAGAAATTTCATCCTTTTCTTTCACTTGTGTCAAATTTCCTCCAACATCTACAATAAAACCTGTACTCACAAAAAAATTATTAAAATAAAAAAACATATGGCCTCAATGCCTCTTTCTCCTCTGGCAAAGTTTCAGTATGCTGCTCTAAAATTTCCTCTTCCATCAACACATCAGCATGCTGATTTAAATTCTCTATGAGGCTATCATCTAGTCCCTCCTCCATATCAGCTGTTTCAAGAATGTCTCCTTGTTTTGTTTCAAAATAATGAACTTATTTTACTTTTTGAATCATTCCTACATCATTATCCTTTGTTTCTTGATTATTATTTAGGACAATTTCTTTGTCTTCCTCTTTCAGCAACTCACCCTGATCATAGATCCTCTACTTTTCCAACATTATTCTTTGAAGATCTAACTTTCTATATAACTCAATAATATCAATTGGGGTAGAACTTGGAAACTTTACACAAATTTCTATACCTTCACTTGTTGTTGACCAAACATCAGATGGCCCTTCTTCCTCTACTTCAATACTTTGCTGTTTATTCCCATGAGACTCGTTTGTCTCCTTTTTTTCTGAGATCTTGCTATCTCAGCATCATTCTGAAAAAATTTCAAATTCAAATTCTTCTCCTTAACAAACTTCAAAGTTTTTTGAACATCCTGTGATGTACCTGCAATCACACACAAACAATTAATTTTAACAACAATAGACCTTGTGGTCCCACTCGATGTTCCAGTCATCATATCTCCTTGCTGCTTTGAATCCTTCATTTGATTCAATTCCTCTATAGATTTCTCTTCTGTCACATCATTAATTTCATAAATAAATGGACCATATTCTAGCTCACATATCAAATCTTCCTTTATATACTCATTTAAACTGAGTAACTCTTCCTTCAATTGAGCATTCACTCTATGCTCCCACTTCACTTTCATTCTATGCCATTTGACTTTCCTTTTCATACTCCATTCAGATCTCTGGTCTACTTTACTTCTCTATAACATTTCCACCAATAAATCAAGACAGGATTTTATCTCAGCTTTCTCCCGCTCATAATCTTCATCAGTCAACTGCTAACATATGCCATTTACCTTGGCATTTTCCCTTTTCTGCCTTCGGTTGAGGTATTTCTCAGAACCTCTGAAATTACTATCCACAATCATTTTCTCCTCCTTTGTGAAATTCATATGTTCACTTGTGGATTTCATTCAATCCCCTTTATGAACAAGCCTTCATACTTACCATTCAACAATGCAATCTTTCTTCCTGCGCTTGACCTCTTGTGGTTCTCTATCTTGGAATCATCTCTAGCAACTCTCTTGCTTCTCTTTGCTATAAACAACACTTTAGTAATGCATGTGTTACAATGACCAATTCTTTGGGTGTCAAACTCTGCCAATCATACACCCAATTACATTCAAACCTTTGACTTTTGTTTACGACTCTTTGACTTTAGACTTTACATCAACTCTTCATCTTGGATGAAAAATACACCCTCTTATACAATAACTCAATATTAACTCAAGCTATCCAAATTTTCATTTGACCATAACATCTGTTTGACTTCCAAGCTTGACTCAATAATTTTACAATAGTGGATATTTTGACTTAATTCAAGTTATACAATCTTCCAATGAACATACACCCTTAATACATTTTATGATGTAAAATATTCACTCTCTCTCATACTCCATTGTTATGAAATATCATCAGTTTCCCATGATGTTGAAGTCTTTAATCGAAATATACTCCATGTTTTCCAAGATTTATTTTATGGTGAAATAAATAAATCATTCCATTCTCAACATTCAAAAATACTTTTATGAATTACCATACCTTATGTTCCCGTTAAGGTTATCAATAAGCCTTCTCTTTGCAATTTCAACTCTCTGGACTCCACTCTTCTATGTCATCTTTGTCACTATGAACATTCACATGCCCTTCATTCAACTTGCTCATCATCTTAACACAAACAGTTTCCCTGTACTTCCATGCACCATACAACTGCACATTATAAATTGTACATCAATTCACATCTCTTCACCTGTGTACATAGAACAAGCTATTCATAGTTCAAGCTCTTTGATGAATAATGTACAACTCATTCACTATGCCCATCCCGAATAACACCTCCTTAGATGCCTCCACATGATGGTAAAATAAATATTCTACAACATCAAGAAATTGTGTTTTCAACCTTAAACACAAATAAAAAGAATTCTCTCATTCCAACTACAAGCTTTGGTCCAAAATTACTTAGCCAAAACTGTGAAGAACCCACACTATGCATAATAAACCCTCTCATATATTATAAAATGCATGTTTCTCTATATATCATCCAGGATAGCCCATTCTCCTTTTCCATTCATTTTCCATTCATTTATACCTTCGAATTTGCAACATTTTTACTCTTTCATAATATTTACAAAAGATAAACATCTCGAGTATGCAAGGAAATATAATCATCCAAATTTTAAAATACCTTTACTCAATGAATATTGATTCATTTAATGAATACTTACCTTGAACATTATTGTGGTTGAAATGATCCAACCCTTCTCTCTCATATTCATTTAAGAATACATTCAAGCCTCTACAGACTTTGTCTCCACTAACTCTTTCTCATCGATTTTTCTGAGTCTTCTCATGCTCATCAGATATATTCTCTCCAACTTGTGTTCAGCAAAACTACATATTTCTCATAATTTGTAGATCTGTGGGTTATGGCACATGATCTGAACAAAACAATTTATTACGCAGCAATAAAATACATCATTATTTTGTTCTCAATTATAGCCAATTCATTTGACACCTTTTCTATTTTCTGCAGTGATGAAATCCCCACATGGGTAATTGAGATCTCTGGTTTCGCATACACTCCACGCGCATCAGCAATCTCCTCCAATTATTTGGAATCCTTTTGGAAAAACAAACCAACATAATCCTTAAAGCATCATTGTTGAATATATAACAAGGTAAATCAATTTCGTTGATTTATTGAGGCCCACAACCAGTATGGAGTTTTCTTAAGGGAAAAAAAAACACCGCAAGCTGTTTGAGTCCACGGCTTCACAAAGAACCATAGTAATCAAAGAAAACAAAATACAGTTCCAGCTCTATAAGTTGGAATTCCATTTTGGGACTGCACTAATCTCCTTGCAATTACTATGCCAAAATACCCAACAATGTCAACGCAATAACATGCCACTCTACAATACTGGAAATTTGAACGACACATGCCAAAACATGAAAATGTGAACACGGTGACTGTGTACACATCTGAATATCATTGCATAGTTTTTATTTTTGTTAATAAAGTTGAACACAGGTCTTGCACCATAATCCCATGGAGTCTGGGGTTAATGTCTTTACGCAGTCTCCTCTTTACTAGAACCTCTGCTCATTCTAGAAATTTAACAATGCCATTCTGCGTTATAGCAGTGCGGTGGACTTTCATACCACTTCGAGCACCAATGCATCATTTACAGGGTGTCACGCTGTTCCAACTCCTCCAACGCCTATGTCCACACTGATGCTTATACATGATACATAGTGATTATATTATAAAACAAAACTAAAACCATATTTTTCAATTGCTAACGTAGCGTTAAGTTCAGTGTATAGTAACTCATATTCTCCACCACTTGCATTCCAAAAATTCTACGCTTCCATACACTTGACAACCATGACAATGCCGAGAATAAAAATAAATGCACAATTTTTAATACTGATTTACCTCCACGACATTATTCCTAGTACTCTCCATTTCCGCATTCAACATTCAGCTGCTTTTGCTCTTAATCCCAGCATTTAATTGCCTCTACGCCACCACCATCTCAACATTTTACTGAACGAGGTTGCTCCTATCACAAACCTATGCATTGGATGCCCTTTGCTATTTTGGAATTCATCAAACTATCACTGTTCATATCTACGCACATCTCAACCTTTCTTCACCGCATTCAACCTCACCAGGCATGTATCTCTGGCTCCAATACCAAATGATGCCAGGATTCTGGGTTAAAGCGGATCCTAGCATATAAAACTCGTGTGCTCCCTTCAATCTTAAAAATCTCATCTATTTATTCATTAAGAAAACATTTTGCAGCTTAAAATATACATACAGAAAGGAAATCCATCCAAACATAATTTCTGGCATAATAATAAGCATAATGAAATTTACAAACTCAAAACATCTGGCCGAATATTAAAATAAATTGCCTTTCGGCTCTCGGCCCTTTACAAAAAAACTCTCAACCCATTTCTCACTCTCTCTGTATTCCTCACTTATTTTTCATCCTCACACAACCCTCCTATTTATACATAAATATCAATTTATTCCACTCCATAAATTCCTCCACACAAATCTCAACTAAAATCTAAATTAGATTTATCTTGTTTTGGACTCAACTAAGTCTCGTATATGGAATTCCTAATCCCTAGATTGACTACCTAATTACATCCACTCATATGCTTAATTATTAAAGGAATATTTACAATAATCCTCACATTTATATTTTCTCTTTTAATTTATTAAATTTGGGCAAAATAATTAATAAAATAATTAAAATCCTCACCCCCTAAATCGCACAAATGAATAATAAAAATTAAGCTTAATTCTCATGCATCACTCTTCAATTTGTCCTAATGATACTCAAGGTGAGAAAAATAGAATTGAACTTTTCCATATTTGGGTTATTTCAAAGCACACCAAAATCGATACACTCTTTGATAGTGGTTCACAAGAAAATTTCATTTCTGAATACTTAGTCAAGAAGTTAAAATTAGATACCACTACTCATCCAAGACATTATCCTTTAGGTTGGATATGCAAGAATGCTAACTTACAAGTTACGAGGAAATGCATACTCAGATTTGCAATTACAAAAAACTTTATTGATGAAGTTGAACTTGATGTAGTTCCACTTGACATTTCCAGATTTTTTGTGAAGCCCATATTTGTATGATAGGAAAGATATTTTTCATAACCATGAAAACAAGTATCACTTGTTCAAATATGGTATAGAGTACATTCCTAGATCACATCGACAGAAACTAAATATTTCACTTCTAAATGCTGGACAAATGAAGAGACTCATTAACTCTAGAAAGAATTTTGTGCTTCTAATGGTCAAACAAAAGAATGATTTTGAAAATGAAAATTTTCAAGGTTGTGACTCAAGATTGAAATATGATTTAGCTGAGGTTGTTAACCAATACGATGATATGTTTCAGAAGCCAAAAGCATTTCCTCCGAAGATGAGAATCCAACATGAAATACAATTGCAGCAAGATTGCCCTCTTCATAGCATTGGCATGTACAAGATGTCAATGATGGAAAGTGAAGAAATTAAAAATAAATTCAATATTTGTTGGACAAAGGGATTATTAAACCAAGTACTTCACCATGCATGTCACGTATTGTTTTGGTGCCAAATAAGTATGGAAAATGGTGCATGTGTGTCTACTTCTGTGCATTGAACAAAATTACAGTAAAGAACCACTACCCACTTCCTATAATTGATTATTTACTTGAACAATTGAATGATAAAAAATATTTTACTCAGTTAGAATTAAGGAGTGGCTATCATCAAATTAGAATTTCTTAAGGTGACATATGGAATACAAAATTTAAAAAAAAACAAGGTTTGTTTGAATGGGTAGTTATGCATTTTTGTCTTTGCAATGCTCTGGCTACTTTTATGTGTGTGATTAATGATGTATTGATGCCGTTTCTAGATGATTTTGTGATCATATAATTATATTACATCTCAATTTTCGGTAAATCTCGTGAAGAACATGTCATGCATGTAAAAAGGGTACTTGATGTCTTGAAGAAAGAACAATTGTGTTTAAACACATCAAAGTGTGACTTTGGAAAAAATTCTGTAGTGTATTTGGGTCATATTGTTAGAGAAGGTGAATTGAAAATAGATCCATCCAAGGCCAATGTCATTTTGAATTGGCCAAAGCCGAAAACTATTACAAAGGTAAGAAGCATTTTGGGAGCAACCGAATATTGGAGGAATTTTATTGCTAGCTTCTCTTCTATTACAGCTCCATTGCATCCATTAAAACATGTGAGGTAGGTCTTCCAGTGGGGAGGGAAACAAGAAAATACATTTGATGCATTGAAGGAAAATATCAGTTCAGCCCTAGTAATTTCACTTCCAAACTTGAGACAATCATTTGAGATTAATATTGGTGCTAGTGACTATGCCATGGGTGTGGTCCTTATGCAACATGGTAAGGCCATCTATTTTCATTCAGAAAATTTTAATGGTGCAGTGATTAATTATCCTACATATGACAAGGAATTGTATGCATTCGTGCAAAGTGTGAAAAAGTGGAAACACTACTTGATGGGTAAAGAAAAAATAATTCAGATTAATCATAAACCATTTTAATACTTGCAATCACAAAAAAAGTTGCAGCAATCAAGGAAATTTTGATGGATGGGATTTCTTCAAAAATTCCACTTGGTGATAAGGTATAAGAAAGGTATCTACAATAAAGTTTCTAATATGATTTCTAGGCCTATTGTTAGTGCTGCTACTATTCTTAAGCATAATTATGTTTTTCATGAGACCTATGTTGAAAAGTATGCTTCATATAGTAATTTTCAAGATGTATATGCAAATTTAAGTCAAGGGAACCAAGTAGATGAATTGGATTATCACATGCATGATAACCTGTAGTACCATTTTGTTCAGCTTTGTATTCCATAAGGAGAAAGAGTCAACATTATGAGAGAGGCACATACTTCTCTTTGTTAGTATTTTCAGTGTGAGTAAGACGGTGGCACACCTACAGAGGTATTATTATTGGCCTCATATACTTGAATGTGTGTCACGTTTTATTAGAGTTTGTTCATTATGTGTTGTTAGCAAGCTTAATAATAGGAAGCTAGGATTGTACACACCACTTCCAGTACCTTCTCATCCATGAGAGAGTGTTTCTATGGACTTTGTTGGAGGTCTTACAATGTTAAAAAGGAATCATGATTATCTTTTTGTAGTTGTATATAGGTTCAAAAAAATGTGTATTTTGATGCCATGTAAAAATAAAATTACAGTTGAACAAACTATTGAGTTATTCTTTCAAAATGTATGGCTGCATTTTAAATTTCCCACATCCATTGTTACTGACCAGGATTATCTCTTTGTTGGGAATTTTTGTCAAGTTTGTGGGGATTCATAGACACCGAATTGAAAAAGAATACAACATTTCATTTACAAACAAATGGTCAAACAGAGGTGGTGAATAGGATGGTGATATATATTATTCGCGGTTATTGCAAAAAACATCCTAAGCTATGGGATGAAAACTTGCACTATATTCAACATACTTACAACTGGGCCAAGCACTCTTCAACTCAAACATCGCCATTTGAGGCATGTTTGGTATACTTTCCTAAATCTCCTTTGGATCTGATTTTTGGAAAGGATGTTGCTATTGATGATCATTGTGACATAGACAAAGCTAAAAGGTCCATTGAATAGATACAATTACTACATCAAGCAGTCCAAGAGTAGTTGGAAAAGAGAAAAGTACAAAACAAGGCATGACAAGCATCATGTACATCACAAATTCCAAGTATGTGATGAAGTTTGGCTTCATATTAGCAAATAAAGGCTTGAAGGAGAAGGTAAAAAATTGAAACCAATTCGATATGGTCCATTCAAAATTTTAGAAAAGATCGGTGATAATGCCTTCAAGTTGGATTTTCCTTCATATATGAAAATTCATGTTGTGGTTAATGTTGAAAAATTAAGGTTGTATGAGCCTTTTTGATTGAATATCGAGGAGAAAATGTTCAAATTCCTTCCATTGAGGATTTTTCTCTTGAATACCTTGATGAACTACAACAAGACACCATTCTTGACAAAAGGACAAGGTCTTCAAAATGATGGAATATGGAATACCTTCGTGTGGGGCTCAAAAGAAAAAATATAATCAAATCCAAATGGATCGAGATTGGAAATGTGAGGGAATTATACCCTCATCTACTAAAGAATTGAAAGTGACTTTTGGGGTCCAAAAGCTTTCAGTGGAGGGGAGTGATCACGCGCTCAAAATTATGCTTAAAAATTAAAGTTTTCAGAATGGTGTGGAACCTAAAAGACCTCGTAGATCTCATCGTTCTGAATTTGATGTAACTTGTTTCACAGCGAACAAACATCGTATGCTCTAGGAAATGAGTTATGTTTGTTTTCCCAAACATGCAAAATTTTGGCAAAATTTTGCAGGCTGCCTAGTCAGTAGTCCGTACAGATGACTAGGCATGGATGACTGGTCAAGCTTGAATGGGCATGGTTGAATAGGCATTGGACCAATCCGCTCCCGCCATCTGTCCGATTTTTGTTGGTGCTAGTTGGAGTATTTTAAATGGGTGATTGGAGGCCAACCATAGGCTGCCACGTGGCATCCCGGGAGCCACAAAAGTTTTTTAAGATACAAACTGAACTCTGCCAGAATCGACCATTGGACCTAGTGTCAAAAATTACAACATCTTAACCGTTGGGGTCATGGTGCTTCTTGTTAAACCTTATGACCAAAATTGTATTTAAACATTTATACGACGAAGGTTCAGGGTAGGGGCCAGAGCTTAGCACTACCACCCCCCACCCCCCCCCCCCCCATACATACCATATGATTACTAGTCGGGAACCATAGGCACAATGCAGAGGAGTCTGCCGGTTAATCAATTAACCAAGATTATAATGGTTTAAATTTCAATTTTTAGGCATTATTCGGAATTTTAACCATCCAACAATTTCACCTGAAATTCCACAAAAATGGCACTCTGTTAGCTGAAATCAGGGCAAATTTGTAGGACGGTTCTAGATTTTGGGGAATTTGTGGTGTGATTAGTAGCAAAGCAAGGGAGGCTCATCACTTCTTAATTTTTTGACTAATTTTGGAGCATAAAGAGGCTAGACAGGTATTTTTGACAGTTTTGGAGCTTATGGAATAGGTTTTGAAGCCATTTGAGCAATGAAAATATATGTAATCACTATTTTGAGCATAACGATATAGGGCCAAGCCATTGGAAGCTGGTCCAAGGAGAAGTAGCCCACAAGGGGTGAACTCCTTCATCACTTCCTGTGTTGTGGTTATTTTTATGCTGCATTTGTCTGTTGTTTTTCTATTTCAGAGTTTTAAATTCATGCTTTATGTATTTAAAAATTTAACATAAAGGTTCATAAAACTTAGTTTTTAACACTTGTAATTTATAATCCTAAAGCACATTTACATTAAGATCTCATAGAGATCAAATCCTCTACAATTAAGCTATATAAAACTGAAAGGAATGTCAAAGTTCAAATTCTTACTTGACAACTGTAGCATTGTGGAGAGGCTCCTAAACACCCAACACCTCAATATCCCATGGAATTTTAGTGTGTGGGGGTTTTATTACCACCTTTAGCCTTAGTGATCAAAAACATCGAAGGAAATGGTAGCCCCTTTGCAATGATATTACTATCTAAACTTTATCTTTGGTGATTGCAACCATAGTTAGTAGTTGTGTCCTACTCTATAAAAAAGTTACTATCACATTTAGTATCTAGTGTTCACAACCACACTTGACAACAAAAACCTGCAATCATTCCCATGAGAAAAGTACAAGGAGCTCGACACATTAAGCTCAAGAACACCTTCACGATGTAAGCACACTCTTGGTCCCTCAACCAACATAGACTAGGTTAGAGAAGCAAACAATTCTACTCTATTTAGTACATAATCCAAAAGTTGTAACATAATCATGTTCAAATCATAAGCCTAATTTCCTCATGAGCCAACTAGCCTAAAAAATGAGTAGCAAGCCTCTTTTATAATCCATCTCAATGGAACATCTTCCCAAATATTTGTCTCTTAGCCTTCCCCCTTCTCATGCAAGGTGAGTGTAGGCTTTCGGGTGAGTTTACAAGTGTTAAGAATAGGGTAAAAGTAAGTTTCACCTATTTCCCTTTTGCGTGCATAGTTAAGTTATTTTCGCAAGTCTTTTCCCATTTCCAAGACTTCCAAAGCACTAGGATGTGTTAGTCATCCTCATTGCAACATGACCCCTTCCCTTAATCCATCTCAATGGAACATCTTCCCAAATATTTGTCTCTTGGCCTTTCCCCTTCTCATGCAAAGATGAGTTTAGGATTTCAAGTGAGTTTACAAGTGTTAAGAATATGGTAAAAGTAAGTTTCACCTATTTCCCTTTTGTGTGCATAGTTAAGTTATTTTAGCAAGTTTTTTCCCATTTCCGAGACTTCCCAAGCCCTAGGATGTGCTAGTCATCCTCATTGCAACATAGCCCCTTCCCTTAAGTGAACTCCCCCATTGTCCTCCAAGCTATTAACCTAGAATAGATTAGTCCATTCAAAATATTCATCTATACACCCCATCATAATAATCAACCTTTTCATATTATAAAATATACCCATAATAAAATATCTATGTATACATCGTTAACCATATTATAATATTAAATCATTATCAAAGATTATCAATACAACATATCTATTCTAAAAAATAACAATACTTTATATCATATCGGCATGAATATTTAAATCAGAAATCAACCCTATTATCATATTACATTTGTATTGAAGTGAATGCCATTTCCAATCAAAATCATCGCGGGATTCGAATCAAAGCATTTTATCGAACCTTTCATATAATTATCTACTGATATTTCATGGAAGTGAATGGCATCTTTAATAATGCCCAATCCCTTATATTATAAATATAATATAAACTTATTAAGCTAACTTTATATATATATATATATATATATATATACATATATATATATATATATACATATATATATATATATATATATATATATATAAGTAAACATGAAGCGACGGTGCAGTTAACGAAATCATCATTTTCTAGAAGATTTTTATGTAATGTTAAGGAATGGATGGGATCAGTTCGATGCTTCATTTGATTTCCTACAGACAAAGCATGTCTTCTCATCTTATAGAAGGGATATGATTGAATTTCTGAAGCCATGGAAAAGGCCTTTTCTGGTTGTTTTGATTACGACACAGCGGAGATTATGGTCAGATTTAGTCAGCAAAGTTGATATGCAATCCAACCTCCAATATATTGGTCCCATTATTGAATGAAGCACAAGAAAAGCAACGTCCAACAGAAGCGGCAAGATTCATGGGTTGAGAATTGAGATGGAGATGGTATCATGACAATACCAGCGGCTGACTTTTAGCACCAATCGATGCTGGTAATTTTATATATTGAAATGAGAACCAGAGACATTTGTTGATGAGTCAGTTGTGTTTCCATGCTTGCCTATATGGATAAGAAGAAATAACGAGAGAGGATCTACTGTCGAGCGTTTGAAAATACATGAGAAAAAATTTACGCCTTTCCAGTTTCTCAGAAGATTTAAAATGATCGTAGAGACATAAGCATTTCAAAAATTTTAAGAGACAAATTTTGCTGGCTTCAATTTATTTTAGGGTTTAGAGTATGTTTTAAAACTATTTTTGTTTGGCTAAGTGTTTTTCTTTTTAGGACTTGATGAAATATGTGCTGATTTCCACGAATAAAGGTGATGAGTTGGTGATGAGTAAACATGCATTGAGTGATAAGGACTAGAGATGATTGTCCTCATTGTTGATTTCACAACTGAATTATGATAGGATTTCTCATTATAATATATATATATATATATATAGGAGGTTCACTAACCGTAGAGATCTCTGATCGCTAGGTCTATGAAATATACACGCATCCACCTAAAGGGATAACTTGTTGTAGGCTCAACCTGTGCCTTAACCACACAAATATAGAGAAAATTGAACTCATAACTTCTCACTAACAAAAATATTTTAACAAAAAAACTTAACTATACCAAAAGCTACATTAGTATACTTTATATATAATATAATATCATAGTAACAAGGGTACCACTCCCAACTATTGGAGAGCATGTACCCCACACTCCCGCGCTCATGGGAGCTTGGGAGTTTGTAGGAAACTTTTCAAAATCGTCGGGAGTTTTAAAGGGTACGTTGGAGCTTTTCGGGAGCCTCACAACACCACATTTTGACACTTCGGGTACCTATTTTGAGCATATTTTCACCATTCATGTGCCTATTTTGAGCATATAAGTGACCATTTGTTTATTTTCTAAGTGATACATGATAGGTTAGGGGTTGGACTGCATGGGATTTGTAAGGCGATAAAGATGTGGAGATGTAGCAAAGGATTCAACAAAATATAGATAGTTTCCAATCATTCCTTGGCAGCTTCGGTTGAAAATCTTGAAGTTCAACAATTGCAAATAAGTCTACTTTCTTAAAGTCTATTTTGAAGCTTTAATAATAAGAATCAGCAAATTACAATGATGGTCAAAACAATAAATAGTATTGTGTTAGTAAGTTTCGTTTTATAAATTTCGAAACTTGAATATAATATAGTGTTGCATGAAATCACATAAATTTTTTTTGTCTGTCAAGTTGTGTGTGATCCTCCAGGGCTTGAGTAGCTGCGACCCAAGGGCATCTAATCCGTCAAAGTCACCTGGGGATCTCACCCGACCTGGGCCGCACCAACCCTTTTATTGACTGGAGTTTATAGCATGTCTCCTCCCCCTAGCACATGACACAACCAACCCCAAGTGAGGTTTGATCCTTGGTTGCCAACAATGAGGTCCATCCTCAACCTGTTGTGCTAGCTTGATGCATGAAATCACATAATAATCAAGAAATAATAGCTTCTTCTTTTTTGTCTAGGAGTTCCTCATGTTTCTTTGTTAACAAGGAATTTCAATGGAAAGTTGTTGATGGATTAATATTTTGATTTTTTCTGGCAATGTTTCAAAATTCAATCATTTACATATTTCATTGCAAGATGGAATCTTGAGGATGGAATTTAATTGGCAAGTTTTGGATGGAAATAAATAAATTATTTTATTTTCACTTTTAATATATATTAAATTTTAATATATTATATTATTGCCACTCCCAACTTGAAGTTTCTTGTAAATTTAGACAAAACTCATACAACATAATATATTATATATTATTTACAAAAATACAACATAATTTGACTAACTTATTATAGTATATTTTCACAAATATATATTAAACACATTTTTCTCATAATTTCTTTGAAGTTAGAAGAAGTCCCATATACCATTGAAATATCTTACAATCTATTCAACTGTGAACCTTTCATTTGAACTAGGAAACTAGAGCTGAATGACCTTCAAATATAAGCTACCCTAAGTACAACTTCATTCTTAACATCAAGTTAGATATTTTTCATGACAACACAAAAATAACTAGACATCAATGAGAGCATACTCACATCATGCTTCTTGACTTTGACATCAATAACAACACACATAATCATGATCAAATAATAGAGGATTTCCTTATGAGCCAACTAGCCTCAACAATGGCTATGAAACATATTTTATAATCCATCTTAATGAAACATATTCCCAAAGATTTATATTTTGGTTGTCCCCCTTCTCATGAAAAGGTGAATATTAACTGAACATATTCCTAAATATTTGTGGTTTGGCCTTGCCCCTTCTCATGCAAGAGTGAATATAAGCTTGAGGATGAATTTAAAAGTTTTAAGGATAAAATAAAAGTAATTTTTACCTATTTCCTTTACAAATACTGAAAAAGGATAAAAGTAAGTTTTCATTATTTTTCTTTTGTTCTTATACTTGAATTAAATTTAAACAAGTCTTTTCCCATTTTCCAAAATTTTCAAACACTACAACATGCCATTCATCCTCATTGTGACCTTCCATTGAATGAATTTTCCCAATGAATTTTCCCATTATCCCCAGCTCTCAACCCAGAATAGATTAAACCATTCAAAATACTCTTTCATACACCACATCATCATAATCAATCTTACCATGCTATAAAATATAGCCATAACAAAATGTCCTAACACATATATAAATGATTAACGATATTACCATATTCAATCATTATAAAAAGTGATCAAAACTACATATCTATTCCCAAATTATCAATACTTTATATCATATCATTATGAATATTCAAAACATCAATAAATCGATCAACCATACTATCATATTACATTGGATTCCATCCATATCAATATGAATATTCAAAACATCAACAAATCAATCAACCATATTATCATATTACATTGGATTCCATCTAATGCCATTTCTTAAAAAGTTGTCATCTCCAATAAAAAGAGTCACGGGATTCGAATCAAATCATTTTATCCAACCTCTCATATGGTTATCCACCCTAATCCCTAATATTATAAACATATTAAGTTAACTCTTTATATATATATATATATATATATATATATATATATATAAAAGTGAAGATGAAGCGGTGGTGAAGTAAATTTTTAGGAAATGTTAAGGAATGGATGGAATCAGTTCGATGCTTCATTTGATTTCCTGCAGACAAATCATGTCTTCTCATCATGTGGAAGGCATAAGATTGAATAATCTGAAGCCATGAAAAGTCTTTTTCTGGATGTTTTGATTGCGACACAACGGAGATTATGGTCAGGATTAGTCAGCAAAGTTGATCTACAATCCAACTTCCAATATTTTCGTCCACTTGAAGAATTAAATAATAAAATTTCGTCCACAGACTTTACATTATGTATTCCCAGCTTTAGAAGGAGTTAGAAATCTGTTTCGGAAGAATCAGCAGATCGACATTACTAGGCGACAGTATAATCAACCATGCCTAGAATTTGGGGGGATTGTTTCAGACAAAAATCATTAATTTAATTTATCCCATTATTGAATGGAACACAAGAAAGGATTCATGGCAATGGAGTCATGGCACAGAGTTGAGATGGATATGATATGTAGTATTTTATTTGATTGCAGATTTTTTAAAATATTTTAAAATCCCGAAGACAACCGTAAAATCAAATCCCAAGATCTATCGAATAAATCTAACGATATCGTAACAGTGACAGCGACTGAGATACTAAACCAACGGATACTTTATAATTTTATATATGGAAACCAGAACTGACAAACAGAAGGGACATAAGCATTCCAAAAATTAACTCACAAACTACTGTTTGATTGAAAACCCATTTTAATATTTAAATATGTAAATTTTCACAATGGTATATAATTGTATATAACATAATATTGTTATGTTATATTATTATATTTAGATAAAGTAATGTTATTATTATTTTCTAAATCTATGTTAATTTGCAGAAAATATAGCAAAAAAAATCTATAATAAGTTACTCTAAAAATTCAGTAATAATTAATGTTTGAAGAATATATTCGTTTTATATATTTTCTAATTTAATTGACAAATGAGGAAAATAACTTCAAAAATGAATTGTTTTTGCATTAAGAGAAAACATGGATATATATGAGGAGAGGGAGACTATTGGGATTCATCTTTCAATGTTTCTTCATATTTCAATTTCTTTTATTTTCTTATTTACAATATTTACATGAATTTTATTAATTCCAAAGATTCAGTGTCAACATTCCCCCTTAATCTAAAGGGATGTCGGTGAGTCCAATCATCATTATAAATCTTTCAAACTTTTCTATTCGACGTGCTTTGGTAAACATTTATGCAATCTTCTCATTTGTGGAACAATGTTGTAATTGGATTATCTTGGTCTCAACATGATGTCGAATTAGATGATACTTTGTATTGATGTGCTTTGTTCGATCATGGAACTTTGGGTTCTTGGCCAAATTTATTGTAGAAATGTTGTCATTCAAAAGAGGAGTTGAATGCACCTGCATCTCCTGCAAATATTCCAGAATTTTCCTGAGCCACACAACTTAGTTCATTGCTTCAACTTTTGCCACATATTCTGCCTCGGTTGTGGAATCTGATGGAACTGATTGTTTGTGTGACCTCTAGGAGATATCTCGTGGCCCAAGACTCATGACATAACCTAAAGTAGATACTTTAGTTTCTTTATCTCCATTATAATTTGGATCAAAGTATCAATCAAGTTGAAGTCCTCCACCTGTGTATACTTAAGTCCAAAGTCTTGAGTTCCCTTCATGTACTTTAGAACATTTTTTGCAATAGACCAATGACCATCACAAGGATTTGGCGTAAACTTGGAGAGGATCCGAACAAAAAATGAGATGGTTGGTCTGGTACTAGTTAGGTATTTGATACTTCCTACGAGTTTGTTGTACTTTGTTGCATCCTCTAATATTTGAAAAGCTTGCCTACTTTCTGTTGCTAGCCCTTCACAATGAATCCTTTTGGTTGGGACATAAAAACACTCTTTTAGATATGCATTCAAGAAAGTAGTTTTACATCCATTTGATATATTTTCTGACTGTTCTAATATGCTAAGGAAAAGAGATTCTGAGTGCTAACCTATTTTGTTTTGGGGTAAAAATTCTCCTCATAATCAGCCCCTTCCTTATGTGCAAAACCTTTTTTGATGAGCCTAAATTTATGTTTGTCAAGTGATCCATCTGCTTTATACTTATTTTTGAAGACCCACTTGTAGCCAATCGGTTTGGTTCCCAATGGAGGATCAACTAGCTTCCAGGTGTCATTATTCATCAAAGAATCATATTCTTTTTGCATTGCTTATTTCCATTCATCGTGAGAAGTATATTCTTTGAAGGAAGATTGTTAAAAATATATAGACAAATTTAGTTCACAATCATAAGAAGAATCCATATCAATTATCAACAGGTGAATCAAAATCATCTACTTCACCTCCATTCTGTATAGCAGAGCTTCTTGTCCCTATGTTTCCAACCTCATTAGGATGAATACTTTCAAGTGTCTTTGTGAGCCATTTTGGAGGACCTTTCTGAGATGGCCCGGGTTTCTCAGTTTAATGGGATGTGGAAGAATCAAGATTTAGCCTCCTAATTCTCTCAATCACATCACTTAAAGTGTATTCTTGATCATTGGTTGGAGCTTCATGAGGGGGATAGAGTGATTCAGAAGGATACTCCAAATATTGATCCAATGTCTTATATAAATTATTATTATTATTATTTTCCAATATAATCCATATGAATTTGTAGAAAAGCTAGGAAAAATCCACTATAATAAGTTACTCTAAAACTTCAACATAGATTTAAACAAATATAATTTACTACCCCAAACTGAAAAATTAAAAAAAACATCATTGTTTACATTAAAAATTAATGTTTTGAGAATTATTTAGTTTATCTGTCCTATCTAATCATTTGGCCATTTGACTTGCATAAAAATTATCCATCTGTTATATATTTTCTAATATAATTGACAGACGAGGAGAGTAACTTCATGAATGAATTGTTTTTACATTAAGAGAAAACATGGATATATACAACGAGAGGGAGACTATTGGGATTCATCTCTCAATGTCTCTTCATCTTCCAATTTATTTTATTTTTCTATTTACAATATTTACATGAATTTTCTTAATCCAAATTATTGGGTGTCAACATTCCCCCCTTAATCTGAAGGGATGTCTATGATTCCAATCATCATTATGAACCTTTCAAACTTTTCTCTTCCAAGTGCTTTGTTGAAGATTTCTGAAATATTCTCATTTGTGGAACAATATTGTATATGGATTGTCTTGGCCTCAACATGATGTCGAATTAGATGATACTTTGTATTGATGTGCTCAGTTCTATCATGGAACTTTGGGTTTGTGGCCAAATTTATTGAAGAAATTTTGTCAAACAAAGGAGGAGTTAAATGCACTTGCTTCTCCTGCAAATCTTTTGGAATTTTTTCGAGCCACACAATTTCCTTCATTGCTTTAGTAGCTTCCACATATTCTACCTTAGTTGTGAAATTTGTTGGAACTGGTTGTTTGTGTGACCTCTAGGAGACATCCCCTAATCCAAGACTCATGACATAACCTAAAGTAGATAATCCAATTTCTTTACCTCCATTAAAATTTGAATCAAAGTATCCAATCAAGATAAAATCAACCACCTGTGTATACTTGAGTCCAAATTCTTGAGTTCCCTTCAAGTAATTTAGAACTCTTTTTTCAACATGACAATGACCCTTGCAAGGCTTTTTCATAAACTCAGAGAGGATTCCAACAACAAATAAAATGTTTGGTCTAGTATTACTTAGGTAGTTGAGACTTCCTATGAATTGGGTTTACCTTGTTGCATCCTCAAATAATTTTCCTTCAATGGATGTGAAATTTAAATTCTATTCCATTTGAGTAGTCAAAGGTTTGAACTTTTCCATGCCAAACATGTTCAACATATATCCAATGTACTTCTTTTGAGAGAGGATTTTACACAGCAATTTGTCACCGTCCCTGCAATTCCCCATCCCGCACAATTGGAGGGTTCATTCCGTGACCTGTGAGCAGTGACATAACTTGAAAACACTTTCATGGCATTCCCCTAAACATGTACTTTCATTGCCCTGAAGACAGCTCCTTGTAAAAAAACCCTAAAAACACCCCTTTTTGCATTGGCGCAGGCAGCCAGTTCAGTACCCGCGACAATGGGGGAAATCCTTCAAAGAGGGCGCGCCAATTGGCGCTCTGTCTCAGATTCGCACTCACGCCAGCAATTTTAAGGAGTGTTTTTTAAAAATAAATGGCGGAAGTTTCGTCCTAACTGATCCAGAAACTGGTATCTAATTTGAGTTGGGAGGTTCGGCTCCGGATCTCCATGTAGAGGAAGTGGTTTTCCACCTCTCATGGAAGCTTCCTTGAGGATAGGGCCAATCCCATGATTATAGGGATCTCAACTCCCCTTCCTCCATCTATAAAAGCTTGCTCATCTCCTTTGCAAGCTAGTCTCCAAGTTCCCGAGAGCCATCAGAGCCTTATGTTGTAAGAGCCTTGATTCTTTCCCTTAAGGCCAAATCCAAGCAAGGAGATCATTGTCGAGACATCCGAAGAGAAAGGTTTGTCTCATCCCTGAAAAGATTTTTTGAGACGTGTTCCGCTGGCAACCCTCCGAAGGAGAATTCAGCGTCAGGGCTATGGTTGTATTCTTCTTTGATTGATTAATGATAAGCGACTATTGGTTATGGTTCCACTCTTGTTGTTGATTATTATGATGAGTTATTTCTTCTCTGACTGACATATAGTTGCATATATTGGATTTTACGCTTGCGTTTTTTTTGTTTCTTGCGTGTGCAGGTGTCCGATCATGGAGATCGTGAGGATTGTGATCTGCCAGAGCTAAGGAACGGGAGTGCTACTTTCTCTACAAGCGACAGCGTTGGATTCCAGGTAACCATTCATCACTAGTTGGTTTATTTGCAATTAGGAACCTGCACTATAGCGTGAACGATTGTTGCTAAACCTCGTCTAGGCTAGTAGGGATCGCCTCTGTCTGCAGAGGGGATTTACCTCCACAACAAATTTGGCGACTCCACTGGGGATCGTATAGTTTGTTGTTGTTCTATTTTATAAGCTACAGACGGAGCCTGAAGTTAGCCAGATAGCCTTCGAAATGCTATTTCTCTACATTAGCGAAGTAGATCAAATCTTCTTTAGTCAATCTCCGGTTTATTTTATGAACTGAACACTTGGAGTATTGTCTTGTATTTTCGGTTGTTTCTCGATTTTTCTTGCTTGATCGGCTCTTTTGGCTGGCTATTTTTGTGTTTGGCTTTTGGTTCAGCCCCAGAGGATCAAATCTGACCTCTGCTTTTCCGAATTTTCAGCTTTTCATAGTTGGGTTGATTGGCGCGAGTTTAGCCCTGACAGTTGCGCCAGTTGGTGCAGGTTGCCAATTCATCACTCGCTCCATCCCATTTCTGGTGCGGATTACAGCCAGACAGTCGCGCCATATCTTATAGGTGCTAGGTTTTACCCTTGTTCGGAAGTTTCTTTTGGTCAGTACTTTGCTTGTGGGTTTGTTTTAGATTTTGCTTGAAGTGGTGAGTCTGGTCTTGGTTGGGAGAATTTTTTTTTTTTTTTCATTTTCAGGCGTTGGCGCTTGTTGTCAGTTAGCAACCCGCGCCAATTGGGCATTGGTGCTAGTTGTCAGTGAGCAAGTCGCGCCATTTGGTGCTAGTTGTCAATGACAAAGTCGGGCCAATTTCAGGGTGTGTGAAAATTGATATTTTTTCCCTGAATCCTTCACCAGTGTGTCTTTCCCTTCCGGTATTTTCTCTATATGAGCATAGATTACATTTCTCATTGTTTGAAATGTCTTCTCTCCATGATTGCCTGATGTAAAAGGGAATGAATGCCTTGTTTTGATCTCTTGCTTTGGAATTCCTCTTTGTGTTTGACCTCATATGTCTTGTCGCCTTTTGAGGGATTTTGTGGCAAAGTGTTTGAAACAACGATTGCTTTCTTAGTGTTTGTTTACATCTCTTTTGCATTCATCCTTCATTAAGAAGATTTACGTTTATTTATTTTTCATCTCAAACTTTTCTTTTTGTTAAAATGCATAAGATCACATTGCATTGAAGAGTATTTTGAGATTTATCATTGAACTTAGATCACATTGTTTAATGATTGAAAGCTAAAAATCGCTTTGAGTGCATTCTCTTTCATTGAAAGCATGCATTAAGTATATTCTCATTTCATCGAAAAATGCATTGAGTGCATTCTTATTATTTGAAAAGGAAAAAGGAAATTGTGCATAGATTACAATTGCATAGTTTTCAAAAAAGAGGATTTTGCATAGATCACATTGCATTGTTTGCATCGTTGAATGTTTGAAATTACTTTTGGATAGTGAAAGTCATCTAGTTTGGAAAAGATTTCGTTTGTAGTGTTGTTTTATGTCGCATCATTGTTTGAATCTCTTCCCTTAACTAGATAGCATTCATCGAATTGAAAAGTTTTCTTTTCTCATATAGCTGCATACAGGGGATTGTCATATGACATACGCTAGGGCCTTGAAACCGAAACATAATTGAAGATCAACCATAAAATTTACTCAATTTACCTAAGGAAGCATTGAAACATTACCAAAACATTTAGAGGTCTAGGTTAGAGACGTGTTCTGGTGTCATTAAACCTAGTAGCTGTCGTTCGCCTCTTGGCTTTAGACAACACTAGTACGGACTTGTGCTCCCCGTACCGTCGTGTATATAAAGGGAGACCCCACTAGATTTCTATCCTTTATCCATAGGAACCCGAGTCTGCCGCCCTATACCCGTGATACACCGGACACAGCATTCGGGGATATTTCCTGCACGTACGTTAAGTCCTTGGTTGATTTCTCTTTCATTTTGAAACCAAGGTGTATATTGCAGTTCACGATTATTTGGTACACCCTTTACCTAGAATTCCTGAGTAGTCATTTCAATATTTTCTGACTCTTTAAATTTGAAAAGGTCATCAAGAGCTTGTCCTTTCACGCTTGTTTCCAATATAAAAGTGATAGAGTCACCTTTTTCCTGTTTCTCGACTCTTAAAATATGAAACGGTAGAGTTTTGTTTCAATGTTTTAAAAATTAACTGCCCACAAAATATTCCTAGTTAAAGTTAGTTTCCTTAGGGTGTTGTTCTCAAGATTGTTTCTAATGGCAACTTTTCCGAAGTTCACCAACCAAGGAATCCCCTTTGATGGGAATCCTGGTCCTTTTCCTCCTTTTGGAAATGTTGGTGCTCCTTATATGGCAACGTTGTCCCTTCTTGGGTTAACTGTTGGGTTTGCCTGTTTGGTTGTTTTCAACTTCTGTGGTCCCAAATGTCCCGGCTACTGTTCAACCATCTCCTTCGCCTGAACAACATCATGTTGATTCCAAGGTGGACCTCTCCCCTTCTTCGCCTGTTTCTGCGTCTTCATCTTCTACTTCGCCTGGTAAAAGTCTAGATTCGAGTAACCAGGTGGCTAAGAAGAAGAAGAAGAAGACAAAGAAGAAGAAGCCTGATAAAGGAGAGGCTAACTCTGCAACTATTGCGCCTAAGAAGTCTCTTCTTAACAAACCTTCCAACCCTCCACGGAAAGTCAAGGTCCCCTGCATGTTGTGCACAGGAGACCATCTTCTTCGAGATTGCCCTGGCATTCCCAAGGTGCTTGAAGCATGGTCCAACGGTCGACCGTCATTGCCTTCGGCTTCCGGGAGTCAAGTTGGGGGCACGTCTTCAACTGGTGTTGGTAAGGCTCCTAGGAAGTAGGGTAAGATTACCAATCCCTGTAAGTTGTGTGGGGGGCACCATGCCATTCACCTTTGTCCGTATATGGATGAAGCCAAGCGAGTTTTGTACAACTCAATTGTTTCTACACCATGCCTCCCAGCTGGTTATAAACATATTTCTTTGAGTCCTCCACCAGTTGATCCTACAATTGGTCAAGAGTCATCCTTGTTCGATCCCGCTCCCTCGGAAATTCAAATTCAGGAATCCATTCCCGACCAACCATTAGTCGTGGGATCGGTTGAGCTGGCCCCGTCTATGGTGCACCAGCTCTTTTCCATCGAGAGTGGACCCCATACCCCTCATGTTCTTCTTGTTTCTTCAGATTCCTCGGACTCGGATAAAGATTCTCCTATCCCTATATCTCAAGAAGTTGCTCCTCTGCCTCCCATGATGGAGGTCCCAGAGGATACTCCTCCCGCCTTTGAGATGGAGGTCATGGAGGATGCTCCTTCTTCTTCCATAACACCAGGGGAAGACCATCTCAGTTCGATGGTAGCCCCTCCAAGTAGTTTGGTCGCTTCCTTTGATTGGAGTCGATTTTCAAGATACCGCATTCCATCTTATGTGCCTTTCGAGATAACTATACAGGCCTTTGGTCTGGTTGTACCCAGCACCATTATAGATGAAGGTGCATCTGTTAGTGTTCTATCCTCAACTACTTGGCAAGATTTCGGTTCGCCACCGCTTGCGCCTGTTACACAGAATCTGTTGGCATTTAACAGAAGAACGAGTCAACCATTAGGGATCCTTCCAAGGTTACCTGTTACTTTGGGAGGAAAAACCGTCCATATGTATGTGATGGTTGTTCGAGGCCCCTTGGATTTAAATCTACTCTTGGGGTGTGATTAAACCTATGCCATGGGAGCGCTTGTCTCCTCCCTTTTTCGTGTGGTCTGTTTTCCACATGAAGGACGGATCGTGACCATTGATCAGCTTTCGTTCTTTGGTCCTGATGTGGCAACTGGCCCACCATCATTCCTTCCTGGTTTTTATCCACCTGTTGTATCTACCCCACCGTAGGTCAACTATGTGGCTACCTACCCCGTGCCTGTACTCAGTGATAGTTTCGTTATGCATCAGGTGCTGGGGGCCTTGGGTCCTGACTTCCAGGATGTTTTCCTTCCATCGAGAGTGGAACTCTTGGAAGCGATGACTTCTTGTTCATTATTATGAGGTTTTCAGAGCATGGTTCCCTTCTTGTGTCAAGCTCCTTAAAAAATGAAAGAAGGTTGTGGAGCAGATTTCCTTGTCTTGTGTTAAGCTCCTTAAAAAATGAAACAAGGTTGTGGAGTAGAGTTCCTTGTCTTGTGTCAAGCTCCTTAAAAAATGAATCAAGTTTGTCAAAGCAGAGTTCCTTGTCTTGTGCCAAGCTCCTTAAACCATGAAACAAGGTGTCCTGAGGATAGTTCTTTTAATGTGTCAACCTCGTTAAAATAATGAAATACGTTCTTGTTCAATTCGAGTCTTTGATCAGATCTCGTAAAATCCCAGTCGAGTCTTTCTTAGATCTCATAACTTGAAGCTTCACTCCCTCCATCTGTTTACTCAGGTGCATGGACTGAAGCTTGGGGGGCATGTACCTCAAATTGAGTCACCATGCTGGGGGCATGCTTGCTTTTTCAAGCATAGTTTATCTTTGTTACAAGCTTGTGTAAAAATGAAACCAACTTCAAGTAGAGTTTCTTGATTTCAAGCTTGTGCAAAAATGAAACCATTCCCATTTTTACCTCTTGTGATTGCCATTTTATCAGCCTATTTTTGCCAGATGAGCCTTGGTTTTCTCACTCCATCGTCACTATCTGCTTCGCCGATCATATGCCTTCATTTGGTTGTTTTACCCATTCCTGAGGAACCGCTGCGATGAGTGGTATTGTTAGCCAACCTCTTAACCTTTACTTGTTCTGAGCAATTCCACCATTACTAGAACCAGTTGCTACCCTTTATACCACTCGTTCCTCTAGGAGGAGTCATCTTTCAGCTCTTTTCTGACTCTCTAAACATGAAAAGATTGCCGAGTCACTTGTCATTTTGATCTCGTTAAAGTGGCCGCGAAACGACATCTGCCTAGTATACGTTTACCCCTTTTTCGGGCTAGGATAGATTATTTACAAAAAAGGAATACCCTAGCCTTTCGCGACTAGGAGGTTTTCTCAGACATAGTTTTCTACCTTTTTAGATTTCAGGAACTATTTATGAAAAGGGACTGTTGGAGTTTACTTTTCCGCTGTCTTTTCAAACTCTCTAAACATGAAAAGACGCCGAGTTTTTCCTTTTTCAGACTCGTTAAACCCTGATGACATTGGATTTAGTCGTAATGACGATATCCGAGTTCCTCCTTCCTAGGGCTCATTAAATTTACTAGGATGGGCTTATACAGCAAGAATATGGTATCCTCTTCAAGCTTGTGTAAAAATAAAGAGGTACTCACCAGAAATGGTGGGGGAAAATGGAACCAACATCATTTTCGTGTCAGCAGTATGTCGCTCTTGAACATGGCACTTGTCTGCATTCGTGTCGGGTTGGGGATATCTCATCTCGTTTTCCACTTGCCTCCGTGGGTTTGGGTGATCCTTTTTGACCTCTCATCTTCTCTTTGCCTTGTCATCATGACCCTTGATCTTTTGATGTAAAATATTGCCAAATCCACTGTCGTGCCGCCGATATGTTCAAGAGAAGTTGACCTCTGCAGATTTCAAACTTCCTCTGATTCTCATCCGATCTTAATTCACAAAGACATTATGTTCCTCTGTCTCATGTCGATGATGTGGGAAACACTATGGCCCACCTTTGATCAAGGTCACTTCCTGTCGACTTTAGCTCATTATCCAGGAAGCTGATCTAGAGACTCCCTTCTGGTACCTTGGAGCCTACATGCCTCAATGGCAGGTTCTTCGCATTCAACATGAGGTTTTCATCATTGGCCACTGATCGAGTGATTCTACGGGTGTTCGATGCCAGCTCATTGATTCACACGCTGTGGATTGTACCTATAGTACCTTGAGGACCATTGTCATTATTGGTGGTACCTCTCGCGTCTGTTAACAGCTTTCATCATTGGCTGGTAATCAGGCGATGTTCTTTCATGTTCGAATTCAGCTCACATATTCGCATGGTTGAACTTGTACTTTGTTTGGGTCGAGATGGAGCACAAGACCTTGGATTCCTGTCTATTATAATCCAGGCTGCTATTTTTTGGATTATTATGATTAGTTACATGACTCACTGATTGGATGGCTGCGACCATACCTGAGTCTATTTATCGATCCTCACTGGATGGTTGCGTCCATGCCTTTGATCTGGGTTATTGTATACTCTGTTATGGGTGGCTGCACCCATACCACGTATATATCATTTATTTGAGACATTAGTTGTACTTCTCTATGCAGGTTTTCCGACGGCGGTGTTTTTAGTTGGACATGTTCTCGTAAAGCATTTAACCCCTCTCTCTCCCTCAGGCCTCATGCTTTAGGGGGCATCTGTTACACAGCAATTTGTCACCGTCCCTCCAATTCCCCATCTTGCACAATTTGAGGGTTCATTCCATGACCTGTGAGCAGTGACATAACTTGAAAACACTTTCATGGAATTCCCCTAAACATGTACTTTCATTGCACTGAAGACAACTCCTTGTAAAAAACCCTAAAAACACCCCTTTTTGCATTGGCGTGGGTAGCTAGTTCAGTACTCGCGCCAATTGGGGCTCTGTCTCAGAGTCACACTCGCGCCAGCAATTTTAAGGAGTGTTTTTTTAATAATAAATGGCGGAAGTTTCGTCCTAACTGATCCAAAAAATGTTATCTAATTTGAGTTGGGAGGTTTGGCTCTGAATCTCCATGTAGAGGAAGTGGTTTTCCACCTCTCATGGAAGCTTCCTTGAGGATAGGGCCAATCCCATGATTATAGGGATCCCAATCCCCTTCCTCCATCTATAAAATCTTGCTCATCTCCTTTGCAAGCTAGTCTCCAAGTTCCCAAGAACCATCATAGCCTTATGCTGTAAGAGCCTTGATTCATTCCCTTAAGGCCAAATCCAAGCAAGGAGATCATTGTCGAGACATCCAAAGAGAAAGGTTTGTCTCATCCCCGACAAGATTTTTTGAGACATGTTCTGTTGGCGACCCTCCGAAGGAGAATTCAGCGTCAGGGCTATGGTTGTATTCTTCTTTAATTGATTAATGATAAGCGACTATTGGTTATGGTTCCACTCTTGTTGTTGATTATGATGATGAGTTATGTCTTCTCTGCCTGACATATAGTTGCATATACTGGATTTTATGCTTGCGTTTGTTTTGTTTCTTGTGTGTGTAGGTGTCCGGTCATGAAGATCGTGAGGATTGTGATCTGCCAGAGCTAAGGAAAGGGAGTGCTACTTTCTCTACAAGCGATAGCATTGGATTCCAAGTAAGCCTTTATCGCTAGTTGGTTTATTTGCAATTAGGAACTTGCACTATAGCGTGAACGATTGTTGCTAGACCCGGTCTGGGCTAGTAGGGATTGCCTCTGTCCGCAGAGGGGATTTACCTCCACAATAGAGGAATATAAACTTCAGATGTCGGGTTACTTAAATACCAATATGGTAGTGAATATAGCCCAAATATATCATTTTAAAACCTCTCCTCGGTTATTTCTTTATGGATTCAATTTAATTCTCATTGTTGCCTATCATCATAATATCATCTACATACGACACAATATATAAAACTATTTTTCAAACTTTCTTGACAAACATAGCTACATATCAAGATCATAATGTTTGAAATTGAGTTTCAGAAGATTCTCAATCAATTTATTGTACCAGGCTCATAGTGTTTGTTTGAGGCGATACAACTATTTTACAAGTTTGCATGATATTTGTTACTGACCCTTCAGAACAAATAATTGTGATTGGGACATTCTATTTCAGATATAAATTAAGAAAAGAAGTTTTCACATCCATTTGATAGATTTCCAACCATTCTAAGCTGCCAAGGCAAAGAGAGTCTAAATGGTATCCCATTTTGTCATGGAGGAAAAAGTATCCTCATAATTGACCCCTTCCTTCTGTGCAAAACGTTTTACCACGAACCTAGATTTATGCTCGTCAAGTGAACCATTTACTTTATACTTATTTTTGAAGACCCACTTGCAGCCAATCGGTTTGGTTCTCAATGAAGGATCAACCAACTTTCAGGTTCCAATATCTATCAAAGCATCATATTCTTTTTGCATCACTTATTTCCATTCATCATGAGAAACAACTTCTTTGAAGGAAGTTAGTTCAAAAAATGTAGACAAGTTTAGTTCAAAGTCATAAGAAACGTCCATATCAGTTATCAATAAAGTGAATCAAAATCATCTACATCACCTCCATTCTATCTAATAGAGATTCTTTTCCATATATTTGAAACCTTATAAAGAATAACACTTTCAAGTGTCATTGTGAGCCATTTTGGATGACCTTTTTGAGATGGCCCAGGTTGTTGAGTTGACTGAGATGTGGTAGAATCAAGATTTATCATCCTAATCCTCTCAAACATGTCACTCAAAGTGTCTTCTTGATCATTGGTTGGAGACTCATGATTGAGAGAGAGTGCTTCAGAAGGAGACTCTACAGATTGATCCAGTATAGGGACCCCCCTTCAAGATGTGGAATCTCATTATCAAACTCTTGAAAATATTGTGCATGCCCAAATTTGTTGAAGCAATCAATCTTCTGCTCAACAACATTGTCAATCTTGGAAGGTTTAAGAAAGTTCATATCTCTAGATATTATAAAATTATTATTAAATTCATACATGAGTACCCCATGAAGAGACATTTTTGACTCCTTGCACTAATTTTGTTTCTTTGTTCCTTAGGTATAAAGGCATAATAAGTGGAACCAAAAATTATGAGATGTCTCATTGAAGGAATGTGTCCATAACACATTTTATAGGGAGTCTTGTTTTTCATAGCACATCATTGAACATACCATATTTAACATTATCATGTTGATTCTTTAAGCTTCTCCATTATGCTGGGTATTATAAGGCACAGTTGTTTGATTTTTGATCCCATGTTGGCAAAGATAGTTTTCAAATTCATTTAAAGTACACATTATTTTCTATTATCAGTACAAATAGATACAATATGAGACTGTGTATCATTTTCAATCCATGCAAGAAAGTTCTTCAAATTTTCAAAGGATTAAGATTTGTTCTCCAATAAATATACCCAACACATTCTAGTTTAGTTATCAATAAATGCCATCATGTATTTATTACCGTTTTCAGAAGGAACAAGAATTGGACCTCTTGATGATGCTGGAAATACGTCAACCAAGGGGTCTTGCTGATGTGAATTCCCAATTAGACCTCACACCGTTTGGAGTAGGATCCCCATCTGGAATATCTGCTTGGTTTCTATGTATTCTTATATATTTTCCTTGACTATAAGTGCTATCAAGAGAGAGGGGTGCACATGTGCCTTTGAAAATAAAGGGGGGTGTGCCTGGTGAGTGTTTGATCGTATGTGTGTCAAGGTTCTTCTTCTATGGGGGGAAGGAGAAGTGAGTCTCTAAGAGAGAGGTAATAGTACTACTCTGGAAGAGACACACATGAATCATCCACCAGAATAGTCCACAAGGGATGTGACGGTCATTGCACACAGTGATTTGAGAAGGACTTTCCTAATATTCTTTGGAATATTTCACAAGGATGGGACAATAATTACAGCCATTACAACACACTCTCAACAAGCTAAGAACTAAATTAAGTGAAATAGTTAAACTATATTAGTACATGGGACAAAAAACATTAAATAAAAAATCCACAAAAAATTCTTACAAATATTCATAAGTCACGCATGAAGAACGTGCTGACCTTGAAGGCTTCTTTTATTAAGTACAAGTTCTAAGACACATATGTACAATGAACATCATTAGCTCCAATAGTGGAGCGTTGGAGGCAGTAATCCTTTCTCCAAAAAAGACTTGGTTTGTCCCTCTAATGCTTTGTTGTTGGAGCCAAAGTGAAAAAGAGCTTTTCTCATACAATGACGGAGTATATGTAACCAAGGGTGACTCTTTGACTACCTTCATGACTATTTGACTTCTGATGACTTCTCGACTTACATGAATATTTACATTCATGTGTGTCCTTTGGACTTCCACTTTACAATACATTTTCAATACAATATACATGATGTATTTGTGATGTGGCATATGAACATTCATGAAATTATGTGACATGACACTTCAAACATGGAATGCTTAATGAGATGGAAATTTTAACCCATTGTCACTACTAAAATTTAAGTGTCTTCATGAAAGCTATTTATTTTTCCTTCATATGACTTCATGATAAGGAGACTCCAATGATCTCATGACTTGAATGGTGGTCGCAAACTGAAGTAATTTCACTCTCTTTGATTAATCATCTAGCAATTTCAGCTACAAAAGTGTCTTCTTGCATGATTCCCTCCTCCTCCTCTTCCTTCATCATCCTGTCATGACATGCCAAAGTACTTGTTTCTGCAATTCACTCATGATAAGACAACATCAATCCGAAAGCCCCTAGCCTAAGCTAGTGCATTTTGATCCATGAACTGAGCCTAGAGCAAGTGAAAGGCTAGAAAAGGAGGTGCAGTGACTGCGTAGGTAAGCATTGCAGGCAGACAAGGGGAAAAATTGAGCCTTGAGACTGCGCAGTTTAGGCTAGGTTGGGGAACATGAAAGCGTAGTTTTTAGAGTATGTGGGGACAGGTTGCAAGGATAAGAGATGAGAAATCTTGCTACACAGTTCAAGAGGTCAAGGAGGCTTGGGTTACTACACAATGTGTAGTTATAAGGCTCAAGGTATGAGCTTGTGTCTTGAAGTTGCAAAGTGTGTAGTTCAAGCGGGGCTGGAGGCCATAACTGCGCAATTCCAAAGGCCAATGTCGATTTTCGGCTACAAATACTACAAAATGAAGCAGTCTTGGGAGGCTAGTACTCGACACTGTGTAATTCCAAGAAACAAGGTCATAGCTAGAGGAATGTGACTATGCATTGCATAGCTTAGGGGAGCCAGAGTGAAGCTAAGTTGCTTGGTTGGGAAGTTCTCCGAAAAATTACTAAGTGTAGGACTGGCCAGATTGATGATCAGTAATGAACTTTGACTGTGATCACACACTTAGAATATTTTGATGAATTAAAAAACAAATATCATCCATGAAATAAAAAATAATAATTTCCTCCATTTTACAACATTATGACTGGTTATGACAAGTGCGACACCAAAGATGAACTTTACGATGACACTAATGACACTTGTACGACAGTGCTCAAAAATTTGGAAATGAGTGTGACGAGCACTTACAAGGTTAGAAAAACTCATTTTCAAAAAGGTTACCTCTTGGAAGCATCATAATAAGATCATACATATGATACGACAACCAACATGCCAAACAGTGACACTTTGCCTATCCTAAGAAAGGGATCAAAACATTGTGAGAAGGCAAATGAGATGAATTGTAAAGTTTGCGACAACAATAAAAGATACCAAGGAAGGCTCTTAATGTTTGGTATAGAAAAAAAATTTAGAGGGGGTTGTAGCAAGTACAACATGGCCACACAACTCAGAATGAATGAATTCAATATTTCTATGTTCTTTGGAATGAGAATCATGAAAATACCATTTTTTTTTGCTTTCCTAAGATACATGAATCACACTGTTTAAGTTTCCTAGGAATTGTAGGAAAACCAGTGACACCATTTTTCTTCAAAAAATTAAGGTTTTCATAGTTCTAATGTCCAAATATAGCATACCATAAAATACTTGATGGAAGTGTACTACCTTCATCATAGTGATAATTGTATGAAAATTTTTGTGCATGAGAAGAGGTTCCTTGTAGCTTCAATAGTCTTTCTTATTTTATGCCAATTATGAAAAGTGAGTGATATGATTCTTTTCTGACCTGCAACTCGTCATCAAATATGTGAATGCAGTTTCCTTGCTAGAGGATGTGAACCAAGGAAAACAAGTCTCTATTTAACTCGAGGAGGTAGAGAACACCATGTAGAAGAAATTATAGAAGACCAGACAGTTTGATCCTGACGGTTCCAAACCCTGATGGCTTTAGTTTTGACTTGTCTACGAAGTAGAATGCTCCATAGACATTGTTAGTGACTTCTTCAAATAAATATCCTCTAAATATCATGTGGAAAATCTTCTCCTGAATAAAACAACCAAGCGTATTTCCATGAGGAAAGTGAAGCATTAAATAAGTCTTTAGTTACTCCAATGTTTCAATGTGCCACAACATA
Organism: Pinus albicaulis; assembly: GCA_034641835.2. Classification (NCBI taxonomy): domain Eukaryota; kingdom Viridiplantae; phylum Streptophyta; class Pinopsida; order Pinales; family Pinaceae; genus Pinus; species Pinus albicaulis. The sequence goes on from CM076584.1 coordinate 148,473,148, forward strand.
ATGAGAAGACTCAAGTGTGCTTCCTTTCCCTTTATTTGATGATTTTCATTTCTCCTAATCCATTTCCTTTCTAATTCTTCTGCATGAGAGATTACATGCGGAATAATCATGACCATTTCTATTACATCATATTCATTGAATATCATACCTTTATCCATAGAAATGTTTCCCTCCCTACCTCTAAAATTATTCCTTCCTCGTCCTTTTCAACCACCTCTTCCTCTAGAAGAATATTTTCCCTGATTCTTCTCTTTCTGTTCAAGGAATGAAAATTCTTCAAGAGATTAAGTAGTTATCCTCTTCTTCCAAAAATCTTTCTCTCTTTCAGCAAACTTGTGCACCAGAGAGTCAAAATAAATCTATGAAATTTTGGCACTCGATTTTAATGACTCAAAACCGCGGGAATAAGTGGGACACAATACCTTCAAAAAAAAAATGAGAGGAACATCCCTTTTAACAGCAATGGCTTTTGTGTCGTACATAATGGATCTTATTTAATAGTTTAAGGCAAGAGGATCATCATCCTTCAATTCTAAATTAAACAATGATCTAGGTGGATATTGGTGGCCACCCACCTATTACACTTATACCCCCACCATTTTTTCTTTCATTTTTTCTGTTTCAGCACAATTTACTATTTTTAGCATTTTTTTGAGTCCTGAACTTTTGGAGACATTTTGATGACCTAAACGATGTTTTTTGGGAAAACCATGAGAAACATGGAAGTGAATTTGATGTTGCTTACTCAAAATTTGTAGTCCTCAGAGAGATCTTTCTAACGAGGTATTGAGCATGTTAAAAGGGTATCATATTCCAAAATTACATCCCCAAGAAGTTCATGTACCAACTCACCCAAACTGAGCCCATAGTTTTGGTGCTTCATCTCCTAGGGTTAGGTTTTTTGATGTTTATGGTTTTCCATTGTTTCTAAATAATAAATAGGCCTTCGAGCCTCATTTTAAAACAGTTCAAAGGTCTCTAGCCACCACATCTCTTCTCAAAGATAAGCTACCAGTGCCCTAGCTAGTTTATTTCCATTATTTCTATAAACATATTTCAATCATTTGATTTTAATGAAATGAAGCTTCATTTCCACTGCATATTTATATTTATGGTTATATCTATATTATGTTGCATTTCTGCATAAATTCGGATCACTGGTATCAGATTGGTATGCTATTTCTCTATTTTTCTTTGCATGTCCCCAACATGGTCAAGGTATAAGGAGTTAGGGTTTGATCTAGTTGAACCCTTGCAAGGTTAGCCTCGCAAACCCCGATGACCTCCCATAGCGAAAGAAAATAAAGATGAGGGAGCAGCATATCCTATCAAATTATTACTCGAGGATTCCCTTGAGAAATAAAGGAACACGATGATGGAGAACTTTTCCCATATCCTTCAACAACTTCCCACCGATGGTGCATATGCATCCAACGTCCACTCTGGGGGTGCCACTCCTTTAAAGGTACAAGTCAAATTCGAAATTCCTGTATTTGAAGGCTAGATAGATGCAAACAACGTAGATATATGGCTGAATTTTCTTGAAGGGTACTTCTTGATCCATGATTTATTTGACCGAGAAAAGTTTAATTTTGCACTCCTCAAAGCCGTCCCCCATGTCAAAGACTGGTGAGAAACCTACTGTGAGCAAATGGATGGGAGTGAACCTTGTCTGTTATCAACCACACCCACTTAGAATTCATTATAAGATGGAATCAAGGAACAATATTACCCTGTGGGGGGCTATGAGGACAAGTACATCCAATGGACCATGTTGCAACAGCAAAGGGATCAAGATGTGCTTGAACTAACGAATGTGTTCCATACCCTACGCACTCATTTGTGACGCAAGAGCATCCGGCTCAAAGAACCATTGTATTTTAGTTGACTTAGGCAGCCTAATGTTTGTTAAAGAATTTAATTTATTTATAGGAATTTTTTGTATTTTTAAATGATTTGAGTGAGAAATATTTATGTGAGGTTTTTAATGTAAATATTCTCAAATAATTGAGAATACGAGAGATATTAGAGTTGTGAAGATCTCATAAAGATATTAGGGATTAAGAAGTTCTAGAATAGGGATTTAGTTGAGTCAAAAGTGGATTTAGAGGATTTTTAGGATATGGTTGAGTAGATTGTAAATCTAAACTAGAATTGGTTGTAGAACGCTTTTTAATATAATTGTAAGCCTCAAAGGCATTAGAGGAGGCCAAATCAAATGAAGAAAACTAGGTCAGAGAGAGGGGAATATTACTGAATGTAATTAAGGTCAAGAAGGTATATAATACCTTGTGTAAATCTAGGTAATTTATGCATGCATTTGATTAATAAAGAAAAATTAACATTCTGTTTCGAGTGTTATATGAATAGACTATGTGAAATCCCGTTCATTATGTCATAGTATATATCTCCGCATATGGGGTGAATTGTGTGAGTACAGGAATATGATGGAGTTTGAATAGTGAAAATAATGTTAGGGAAAGTGATTTTGGAGAGATCAATGTCAAGATCCTCGTGCACAAGAGCAGATAGGCATAAGATGCGTGAATACAGACTGTATTGAGTCGAGAAAGTGCAAATTTTTTCCATGTGATCATTATTGAATTCAGGAAGTGATGATCATATTGAAATTAAATCTCATAGAATGCGTGGAGTGAACAAATTATGTTTTTCATGGTTGGAATGTGCTAAAGCCTAAGCATTAAGAGAAAAAACTATTTCCATTTTGATTTCATTTCATTATTGAACTAAACTAGGGAGGACATAGATCGAATTAGATATGGATTGAAGTCTTGTTCGAGATCTAATTAAAAGGTGGATCGAAGCTTTGTTCAAGGTTGTGGCGTAGAGGTAAGTCAAACATTTTTGCATAGAGTTTAATTTCCCCTGACTTTAAAACTCTTTACAGAGTCCTATGTGTTAATACGTTGTGTGTATTCTCTTCTGAAATCTTGGAGCAATGATTCTATGTGTCGCTACCTAAAAATAAATCGTTGAAGGGGATCAGTGAGAAGGGTAATTGTTTCACTTAAAACCAAAGTTGTAAGTGGACTCGATGTGAGGATCGACCTCCTCATATTAAAAACGTGGTGAACTTTTCTTTACAATGGTTGTGAGTTCAATTTCAATACAAACGAAATTTCTCTGTAAGTGTTGTGAATGTAGAATAATCTATCTACAGATACTGTCAGATTGGAGGAGAAGTTATAACAACCATCGATCATGACAAGAAGATGAGTAGTATATGAAGTATGTTTTATTCCTGAAAAAACAATTTTGTTCCCATTCTCAAATTCTATTCCTGAACCACTGGTTCTATTCCTTTTCCAGAATTATGTTTATGTTCCAAGGTTCAATTCTTGTACCAAAAGTTAAGTTCCTGTTCCGGTAGATGAATTCACGTTCTCACCTATAATGTTCTCACACATCCAACAAGACTGAAGGTAAACGAGCGCATGGGTTTTTTGCATCAGAGGATTGATATGCTCGTGTGTTCCCTTAATCATGCTTAGTTCTTCCATATAATGAAAAATTTTGAAATTAATCCTTCCATGTTTATGTATAACTGATTTTAAGGTTGTTTTTATGAAATAGATGGGTATAGGAAGGGTTAAAGTCTTTTTCTTGATAATTTTAGCATACCCTAGTGTTTTATGATTATTGATTGAAGAGTTATAGATCTTCCAAGTCATCATTTTTTGGTATCATAGCAACTAAAATATCTTTGAGAGAAAATTAAAGTAGAGTTATATTTCTCTTGAAGTTGTATATGCATATACAATTATGATTGTAGGAAGAAAGGATCAGATTTTAAATTTGACAGAAAACAAGCACACAAAGATAGAGTATGGCAGAATATAGGGAGTGATTGATACTCTTAAGGATAATTTGCAGAGGAAAATTAACATGGAATAGTTCATTCAAAATGTAGATGAATAGCGGAACAAAATCATGCAGAGATCTGGAAGGTGATATGGTACATTTTTAATTTTAACTCTAGGTTTGAGGATTGTGTTTTCATATTCAAAGTTGCAGACAAAGAGGGAATATCCCAACAAAAGAACAACAAGATGAGTTGTAAGAAGAAGAACCAATTGTGTTTTTGAAGATAGAGTAAGTGGATACTATGAAGGAAAGTGGAAAAGAACCTAAATGTTCCAACTAAAGGTTGGACAGAGAGGACAAGAGTGTTCTCAAGAAAAGTGGATTTAAATTGCAAAAGCAAAGAGGAGCAAGAGAGTTTCTCAGAAGATGGTTCCAAGACAGAGAACCAAAAGATACCAAGAGGTCAAGTGTAGATAGAGATCTTGCATTAGTGGATGGCAAGTATGAAGGGTTGTTGAAAAGAGTATTGAATGTAGTACACAAGTGAACAGATGAAGTTTAGAAATAAGGAAAATATGACTCTTGATATTCATTGCAGAGGTTCAGGGAAAAGCCACAAAAAGGAGAAGAAATATTTCAAGGAAAATGGCATGTGAAAGAGTCAAGCAGAGATTGACAGAGAGAAAGTTGAGATAAAATTCAATCTTGAGTTATTGATGGAAATGTTATAGAGGAATAAGGAATACCAATGGTATGGTTTGTTTATGAGGAGAAAAGTCAAATGGCATATATTTCAAGTGAAGTGGGAGCATAGATTGAATTTTCAACTAAAGGAAGAGTTACAAAGAGTAAATGAGTATGAGGAGGAAGTTCTGGTATGTAAACAAGAACATGACCCATTGTTTTTGGAAATAAATGAAGATACAAAGGAGAAATATATAGAGTATCTTCTGAATCATATGAAGCATTCACAACAACAAGAATAATTGATGGTTGAAGCATCAAATGAGACTGTAAGGTATTATGTTTTTAAAACTCACTATTTGTGTATGATTACATGTATTGTTGGAGATAGGAAACCTTTTGAAGATGTCTTCAGGATGGATGAAGATCTTGAAGTAAAATATGATGAAGAAAACCTCTTAGATGAGGAATGCTTTGAATAGTTGCAACATAAGGAGTTCATTCATGAGTTACTTAATGGGAGAAGACAATCATCTGAAATTTTCATGGATATGGAAGATTAGAATCTTATTCTGATGAACAGTGAAGGAACACTATCTCAGAAAGGTAAGCCAAATAATTTTACTAATTTTATTGATGAAGAAAAATTGTAGGAGAATTCTAATGTAGAAGACGGGGAAAGGATAGCTATTGAAGAGGGCTTACAGAAAGACAATAATGCAAAGTGCGTTGAAGAAGGAGGTGAGGTATATTTGTCTTAGGACAAAGAGAAGGCATTCATAGGACTAAATGAGGAGGAAGGAAAACTACTGAAAGATATTATGAAAGAAGAACATATTGAAGACTATAAAAAACATCATGTTGAAGTACTATCAGCATATGAAATCACATGATCAAGAGATCAGGAATTTTTTTAACTTTGGGAGTCTGATGTAGGAACATCCGACTCGAAAAATAATTGTATTTTCGTTGACTTAGGGGGTCTATTGTTTGTTAAATAATTTAATTTATTTATTGAAATTTTGTATATTTCTAAATGATTTGAGTAAGATATATGTATGTGAGGTTTTTAATGTAAATATTCTCAAATAATTGAGAATACAAGAGATACTAGACTTGTGAAGATCTCATAAAGATCTTAAGGATTACGAAGCTCTAGAAAAGGGATTTAGTTTAGCAAAAAGTGGATTTAGAGGATTTTTAAGATATGGTTGAGTAGATTGTGGATATGAACTAGAATTGGTTGCAGAATCCTTTTGTATATATTTGTAAGCCTCAAAGGAATTAGAGGAGGTTAATTCAAATGAAGAAAACTAGGCTAGAGAGAGGGGAGTATTAATAAATATAATTAAGGTCAAGAAGGTATAGAATAACTTATCTAAATCTACATAATTTATGTTTGCATTTGATTAATACAGAAAAAGGAAGATTCTGTTTCGAGTGTTATAACAATAGACTGTGTGAAATCCTATTCATTATGCGATAGTATATATCTTTGCATATTGGGTGAATTGTGTGAATACATGAATATGATGGAGTTCAAACAGTGAAAACAATGTTATGGAAAGTGATTTTGGAGAGATCACTATGAAGATGATCATGCACAAGAGAAGATAGGCATAAGATGCGTGAATGCAGACTGTATTGAATCGAAAAATCGCAAATTGTTTATGTGTGATCATTATTTCATTCAAGAAGTGATGATTAGATCGGAATTAAATATCAAATAATGTGTGGAGTGAACAGAGTATGGTGTGCATGGCTAGAATGTGCTAAACCCTGAGCATTAAAACCAAACTCTATTGCCATTCTGATTACATTTCATTGTTGAACCGAACTAGTGATGACACAGATCGAATAGATATGGATCAAAGTCCTGTTCGATATATAATTAGGAGGTGGATCAAAGCTCTGTTCAAATTTTTGGCATAGAGGTAAGCTAAAAAATTTTGCGTAGATTTTAATTGACACAAAATTTAAAATTCTTTTTAGAGTCCTACGTTTTAATACGTTGTGTGTATTCTCTTTTGAAATGTTGGAGCAACAGCTCGCTGCGTAGCTACCTGAAAAGAAAGCGTTGAAGGGGATTAGTGAAAAATGGAATTATTTCATTACAAAATAAAGTTCTAAGCTGACTCGATTTGAGGATCAAGCTCCTCATATTACAAAGATGGTTAAATTTTATCTGCGATGGTCGAGACTTCAATTTCAATATAAACATAATTTTTGGGTAAGTGTTGTGAATGCAGAATAATTAATCTATAGGTACCTTCAGATTGGAGGAGAAGTGATAACAACCATCGATCATGACAAATATATGAGTAGAAGATGAAGGATTTTATGTTCTTGAAACAACAATTTTGTTCTTTTCCACAGAATTATGTTCATGAACTAGCGATTTTGTTCCTGTTCCAGAATTCAGTTTCTATTCCAGGGTTCAGTTCCTGTACCAAAACTTAAGTTCCTATTCTGGCAGATGAATTCTTGTTCTCACCTATAAAATTCTCACACATCCAGCAAGCCTAAAGGTAAAAGAGCACATGGTTTTTGTACATCAAAGGGTTGATATGCTCATGTATTCCCTTAATCACACTTAGTTCTTCCATATAGTGCAAAATTATGAAATTAATCCTTTCATGTTTATTTATAACTTATTTTAAGGTATTTTTTATGAAATAGATGGGGATAGGAAGGGTTAAAGTCTCTTTCTTGAGAATTTTAGCATAGCCTAGTGTTTTAAGGTTGTCGCTTGAAGGGTTATATATCTTCCAAGTCATCAAGATGGGTATTAAAGATTCAGAGAGACATTTGATGCCCAAGTAATGCAGCTGCTTGCGCAGATAAATTCAAGAGAAGATGGATTTCCTTGACATTTCCTTGCTTCGCATAGCATATCTCTATGCCACCAAGATCGAGCAGAAATTTAAGTAGATGAATAGCAACTTTAGATCTGCGAATCCGAAGCCAGGGAAAGGCACCCTTTAACCATTGAACAAGGGGCAAAGCCAAAGCAGGGTGAATCATAAAAATTGCACAAATCAAAATAAGTACATGGGGAGGTGGTGTGAATTTCATAACAGCCCCACTAATAGCAAAAACAAGTGTCAAGACAAATAGTCATTGGTAGCTGAACTTAAGGCACCTGAACTAGATGCATGTTCTGATCCAGAGTCAGAACCAAACAAGGGCGATGAAAAACGGAAGAAAATCATTGATCCAAAACCCAGTGCCACCATTTCCACCATCAAGCTCCAGAGGGAGGAGCTCGATGATCTAGAGGAGGGGGAGTGCCTCTTCCATTCATAGATGTGGTTGAAGGGTTCTCTAATCCAATTCATTGTCAACAACGGAAGCCAAAAGAACCTCATTTCAGCAGAGTTCATGAAGCGGCTTGGCCTACCGACAACACACCCACAACCATATGTTATTGGGTGGCTTCACCAACGAAGAGATCTATGCATTTTCCAAAAGTTCCACCTTCCATACAACATCAAGCCATTCACGGATGAGGTATTGTATGATGTTTCTCCTCTTGATGTGTCTGATGTATTATTGGTCCAACCATACTTGTGGAAGAGACATGCGGTACTGAATGAATCTAGGCCTCGTTCTATTGTTATTACTTTGGGAAGTAAATTGTACAGGATACCGGAGGTAGTACCACCTCCTGCCATCTCTTTGACTACATCAAAGAAAATGTAGTAAGATTGTTTCCAAAGCCAAGAAATTTATTTTTATTACAATTCACCCAGAAGGCAAGAAGAATATTATGTCCACAACCTCGAAATAAGGCTCCCTTGCATGAGAGAAATAGATGGAAAAAGTCATGGAGGAATACGAGGAAATTTTCTCCCCACCCACGGAAGTTCCTCTACAGTTTTGGGTCAAGCACTCCATTGATCTGACCCCAGAAGCACCACCACCTGATGTTGCCATACCTTATGTGACCACAGAGAAATAATCCACACATGTAATATCTGTTATCACCCTAGTAATTCTCAGGTTGTGGGATGGGGATTTTTGTAGTTAAGAAAACCAAGGGTAACCAGGAACTGCTTTCAGAATTTAGGATCTAGCCTTCGTGAGCTCCAGAGAGGGATCTCTCCTTAAAATTTAGCTTTGTTTTGGTAAAGGGTTTTAGGCTAGCTATGAGTGGACAGTTTGGTTTGATTTTTGGAATGTTGGTAGGAATAAATGACTACAAGGAAAACCATAGAAAGATCTACCTAACCATTGGGAAATGGAGTCAAATTATAGCAAACAAGACTAGAAAACCTAGGCCAAAAGATGAAAATATGCTAAGGGCAAGATAGATGACCTTCAGAGGGTTTTAAAAGGCTATTTTGATGAAGTGGGTGAAATCTAGACTAAGGGCACTTAAGAATCTTTAGATCACATAAAAGGAAGAGGGAAGTTGATTTCAAATGATACTAAAGAGCAATTAAGAATTCTAAAGTCTGGAAATCAGTAGAAAACATAAAAATGAAAACTAGTTAATACAGAGAGCTTTTTACACTAATTCTGTAATATTCCTCCTAGTTTTTCATTTAGATAGAAATAAACACATTATGTATGAATGAAAATTAAAGATATATACAATGAAAAATTGAAAATACTGTACTCATCTGGTCATCACATGAATCCTTAGCTATGATGTCTATTTGATTCAGTTTCCAGCTTGCTGCTTCAACTTAACTCACATAAAATCCCAATGTTTCAACAAAAATTCTATAGTATTCTTGATTATTTTATTCCACACTGAATACTTCGAATAATGAAGTATTTATACACATACATTGTTTACAAAATATCTCAAAATTTGAGATAATGTTTTACAAAAAAATAGGAAGGTTAGCATAAGAAGAGGGACAACAGAAAAACAGTTTGCAAGCTGTCCTCTTTTACAAGGAAAAATATAACTGTTTATCTTATCTAAACTGATTTTTGATGTGCTGTGAGCATAGCTAGCATTAGGTGCATCTTCTCATGGCATGTGGTTGTAGAACATTCCTTTCTTTGACTTTCAACTCTGATACTCTTTATCTCTACTTTTCATTGTTTCACTACTGTAATTGAAAAATAACCAGCAGTAACAATTTGATTTTACTGATACACATTGACCCTGATACACTTTGAAACTGATTTTTTCACCAGAAAGTAATAGTAGAATATGAATTTTTTATGTGATTTTCTTGCCCTTTACCTATCAAATTCACATCAGATCTGTGAATTCTTGCCACTGTTCAGCAGTGGGGATCTTCATATTATTCAATTTTCTATAGCTTTCATCAACTTCTGTTTACTTAAAAAAATTTGGTTTTACTATGAACATGTGTTTGATTTCATTCTATAGAAAAAAAAAAAAATCTCAAAATATTGCAAAATGACTCTACCAGTAGCAGACCCTTGAGGTAAAGGTTTGTTGACCTACTCTTTGGCATATGCCCTGATTTTATTATCATAATCTTTTTGTGGCATTAACTTCTCATTCAATGCATGAATATCTGGTAAACCTTCTTCTCATAATACTATGTATTTGGCCTGAAATATTGTGATGGCCAAGTTCATATCTTTACACCTGTCTTCAAAATTATTCATCATGTTTCTCTTATTCAAGACTTTCTTAATTTGAAGGATGGCCTCTGTTCTGTCAAAAATTTTCAACTCTTCTAATTCTTCCCTGTTTTTGCTGTTCAAAAATGCTATGAGTTGAACTGCTTGTGGTGGCTTATTTTCAATTTCTTTCTTGGTTTTATCAATTTGTGCAATTATAGCCTGTAGCAACTCTTTCTGCTCATATATTATCTGAATAGAAGGCCATTGTAAATGAATGCCTTCAACGATTTTTGTCCATAAATGTTTTTTTATGTAGGCAACCTAATCTATAAGATTCACCTACTGCTGAAGAATTTTCACTTGTTCTTGTAATCTATCAGCCCTCTGTTCATGTCCTTTGGAAGTAATTAAAGCATCTCTTTTAGATGTTTCCAGATTTTTAATGTTGCCTTTTAAACTGAGTATTTCTATATCTTTTAAAGACATATCTTCCATGGCTCTGATTATTGCATCTTTTTCCTCTACTGTGTTTATCTATGAGGTTGATGAAGAAGAGGAAGAGATGTCATGAGAAGTGATTGGCACTGTAGTTTCCAATACTCCTTGCAGTGCCAAGTGTTCTGCCAATGTAGATGGAACAACTGTACTTACAGTTGGGATCACTGTAGGAATGAAAACCTGTTAAGATTTTTTCATATTTTCATTTTCTTTCATGAAAACTTCTATTTGGCTTTCCATTTCCTTTATCTGGGCTGTCATCTTTATAACAAGTTGTTTTAGTTCATCATTTTCTGTCTTCTACTAAAGGATTTATTTTGCCTGGGGATTTTCACTTTGAGGCAATTTTAGTTGCTTTTTGAGAGCAGCTATGTCTTCATTTTTCTATTTGATTATAACCTGTGCCCCTTCAGTGTTTGTTGGGTCGGCTCCTGCTTCAATTACTATGTCCTCCAATGCTTTGATTCTTAATTTATTGGCATATAATGAAGCTTTATCCAATTTCATTTGATTTTGAAGGTTTATCAGTGTTTTCTAAAGCCTGATAGAATTCATAGTCTTATTGACTATCTTATAATACAACATATCTGTATTGCTCCTGTGGAATTCTATTTGGTCCAATTCATGGACAACATCTGCATCAACTTCCAGGTCTATCTTTAAATAATCTGCAATTATTTTTTGATCAGCCACAGTAGCCTTGAGAAATGACATCACCAATTTGTTTTAAGAATAATCAAAAGCTGAAAGGAGTCTATCTTTATTCCCAGGCTTTTCTTTAAGGAACTTGGAATATGCTTCACTTTTGATTTCTTCATTCTTTTCTTTGATTTTTCTGAACCTGATTTGAATATCTGACTCTGTGTTGTTGGGTTCTTTAGAAGAAGAGGGGTTTTTTTATCAACCATGACTGTGTCTTTTTGCTGTGCTCCAAGTTGGACATTTTGAAGGTCTTTGACTGTTTCGGTTACTATCATTGTTGCTTCATCATCAGTTTCATGACCATTTTTATCTTCAACATTGATATCTTTATCCCTTTATTCATCAGTCAATTTACTTTTCTTACTATACGGAATTATGAATCTTTTATCTAGAATAGTTTCAGCCGTGAAACTATCTTCCTTTCTACTTCTTTTATGAAAAATTTCAGTTTCTTTGTTCATTGTAACCACCTATGTTTGATCAACCTGTTTTTCTTTTCCACTATTTCCCTACATGCCCTGTGAGTCATCATCAAATAAATTATTTGGCGCCCCCTCAAGTTTATTGACATATTTTTCAATTTGAGGCTTGGGATCATGCAAGAAAGCATACAACTTGCATTTCAATCTGATTTGACTTAAAATACCCTGAGGATCATAATTCCACATAAAAATGTATGGGAATTTATATTCTTTAAACTTGACATTAATTTCATTTTTTGCTTCTCTATTATTCAAAATAAATGGCCCAACTTGATTTTTCAGTTTTAACTGAGTCTTTTTTCTAGAGGCTATGAAATTGACTTCATCTACATTCAACAACTGCCTCAAATATTCTAAAGCAAATATCCTTGCTGTCACAAATATAGGCAATTTATATGGGGCCAAGAGTGCACCATATACTCTAATCTCTATGTAATTCTTGTATAAGTACCAATCCTCTGTTTTACAGCTCTCAGATAGTTGTAAGATCCTCTTTGTTTCTTCATTAATTCTAGGGGTCTGTTATTTATTCAGTAGATTCATAGAAGGTACTAGAAACAAGTCATTAAAGTCTGCATAGTTGTATTCCCTATTCCATTTTCTCAGAATTGATGACAAAAACACAACTGAAAGTACATTCCCTTCTGGATCTATCTTCTGAAACTCAATAGGAAACTTATCTGCTTGATAATACAAAAAGAGATGAAGTAAATATGAGGTATATCTAAAGACTCCTTCTTCTAACAATCTGGATAATTGGTAGTGCATGTTTTCTGCAATGAACTTGGAAAAATTGTACACAATGGATGCAGCCTGGCCAGGAATCAGAGTAGACAGAAAACCTAGGATAGCAACATTAGTGAACTCATCATTGTTATATCCCAGTATGAATGATAGCATGGAGACAATCTGTCTGGTTTCTTTTGGAAAATCAAATGTATCAAATGGAGGATTGAGCTTAGGGATATCAACCTGTTTGGGACAAAAATTCTAGAATATTTTGAACTTGGAAGCAAAATCTAGGTCTAGCTAAAGCTGAGTTAAATTATCTATTGGCAATGAAGCAACATTGGGGTCAGGGTTTAGTTGCAGCATAGAGTTTATGGATTCTGCATTGATATAAAATATGACCTCTCTATCTTTATTGACGATACACCTTTGGTCTGGAAGATAATAGGACTGACACAATCTGACAAAATCAGGGACTGAATGAGTAAGAGAGACAATGTACTTTGGCAGATTGGAATCCCAGACTGGTATATATTTATCACCTTTCTCTACAGATTTTCCAAAACACCAATTATAGACATCAAGTAAATTGAACTCTACTGAAGGGTCCAGTATTCTGTAATCAAGATCAACCAGAGGACTATTTTCTTATGAAGTAAATGGAGGTTGGACAGGTCTGACAACTTCTGTGGAATCAACAGTGAGTGCAGGGGTTGGTTTATCAAGTTTAGAAGACTCGGGCTGAGGGATTTTAGCAGAGGCCTTCTTCTAAGGTTTTGGGCCTCCTGATTTGGGGGTTACTTGTTTCATTGTCATTTTTTAACTGAACAGAGCAAGCTTAGATGGTTTTTTGAGTTCTTCTGTTGGAAACAAGGGACTTTCGAAGAATTTATCTGTTAAAATAGGGTTCTGAGAAAATTTTTAGATGAAAAAGATGGTTTTAATGCTCAGAAGAAAGGTTATGATCAATTCCAGCAGTGAAAATGACCAGGGTATGGATAAAACTTGCAAAAACGGAAATAAGGGATTCTGGGGAAAATTTGACAGAGTTTCCCCTGTACTTTGGATTTTTTTTGCAATTTCTGTGTGAATAATTCAGTAAAAAGGAAATGGCTGGTAAAACAATGTTTTTTCCTTTGAAATTGAAGTTTTTTGTGGATAAGTTTGACGAAAAATACCTTTACAGGTATAATTGCGGTCGTTTGAGTTGCAGGTGCTTTGAAAATCTTCAATTTCTAGAAATTTGGTCTACCAGAGGATACTGTGGCTCTCTGTGGTTGAATTGCAGGGAAAATGGCTTATTAACTGGTCACTAGTTCACTGGCAGGCTTGAAAATGGCGCTGGGAGGCTTGGTAACGGGCTCGCGGAGGTTTTCAAGGGTTTAAATGGTGAAAAGTAATGAAAATCAAAATCTGCGAGGTTTTGAAAGCTTACAAGTGCAAAATAGGTGAAAATTAGATAAAAACCATAATTTTTATGAATAAACCATAGTTTAAACCATAGTTAAATCATATTTAATCATAGGATGGGTGGGAGTGTTTTCGGAATACCGGTGGGCGGTATTCGCACAGCTCCAGAGCGATAAGCGGTAAATCACTTTTTGAATGTGATCGAATTGTTTTGTGACACATCAACGCAGGGTGGTTTGGTAAAACCAACCATATCGCATGAATTTTCCAAAACATCGGTCGATTACTTTATGGGCGTAATATGAGGTATCGGTCGTCGGATCTGGCTTTGACAAGCGAAGGGTCACGATTTAAAGGGAAAGGAGTGAGAAAATGAAATTCATCGAGTTACATATGGATCATCCAATCTGGACGTGATGGAAAATCCAATGGTGGTCATGCTATGCAAGAGGGGAAGGGATGGGAATGTAATAAACTATCGCGATGATATTTAACTGTTGGGTTAAATAAATAGAGGGGATCGGAGGGTTGACATTAACCCTGATAATAAAAAGGACTTGGTTACGTTTTATATAGAATCAATGGAAAAAATGATCGGGAGAGATTTGAAACTAGGATTTAACCGAGGTTAAGACTTGCATTAGGGGATATGGGGTATGTATGGCAGATTTTAACTTAGATTAGGGTTTTAACCTTAGGTTAGGGAGTTGGGCAAGGTAAAATATACAAGGGGATAGGGTTATTTCTTTTGAAGTTTATTTTAAATGAAACTTTGGGAATTTTTTTCTTTAAACACATATAAAACATGTTTAAAGGTTTTTTCATATATATTTTTTATTATATGGTTAATTAAACCAGGGTGATTTAACTACCATTGGGGAGATTTATATATATATATATATATAAGGATGGATTTTAGCAAAAGGGGTTGTAATGTGGGTGTTTTATTTAAACATGTGGGGATTAAATAACTTTGGCTAAAGCTATAATAAGTGGGTTTTTGGGTTTATTATATAAAAAATGAGTTATATATAATAGGAGAAGGTTATTTTTATATGGACTTAATATTTAAATTTAATTTAATATGAAAATGGGACAATGTATACTAAAAATACATAAACATAATAAGTAAAGTCGATTTTAAAAGACAATTTCCATTAATCTTATCACTTTAACTTAAGATATAAAGTAATTTTGAGGGTTTAATGCTTTTAAATGATGTACGAAGTTAATTAAATGGGAATTATAATGCCTTTAAGTAAAAAAGGATTTTTACTTAGGATTATTTAGAGGGATGAATGCATGAATTGTAAATGATGTGAGTTTAGGGATTTAATATAGACATTTTACACTTTCAGGCGATTAGTCCTGTAGAGCTTTGGGTCCGGTCCCAACAAAATTCAAGGAAATGCCTTGAGCCTTTCTGACTGATAGTTTAGAATGTTTCATGACTATGGGAAGGGGAAGTTAGTTATTTGGCAACCCATGATGAATGATATTTACATTGATACTTTTCACCTACTTCTACCTACCCAGCTTATCATGCTAACATTTTTTCTTCCTTTGTAGTAAGGTGCATTTAAGCTAGCAACCTTCACAACATTTATTTTTTCTGAAAGCAAGTAAAACTATCTAATTCTACACTTATTTCATCCATGAATCCATATTAGACTGTTGGATTCATTTTATTTCTCTACCTAACTACTGAATTGTCATGATTAAACAGTATGACAACTCATTATTCTCTATCTACAACAAGTGAAATTGAAAAATGACAATTTAATATTAAACTATCTAACTTATCATGGACTATGGCATTTATTGACACTCTGCCACAGTCAAAAAGTAAAAAGTAGTGGCATTTATGCTTGAACACTTTCATTTTTATTTATTTTTCTTTTGGGGTCTTTTATTTTTTCTAAGTCCTTTGATTGTTCTTTTAGGACTTTTTACCCTCTTTTTGATTTTTTTTTTTTTTTTTTTTTTACAAAATAAGTGAATACAACTTGCAGAAGGCAAAGTATGTATAGATTTACAAGATTATCAACTGTCAAGTCAAAATTATGACCCCTATATTATAGGTTGCTAACATCGGCTTCACTTGGGGATGGCTTTTCCTTGTGAAATGCCAAGAACTCTGAGATTAGTAGCCTTATCCATTGACCATTGGTGATCCTGTAAATGTCTTATGTTTTATGCAACAATCATATTTATGATATATTATACTGCAAAGCTCAGGGCCTTCTCTTTGGGCTTCAACTTTGTAGATAATATATCCAATCAAATCTACACTCTGACTATGAATATTTACACTAATAAAATAAATAAATCTAACTATTAAGTGACTTGTGAGGAATAGTAATGTTTCAACATCCTTCCATTTACTGGCCCTTCTTGGAGCTCGGTTCCATCCAAATTCCTGATGAAAAAGGAATTATTGCCTCTGTAACCATATAATACATAGGATCCCTGCCATAGAAAGTCAAACTTCCCATGTTTACCTTTATCCTCTCTTCTTGCATCCAATATTAAAACTTGATCTCCTATGAAAAATTCATCTTCCTTAACTCTTTTATCAAAAATATTTTTGATCTTGTCCTGTAAAACTTGTGACTTTTCCTGAACTTCATCTCTGGTTTTTTGAAGGTGTGTGGTTTCATTGATTCTTCTTTGAATGTCATTAGTTTCTACCTATGATTCCTGGATAATCTTCATGACTGGGACACCCAAGGAAGAAGGAAAAACAACATCTATACCATAAACAATCTGATATGGTGAAGTTCCTATAGAATTTTTTGTAGTAAGTCTATCAGCCCAAAGGGCATATACCAACTTCTTATTCCATGTCTTTTTATTGTCTTGGAGTAGTTTTTTGATGATGTTGACTAAACTTTTATTTGAGGATTCGGCCAAACCATTACCTTGGGGATAGTATGCTATGGAATGATCTAAGGTAATATGGTATTTATGGCAGAAAGAAATCATCTTCTTAGATTTGAAAGCAGCAGCATTTTCTGTGATAATTTTGTGTGGGCATCCAAATCTAGAAAAAATATTACTTTCTATGAATGAGATAATAACTGAGTCTGTAGCTTGCCTAGTGGAAATTGCTTCTATCCACTTAGTAAAGTAATCAGTAGCAGTTAGAATCCATTTGTGTTGACCTGAATATGGAGGATGAATTTCACCTATGAAGTATAACCCCCATAGTTGAAATTGTTTTTCAGTGGATATTGGTTTCAGAGGTAAAGGTAATAGTTTCTTTTTACCTTCGAAAATTTGGCATTGATGGCAAGAGGTAACAAAAATTTTAACATCTGAAAATAAAGATGGTCAGTAAAAACCAGCTCTAAGTATTTTATCAGTTGTGCATAGATAGCCTCCATAGTCACCTGCATGAAATTCCTCAAGGATATTGTCAGTCTCAGATTTCAATAAACAATTAAGTAAAATTCCAGTACTTTCTCTCCAATACAGTGCATTATTTAAGATACAGAACCTCATTTCATTTTGCTTGATGAATCTTGCTTTGGTTTTTGTCAGTCTAGGAGGAGCTTGTAAGTTTTTTAGTACAAAGATTATATCAGAGTACCATGGTGAGTCTTGATAGGCCTCACTGATCGATGGAGTCACCATCGCCTCCTGTTACTTATGCAATGAAATTAATATCTAAGGCATTGCAATTTGATTCAGCCATCAATCTGGCTAAACCCTGTCCTTTAATGAGTTTAGTTAGTTTAATTTCCAGATCATATTCAAGGATTGTGGATATCCACTTTCCTCTCCTAATGTCTGGTCCATCTTGAGTCAAAATGTCTTTAACTACTGCATTAGGGACATATGCAATGATGTGTGAATGAAGTATATACACTCTGAAATATTTTATGGCTTTAACCAGAGCCAAATCTTGTTTTTCAATTATGTTTTATTTCAGTGGTGCATCTCTGAGAGATTTACTAAAAAATGCAATGGGTTGTTCAAAGCCTTGATCATTTTTCTGCAGAAGAACTGCAGCTATGGTGTGTTCGGATGCAAAGGAAAAGATTATAAAATCTTTTGTGTAATATAGACTGATAAAGATTGGTGCTTTAGTTAAGGCCTATTTGATAGATTCAAAATATTGTTTGGCCTTTATTGTCCATTTAATTGAGGAGTCCTTTTTTAGCATGTTATTAAGATATTTTATAATCTCAGCCAGATTAGATATGAATCTTCTTAGAAAATTGATTTTTCCCAAGAATGCTTGGAGTTCTTTAATGTTCCTTGGTGGTTGAATGTTTAGAATTGCTTCAATTCTTCCAGGTTATATTCTAATGCGTTCTTTTGAAATGATATGACCTAGAAATTTGCCTTCTTCTAGCCCAAAAAGAGTATTTTTAGGGTTAAGAGATATACCATATTTTCTGCATTTAATAAAAACTTGTCTTAGATGATCCAAGTGATCATCATTTTTTTTTGAAAAAATAGTAATATCATCCAAATAAATGACTAAAAAATCATGGATTTCCTTGGAAAAGGCAATATCCATGGCCCTTTGAAATGTAGCTCCTGCATTTTTTAACCCAAAAGGCATTTTCACATACGCCCCATGGAGTAGTAAATGCAGTTTTGGTTTGGTCATCTTTGTAAACTAGAATATGATTGTAACCAGAGAAACCATCTAATAAAGAGATTCTGGAAGAACCTGCTACCCTCTGTAAAATATGGTCCATTTTTGGCAAGGTGTAGTTATCCTTCAAGGATGCTTTATTAAGATTCCTAAAGTCTATGCATAGTCTAATTTCTCTTGTCTTTTTTCTAGTTGGCACTAAATTAGATACCCAGTCAGAAAATCTGACTGGTGCAATTATCTGTGCATCAAACATTCTTTTGACTTCTTTTTCGATTAATGGTAACAAAACTGGATTAATCCTTCTGAGTTTCTATTGAAAAGGTTTTTGATTTTCTTTTAAAGTAATTTTATGTTGGATAATGTCTGTGTTGTAAATTTTTAAGTCTTCATAGCTCCATGTAAATACATCTTGAAATTCTTGTAAAAGTTCAATATATTTAGCCCTTTCATATGATGATAAGGATTTGGATAATTTGATTATTCTTGGTTTTTCATCTGTCCCTAAGTTATACTCTTCTATGTCAGACTTAACTGGCTCCATTTTTTTCCTTATGGGCACATCATTGGAGTCAAATAAATCTTCTAGAGGATTTAAACCTCTGGGTAAAATGTTATTCTTTAAATCAATCAAATCTATTTCATCTTCAATCAATTCCTCTATGTCTAATTTTTCCATTTCATCAATGTCACTTTGAGTAAAAATAGTAGGCTTTTCAAACTTATGTTCATCTAAATTATCTAAATCATCTATTTGACAGAAATTTAAATCTATATCACAAGGTGAATCTATGTTATATTCGTTATCGATTTGACAATTTTGAAATTCATGCTCATTATTCAGAAAGTGATAAATTTGTTGATCCTCTGAAAAAATTTGCCAATATTTCACATTATCGGGAACAATAGGCCTATGTTTAATCTTAGCACTGTATTTTTGCAATGGTGAAAAAGGAAATTTACAACTGCTAGCAAAAGTTTCTAAGAAATGGGCCTGTATGTTCTGATCTCAAGGGATGATAGCAAAATTACCTTCTAACAATTACTCAAGAAGTTCCAATATTGTTTCTCTGTATCTTGCAAGTCTGGGGTTGTGAACTAAATACTCTACGTTTATTTATTTTATAACTAGTTCAAAATCACCCATAACCATTATTTTTTTTCCTCCCTTTTTTTCTAATAATTTGCAGGCCTAAGATTAAAGCTTCGTATTCAGCCATATTATTGGTGCATTTGAAGTTTAATCTAAAATCATATCGTTCAAAATGGCTAGTTTCAATGTTTGTAATCCAAACACCAGCTCCAGCTCCAAATTTATTGACAGATCCATCAAAATCTAGATGCCACAAAGCTTCATGACTAATATATCATCCATGATTTTAAGTTTTTTATCAGTAAGTTCAGTTGGATTTTCATTCTGGTCAGAGTTACTAAGAATAAAGGAACATATAGGATAATTGGTAGGTCTATCTGCATTACTAATAATGTACTTCATCAAGGTTTCTCTATAAAGCTTTTTAGGATGTCCAAATACCGAGATAGTAGCATAACTCATATCCAGTTGTAGAGATCCCTGCAATTTTTCTCTCCATGAGCGAGAAAGAAGCATGCCATACTTTGGCAGGATGTCAGCTACTACAACATCCATGATCATACTCTTACCAGGATATTGGACTAGGTTAACACACATATCTTTAATCAAACCAATACATTGGACTTTGGATGAATCAAATGAGAACAGGTCCTTATAGGGTCTGGTTATGTCTAGATTAAGGGTTTCCATTATAGCTCTAGGAATTAAGTTGTGGGAAGCTCTGGTATCTAGCATAGTATTGTGTAATATTTGGTCATGTACAATAAGACTTAAATAAAATGGGGGTACCGACCCATCTGAATGCTTTCAATCTACATTGGGACCTGTTGTACTGTACAATAACCCACCCCATTTTTAAATTTTAGAATAAATCTCATTTAAAAATAGGTCCCCTTTTTATCTTTCTTTCTAGATAGAAACAAAATATTTAGAAAAAATTCCAATCATTTTATTGGAAATAAAAGATTCATTGATAAAAGGATACATTGCATATTTTTATTTACAAAGTATACAAACCTTTAAAAATTCTCCGATCCAATGAGAAACAAATCCTTAAATCATATCAAAAATACTATATGAAGTCTTTATACTTAACAATGATCGATATGAACAGTAATCGCAAATCAGAAAATCGGAGAATTCTTTAAAGTTTGTTTTCTCTTTGTAAAATTCTGATGTGATCGTGCTTAATCACAATCGCAATTCAGATAAAATTTAAAGTAATGTGTTTCTTTTGCATACTTCCGATGCGATGCGACTCATCACAATCACATTTCGGAAGAATTATAACAATGCATTCATGTGGTTTAAAGACTCTGATGCGACGAACCCCATCTCATCGCAATCGAATTATCAGAGAAGCTCTTAAACAATTCATTTCATTTGAAAATCTCTGATACGATCTTCACAATCAGAATTTGGCATAAATTTTATTTCATTTTCCATTTTAAACGAATTGCGATGCGAATACAACTTAAATTTCCATATATTATTATTCATCGTGTTTCAAAGTTTTAAAAGGTAATATACCTACACTTATTTCGAAATATGACAAATCTCCAATTGTACGTTAACATTAACTTGCAAATCAAACGAATAAAAATGATTTGTTTTATTATTGAATGCATGAGTGTGACTCCTTAGATGGTATTTAAGTTTTTAACCACAGATATAATAAATACAAATCAGCAAAAAATCCTGTTGTATAGCTGTTTTCATTATTACGTCTTCACCTTGGATGAAAGTTTTTCTTTGTCGCAGAACAATAGAACATCCAATTTTTCCGTTCGCAGAACAAGAGAAACACTGCCCGACACTGAAATGTCGAAGAGATTCAGGAAATCGAAAGGCACCATTGCTGCAAAAGCTCCTGTGATCACTATGCCGCCTAAAGAGAAACCAACAAAGCTTAAGCTGGTTACAGATACCTCATGCCAGGGACTTGGTAAAATGATGTGGGAAAATGTTTAAAATCTACTAGAAAAGGAAAACCCTATATTTGTTGAAGCTAAGGCTGCAGTTCCTGACGAAGCCAACTCAGACTCTGATTTTGAAAGTCCTCTTGGTGCATTAGCAAACTCGTTTTTGCACCGAGTTGCAACTCGGGCAAACATTTTCCCATATTATTATGTTGTTATATGGGTGATTGATAATGTTGTTGGAAATATGATGCAGAGTGTTGTCCTTGATGGCAACCCACTGAATGAAGATGAAGACATGCGACTGTTGACATGTGTTGTCCTTGATGGCAATCCACCTGATGAAGTTATTCTTGACTTGATGGACTTGGTAAATGATGTAAATCTGATGTGATATGATGTTTGTTGATGATATGATGCTGAGTGTTGTACTTGAAAGGAAACCCTCTTGATGAAGATGATGACAACTTACTTGATGAAGTTGTGCTTGAGAGAATGTGTTCCTGATGAAGAAAATATGATGTTTCTACAGTGTGTACAGAAGGCTATGAAGAAAGGATTTCAGAGTGTACTCAAAGCATGATGAAAAAGAGTATGTCTCTTGGTATACGCGGATTGGCCTAGGGGAAGTCGCGTATGCACGCGGAAAAGAACGTGCCAAGTCGCGTATGGGCTAAAGCGCTCAAAAAGTGCAAAACCAAGGATAACCACCATGGTATTGACCCATGGTATTGGGTAATGATCCACCTAATTGACCCCATCCATGTAGTTTTGGGCTCATGGTATTGTTTTGGCCCATGGTATTGAAAAAGGGGCTCATGGTATTGAAAAAAGGATAAACCTATATAAGGAGAACAAATTCATTGTGCATAACATGAGTGTGGGTGCAAGATGTCTGAGCTTGAATGAATACTTCTCTCTGAAGTATATCTGAATGGAAAGGGTTACACTTAAATGATAAATCTGAATGTATGATGCACCAATGATGAAGAAGGGGATCTAGATCTGAATTGCTCTTGTATTTGCTAGATCTAATTATGGAAGGCTTAGATACGTGATGAGGCGAGCATCCGGCGAACATACGTACGAAACAAAAGGGTAGATACGGCGAATGAATACGATGAAAAGTATCACACTCATGCATAGTTAAGACCTATAATATAGCCGCGGAGGAAGCGCGTATATACGCGGCCGGCGAAGAAAAGCGCGTATATAATATGTAAGAATATACGCTAGTTTGTGTGAATGAAAGCGTATATACGCGACATCGGTGAAGTAAAAGCGCGTATGCAAACTAGGGTTTGCTGAAGCAAGGGGTATGAAATATCTGATCTGTTCTGCTGTGTTTCTGCTATCTGATCTGTGTTGATATGTATCTGTTGATGATGTATGTTTGAGCTTAAAAGTATGGAAAGGGTTCGGTACGGAAATATGATGAATTGTGGCCTGCAAGTTGTGTTCTATTGAAGTTGTTGGATCCAGTGTGAAAATTGATGAAACGTGGTCCAAGGTGGTGCTGAAAGTTGTAGCCTTCAGTCAGGGGGTTGTAGCTCCCTTCCAGGTGAGGCTGGTAAACGAGAGCAGGGGGTCGTAGCTCCCTTCCAGGTGAGGCTGGTAAACGAGAGCAGGGGGTCGTAGCTCCCTTCCAGGAGAGGCTGGTAAACGAGCGCAAGTGGGTGCCTGCGTGCTGGTAGGAGTCTGCACCGGCACATATGTTGTAAGATGTTTTCTCTATAATAAAATATTGAAGGCTGAGCAACTGCAGCGGTGGTTTTCTCCCGACTTGGGTTTCCACCTAAAAATCCTGGTGTTCATGTGTGATGCTTTGTGTGATGGTTTATTCTGTTGTTACTGCACATGTTTACTGTTTATTGAACATCTGATGAATGAATGATGGAATAATATAAGTGAAGATTTAATGACAGATCTAAATCTCTGTGTATACGCTAGTTTCATAAAGGGGATCCGCGTATATACGCTAGTTTACTGAAGGAAAGTAGCGTATGGGTTTTTAAGGAATGAAAAAGTAAAAGATTTGATTATGCAGTAAATACTGATTCACCCCCCCCTCTCAGTATTTTTCCCAGCAATTGGTATCAGAGGGTGGTCCTTCTGCAGAAGCTTGATCGCTTGAAGGAGATCCGTCGCAATGGGAAGTCAAGAAGGAGTGATGTCTATAAAGCCACCTCTATTCAATGGAAGCAATCTGATATTCTGGAAGGTACGAACAAAAGCATATCTGCAAAGTCTTGGTGCAGATGTATGGGCAATCATGGAAGAAGGTTATCAATACCCAGCAAGTATTCCTACTGATGCAGCAGAAAGGAAGAAGTATGAAATCAATGCCAAAGCGGTGAATGTCTTGTTAGGAAGCATGTCTGAATCAGAATTTGCTAAAGTGATGCAGCTACATTCAGCAAAAGAAATATGGGACAAAATCATTCTAAGCTATGAAGGAGACACAAGGGTAAAAAGTGCAAAACTCCAAACTCTTAGAATTGAATATGAAAATTTGAAGATGCATAGTGATGAGAGTGTTGCCAGTTTCTTTCTTCGTCTGGATGATATTGTAAATCGAATGAGAAATTTAGGTGAAACCATAACTGATACTACTCTGGTGGAAAAGGTCTTAAGATCCTTGACTTCAAAATTTGACTCTAAAGTTTCAGCTATTGAAGAAAGGCAAGATCTACAAACGCTCACTATTGTTCAATTACATGGTACTCTGACTACTTTTGAAATGAGACAAGGAGGTCCCTCTCAAATAAGAGAAGCTGCTTTCAAGGCATCTACAAAAGGAAAGGAAAAGGAAATTGTCAAAGAATCCAGCTATATATCCGATGAAGAAGAAGCGAATTTCGTGAGAAAGCTCCAACTAGGTACTGGAAGATTCAAAGGTAAGCTTCCCTTCAAATTTTTTGAGTGTGGAAAAGTTGGTCATTATGCTGCTAAATGTCCTTATAGAGAAAAGCATGGTAAAGGGAAACAATTTGAGAAGAGAAAGGGTTATTATGCAAAAGAAGATGATGATGAAGTGTCCAGTGAAGATGAAGAAGATTCTGACCAAGATCTGAAAGTGCTCATGGCTAAGAAGCAAAAGAAGAAGGCTACTGAAAAAGAGATATCTCAGAAAACATGTGCAGTAGAAAATGAAGAAGATGAAACAAGTATTGATTGTTGTTCTTGTGATGCACTTTCCTGTGCATGCAATGGTGAAGATAGTAAAAGTAAATTTTTGGATCTAAAGGAAGCTATCAAGAAAATTGAAGATCAACAAAGATCATTTAATAAAAGCGAAGCTATCTACAATGAAATGATCTCTCAAATGAAATATCAAATAGAAATGCTAAATGGACAGGTGGAAAAGTATCAAAGGTTTCATACTTATGCATCCAATCGAATTAAAGAACTAGAAGCAGAAATCAACGATCTAAATGCAGATCTCGAAAAATCAAAAAAGAAGAATGAAGGACTTGAAGCTGCAGTCATCTCTCTACAAACAGATCTTGAAGCATCAAGTAAGAAGATTGAGGAACCTCTACAAACATTTGAAAAGGAAGGCCTTGAAGCAGAAATCATCTCTCTCAAAGAAGATCTGGAAAAATCAAATAAGAAGAATGAAGAGCTGGAAAAAACATGTGAAGAAAACGAAAATTGGTTGAAAGAAGAGATTCTAAATCTGAAGGATCAAGTAGAAGATGGAAGAAGGAAAGAAGAAAGCATGACAAAACAATGTCAAGCCTTGGAGGTTGAGGTAAACATTCTCAAAGGTAAATTAGAAGAAAAGGTTAAACTTTTGAGGTTTCAAGATAGTACTAATATCTTGGACAATATTCTGAGTAATCAAAGGTCTCCTACTATCAAACTTGGTCTTGGTTTCCATGAAGCTGTTAAAGGAGAATCTAGCTCACAAGGAAGTGCTAAAAATTCAGAGGATGTCAATGCAAAACCTGAAGTGTTGAAAGAAACAAAAGGTCAACCAACAATGATGAAATCTCAAAGGAAATCAGTCAATAAAGTTGAATGCTTTAAATGTCATAATTATGGGCATGTTGCAGCAAATTGCAGGAGCAGATCATTTCGGCCTCAATCAAACAGTTCCTACATAGAAAGGTACTCTGGTTTCTTCAAGGGATATTGTTTTTCATGTAACAAGTATGGACATAAAGCAGCTGATTGTAAAAGGAGGAAGAATAGAAATACTCATTATGTTTCTTATGTTTATTTCTCTGGCCACATGAGATGTTATGCTTGTAACAAGTATGGACATGTAGAAAAAGAATGCAGGATGAACATATTTGGGAAAGTGGACAATTTTCAGCACACAGTTGGAAAGCTCAAGAAAATTTGGAAAAAGAAGGAGGACCGATCAGAAACGTAGGGAATTTAGACCCTACTGCAGTCATCCGCTTCTGAAGCTTACTTCTCTTATTGACTGCATGAATGATGTGGGATACATTATCAGATTTAGTAATGTATCATCACAAGGGGAGCAATGCATGATGACTCTCATGGTTGATTTGATTATTTTAGTTATGTTTACTTCTGACAGCGCATATGATGTGGAAAGGACAGATACAGGAGGTACAAGCTCAGGAGGAAATGAAGGAAGATGAAAATTTTATATGCTTCACTTTCCATACGCGGGTTCTATAAAACAAAGTCGTGTATACACGCGAGTTCCAGTTGACACAGCCGCGTATGCATTGATAATGAGGAAATTTATCTGATAGCTGAAGATCTGGAGCAGAGGTCCAGAGGGAGCATCAATATGACTGCTGATGATTGCACTGTTAGCATTATTCTGGTTATACTCATGATAATGAAATGATGCATGGGTTCTTGTGTTGAAGATTATGGATGAAGCCTGGTAGCTTTATGATGAAGAGCATTCATTGTTGAGATGAAAGTCTTATAATTCAGAGATGAGGACAGATCATGCAAAGATTGTTGCTGATGACTTGCTGTTGAAGGTGTTTCAGATTGCACAAGTTAAGGAAGAACACTGGTTTAGGGGGAGCAGCAGGTTGAATACTAATGATTGCTTAAAGGAACTAATCTTGTTTTAGAAAAGAAAGATATTAGCAGCAAATCTGACACTGAAAAGACAGAAATATCTGCTAAAATTGATGTACAGCAGTCTTCGGCCCAGGAAATAAAAGAAAGTATAGGTATTGATGCCATTGTGCGTACTGAAAAGGGAGGCACAGACAGTAAGAATACTGAATAGGCACCTAAAAGTGATATAAACAATAGTGCAAATTCTCAACTTGGAGGACAAGAAGCTACTAAACTTATTTCTTCTACTCATTTGTTGAGCCAATATGAACAATTTTTCCAGAAAATAGGACAACAAAACGCTCCCCAAGTTGATGATCTAAAAGAATAGGATATAGAAATAATCCCTGAAAATCCCATAGGTGAGATCATGTTGAAGATAGAAGAAATCCCTCCTTTGGATATATTTTACAGTCCCAAACATAGGGATGTGGTGAGAAAACAGAAGAAAAGGAGGAGAACTGATCAAGATGCACTTTTCGCATCACAGGGGGAATTCATGAATATTGTTTATAAGAATGGTGAGGTGAATCCATCTGAGGATCTCACCAAATTATCCCAGTATGCGGGTGCCTATAATGCTACTACTATAGATAAATCCTCTGAAGTTACAAATTTGATGAAGCAAAAGGATGTGCAAATAGCATGTTAGAATAATAGGATGTAGAAAACCAACAGAAGAGCATTCAGTTAGAACAATGATTACAGGATGGAAAGCTCAAATCTAAACAATTAGAAGAACATCTGGCTATTGAAAAAGAGAAGATTGATCAGCAGACCCTAGAAAAGCAACAACATCTAAATCAAGAAATAGCAAAATTAAAACCTCTTCTACAAAATGAGTAGACTCCAAAGATTGAACAAGAGAAGATGTTTCAATCTAAATTAGACAAGTTTAAGAATTATCCTATTCTGAATCAATTCAAAAATTAAGGCTTGGAGACAAACAAGTTATTATCTCAACAATCAAATGAATTTTTTCTAAAGATTGCAGAAGCAGAATCCCTATGTGAATTAACGTCTTCCTTGGTAGATGAAGGAGTCACTCTTAAAATTGAATTTGATGAAGCTGATGAAAAGATCTCTGAATTTCTTTTATGGCAAGACTCAGAATCAGGGAGAAAAGTTGATCTTCCCAAGATTATGGAGACACATAAAGAAATTATTTTTGCACAATGGGAACATCGTTTGATCATAGCAGAAAGAGCCACATCTAGATCTAAAGGAATAAAGAACAATGTAACACAGCTGGTGAATGATAACTTATATGCAATCAATTTAATTGCAGATTGTAGTCTTGGACAATTACCTAGGGTAAAAGAAACTCATCACAGATGGAAACAAGAGATAATTAATAAAAATCATCATATTGGCCAACTACAAGGAATATCATGGGATACAATGTGGACTTATCTTATCAAGCCACATAGTCAACAAACAACAATAAAATTTCTTTCAAATTCCATCGATTGCATCATTCCTGAATTCTTTGATGCCACACATACAAGATGGTTGCACTCAAAGCTTAGTCATCCTGAATAAGAGAAGGAAATGCTCAAAATCTTCCATCTGCACACATCAACCACAACAGATGAACACTGAGCCAGTTTTCATCAAGATCAGATTTCTGTTCTAGATATTTTTTAATTTAGATAGATTGTAGGAATAGTTTTAGTTATTTTTGTTAAGTACCTATTTAAACCCCTTTCATGCATTTAGAAATGGATCCTGAATTTGTAATATTTTGACTTGGAGATTACATTTATGTACTCCATTGACTCCTATATTTTTATAAAGGATCACATCCGGTGATTCTTTGTGAAATTGCCTTTAAGAATTGCATTTTTGTATCTTGGAGTTGGATATTAGATTGCATTGGAAAATATCGATATGGATATGGTGTTTCTATCTATCCACTATTACTTTCTTATGTTATGTGATATTCTCTTTTAAATTTCTATCGTTTATGTGTACTTTCTTTACAATATTTCTTTATACATATCATTTCTGAGTGTGTTAGAAATATTTATCTTTTACAGTATATGCAAGCGATATATGATGATGAATGCAATATGTTATTATAACTTTGTTTAATTTCTTAAACAGAGTTATCTTTATTTGTTATTGCATATTTAAATTAAGCTATAATACATTTTCATGGTTATTGGTTAATTGAAACAATTTAAAGTTGTATTCACATTTGATGCCCGGGTTAGTATTAGAATTATCTTATCAGTTTTAAGTTAGTTTAAATAGTTTCATTTTAGTCATTTAGTCCCATTTTCCCTTCATCCAATAATTCCATTACCAACCCATTTAAATTACTAGGAAACTGGTCATATAAATCCAGTCGAAGCCACCACACCAAACAGAAAATGAGTTGTCCTAAGGTCCCGACCGTGTGGTTATCCCCTAATGCTTGAAACAACGATTTTCGAGGCTTCAACATTTTTTGTGCTAGAAGGAGGGAAAAAGCTATGAATGACAGATAAATCCAAACCCGAAAGCCATTCTAAGAACACATCACCCTCATCACCTTCTATTTCTTCCACATCTCAAATCACAATAGAATAAATTGATAAAAGTATTCAAACACCCAATACCAAAGTCTCAGATCAATAAGATAATCCAACTCCTGAATCCCATGAAGTCGAAGCTTTAGTTCATAAATTTCAAGGATTCTCGTTATCATTAGAAGAATCAGAATTATCTGAAGCTAGTGTCACCTCGCAGTTTGTTTCTTCCAGACCTCTCACCAGGTCATAGAGTGAAAAACTTGGAATTTCCCCAAAATAATTTCCTATACCTAGTAGAGTCAAAACAATAGAAACTCCATTGGAAATAGAAAGTGGTACTAGTTCTTCATCACATATTCAATCATCTATTTCCCAAGCTCCAAATCAGAAAATTGCAGTAGTCTCATCTTCATCTACTAAAACTTCATCTACTCAGAATACATCTGCTCAAACTACATCTGTTCAAACATCAATTGTTTCTTCCAGTACTTCAACTGTTACTACTCATATACCAGTTATCACTTCTAGTTCTTCTACCATCATCACAAGAATGGCACAACCAAAACAAATACCATGGACCAGACCAGGAGCTGTAAATATGGTTGCACCTTTGCATGATCTACCTGATCATCATGAAAAATGGCTCCCAAAGTTTAGTCCAGATATTTGTATACAAGCGGAAGAGCATATCAATAACTTTATTCTTTCTATAAATTTAAATCGAGTAGTGCATGAAGATGTTGTAGTCATATTATTTCCCAATACCTTGTAAGGAACAACAGGACCTTGGTAATTTTCCTTACCTTCTGATTCTATCACAAATTGGGATATGTTTGAAGAGCAATTTTTAACTAAATATGGAGATGATAAATCAATTGCTACCCTAATCAACGATCTTTCCAATTTAAAGACTCAACCCAAGGAACCCATTAAAGATTTTAACTCTCAATTCAATATACTCTTGAATAAGATCCCTGCAACATATAAACCTAGTGAGCAAGTTAGAAGTGAATTGTACCTTAATGCTTTTCCCTAAAACATAGCAATTTTTGTAGATAGAGCTGCAAAACCGAATTTAGCTAAGAATATGAAAGAAGCTATTTCAGTTGAAAAACGAATGATTTCTCTAGATAAGAAAAATGTTATTGAGGAGAAGAAATCAAAGAAAGTCACTTTTAAAGATGATTCTAAGAAAAAGACACCAAGAGATCCATATGACATGGAAGGTTTTTAGAAAGTCCTTAAAACCATGTCTAATGAGATGGTTGAAATCAAAAATAAAGTAGCGGAGACCTCTACAAAGAGACCATTTAGAAATTTCAGGAGAAATCAAGCTGAATCAAAACCTCCCAATGAAATCTCCAATGTAGAATTAGAAGATGAAGAAGAAGAAGAAACTCCTTTAATGTCAGATGAAGAAGATGAAATGGAAGAAATAGCTGAACTAAATGGAATGTGGGATTTCATTCTCCCTAATTCGGATAGTGAAATAGAACAAGAAGCTATGCCTGTGAGTACAAGGAGGAAATCTACATCAGAACCTGTTCAAACTGTTCCAAAGAAGAAAAATACAACTCCAAGTACTAAAGACAAAACCCCTGCAAAGAGAGCTTCTCCATTACCCACTCAGAATCAGCCATCATCTCCCAATCCTCCCACATCATCATCCAAAACTCTGGTGGTATCAGATACGATGGATTATAATATTCTTGAGGACATGAAAAAGACTAGAGCAAACATCTCATTACATGAACTCAGCAAACTTAAACATCAACAAAAATGTCTATTAAAAGAGTTAAATGCTACACCTATTACTTCTCTACCAAGTGGTGTAGTAGCTAAAGTAGCTAAAGGGACTGGTAAGCCACTAGATAAAGTAGATGCAACCGACACTGTTCTTATTGGATAAAGATCAAATTCTCAGACACCTCCATTTCTGTTGACATATGAAATCTACAATAAGAATTTTCATAATTGTTTAATTGATTTTGGAGCATCCTCTAATTGTTATAGCATCATTTTTCACCCTCATGTGATTCATGATTGTATTTTTGGCCTTGGGCACCCATTCCCACAGACTTGAATACAATTTCATAAAAAACAGTGTTTAAAATCCCATACGCGGGTATGCCCAGACTTTTCCACGTGTATACACGAGTTCAGAGATACTTTTCCGCGTATGCCATTAAAGTCATTAAAAAATATATAAAAATACCTAATTTCGAGGCTAGGTTGATGGTTATTCCAGTAATTCAACCACCCCATCCCATGGCCAACTGTTTCCAACTGATTGAAACTACTTTGAGGGAGTATAAAAGCCCCTCATGTGCATGGCCTAAGAGAGGGAGAGAAATTATAGATATTATACTCTGTTGGAGCCCCAATTCAAGCCTAATTTCCCGTGCCTCCTGCACTTCCTAGATTTCTACAGGAAACCCTTCTTTCCTGGAGATGTTCATCAGTCTATATGTCATCTCATGTGCACAAGTATTGAAATTATCTTAGTGAGGCAAGGGCGGGATGGATCCGGACGACGGTCTGTTCGAAGATCGTGGAAGGAGTCAGGTGATCTCTCCACCTTTCTATCATTGTACATGCTATTCGTAATGAAGAAGAACCATCTTGTTCCCGAATTCACGTGTTAATATCTTCTTGCATATGTGAAAATATTATTAATTAAGCATTTATTATTGTTTATATGATGTTTCACATGGATTACACTGACATTTAGGAGAAATATATGCTGTACAACTAGATTTCCGTGCACGTTTCTTCTTGATTTTCAGGTTGAAGAGGAAGAAGGGTTGCTGGGGGTTTGGACCCCGCGGGATCTACATCAAACGTAGGACCTACGGGTGAGTTCTACTATCGATGTTATATAGTTTTTAGTATACAAGTGTGGTTGTGTGAGTCCTTCTTGAATAGCGTGCCCTGATCTGTGGAGGTTTTGACCCAACGAACTCTAGGGAGTTATTTCTCGAAACAGAACTGGCGACTCCGCTGGGGATCGCATTCTTGTGATTCCCCTGTTGGGTGGTTTCAACTATTTTAAAGGTTTCCAACAGTTTTAATCATTATTTCCAGTCCAGTTAGCTTTTTCTTAGTCAGACTAAAGACCTGGTTCTTTAGCCAGGCTTGATCATTTTTTATTTTTTCATTATTTACCTTTCCATACCCAATTTTTCCTCTACACAGTCGCGTATACACGCAGTTTTTGTTAAAGGAAGTCACGTATACGCGGGTTTCCTTTGACATAGTTGCATATGCACGCTTGTTGAAAAGTTGATAAGTAGCGTATGCTTGGGAAAAATTTGAAATTTTTGATTTCTTGACTTTTTAGTCTTGTCTGCCTGTGGAGACCTGTTCCTGCAGTGCCTTTATAGTCTCTGGATTGTGTTAATAGTGGCTATTGGTATTTTTCTCTCTTGTTTGGTTGAAGACTGGCTTATTTGTTAAATCTTTTTTTTGGTGCTTGCATTTCTGGTTTGAGTACCAAGATATCTTTCTGGAGATTCTTGGTTGTTCTGTTTTATCAGGACAGAGAGCTTTTGCTCATATGCTCTTTCCTCACTTCATGTTTTGCTTTGCACTTTAATTTTTTCCTACTTTTTGGTTAGTTTTCTTGATTTCATGTGACTAGGTCTTGTTGCAATTTTTTAAGAGTCATTTTTGGGTATTTGAAGTTTTTTTGCTGCAAGATTGTGCTATTCTTCTGGGCTGAGTTACTGAGTTTCTTGTCTTCCTTTTTGCTCGTATAAATCTTGCTAATAGTTGGCACTATAAGATTTGGAGCATTTTGTTGAAGTTTTGCTTGAAATTCAAAGATTGTTTGGCTTGGTAATTGGATAGTTTTCTTTGTCTCTTTGAAGTCTTCTTTTATAAAATTCAAAAAGCTCAAAAACATTTTGTTTTTCCTTTGCTTTTGTTTTGCATTTTTGTTTTGGTTTCTTTTCATCTTTTGAAGCTTTGTTGAGATTTCTTGCCTTCGGTTTCTGACTTGATTTGGGAAGGGAATTTTCATTGGTTTATTTCTCTTGTTTCGAGCATATTTTGGTGTCTTTATACTGAGAGTTTCTGATTTTGGGAACTAGCTTTGTGGACAACCAGAAAAGTGATAAAACTGAAGGATTATTTGCAAATTTGTCTTTGCTTTGGCATATTTTGAATCTTAGAATTGGCATGCTCTTAGTAATTTGCATTAGGTGCACTTAAGCATTTAGTATTTTTCATAATTTTTGTGAGTGTGAAATTTTGTTATCTGAAAAGAAAAAAATATAGTCTCGTAGAACCCGTGTAGAAATTTCTTTTCATCGAAAGGCAATTAGTGCATTTGCATGTAGTTTGGTTTTCATTAATTTCTTTTCTGCGTCATAAAACATCACGAGTTTCATTTCCATATTCCCTTTACTTAATATAACAGCCAAGTAAAATAAGCGCATTAATTTAAAAAAAACTAGCAAGTTTTTTTATTAAGTGTCATACACCAACTAGCTAGGTTGTAGGGCCTTGGATTAGGTGAGCGAAGAGTTAACTCTCCAAGGCTGCTCAAACTAAAACATAGAAGTTTATTAAATGAGAAAAATCCAACTCCGTTAGGTGGACCGGGAAAGCTCTCCTCCAGAGAGTCAAGTGCGAGGGGAAGTGAAGGCCGAGAAGAGAGATACCCCCTCTCTGATTTGCTGGATCTTGCCTCAAGACCATTCCGCCCGGCTGCTGACACAGATTGGTGCCCATAGTTTCCATTCCTAGGTTCCACACAGGTGACTTCGGGGGGGAATACCCGTGGTACCTGAGGCAGACGTCGTATCACTTCCAGCAGTACTTCTGGAGGGTGCCCCGGCGAAGCTTGGGTACTTGCACCAGCAAAGGCTGTTGTTATGAGGTCGGCGTAACTATTTTTGTTACCTTCGCTAATAGGCCTGGGCCGTAATTATCCCAGACTACTTTCGGGAGGTCCTATTTTTCACTTTCTCGTATTTTGGTGTCCGGTCCTAATCACCCGGAGCAGAAATACCTGAAGGCTGCTTGCTTGGCTGTATCTTAGGGATTTTTGTAGTGAGTGCTCTTTGCTCCTAGCTTGCTTAGATTTATACTTTTTTGAGTCTAATTAAATCTATTAAAGTGGCTGATCAAGTGCCTCATCGATCGAGGAGAGTTCTGGGGTTATCTCCCAAAACTGTTGAGCCTTCTTCAAGAAGGCGTAGGAGTAACATAGCAGGTGAATATCACCCTGTGGTATCTGACGCAGTGGAGAGAGATCCTCCACAAGGGCTTGAAGGTTTCGTAGTTGGTTCCGGTGTTGGTTCCGAGAGGAGCGTTCTGCTCACCTCGAGAGTCTTATTTCTGGGAGAATTAGGAATAGAAGTAGAGGAATTACCTGAGTCTCCTTAGTCACTTCCATCTCCTCTTCCTCCTGATTATCCATTTGTTGTTGAGTACATCTGACCTGAGTCAGGAAGACTAGAAAGTCCTTATCCATCTTATTCATACCTTTCGATGGCCACGAATGGGAACACAACTTCAGCTGTGAGTGCTGCAGGCATTCAGACTCCTGCTTCAATTGAAGGAGGAGGCACAATTGCTATATCTTCGATTGCCTCTAGTACTGCTGTGTTTGGCTCTGGTTTCACCCAAGCACATGCTTCTCAATCTGGTCCCTTTTGTTTTGGAATTCCCGCTAGTGGAATTCCTTCGTTTTCCTTTTCCGCTGCTGCAACTGCATCTGTACCCATGTCTTCCATGGCTAGTGGGTCAGCTTCTTTTCAAGGGTTCCCCTTCAGAACTAGGCATATTCCTAGTTCAAATCCTTCCTTAGGGTCTTTTCCTTTTACTTCTCAGACTCAGAGTTTTAACCCTTGGTCTGGAGGTCAGAGTTAGACTACCTTTATAGGTTGGAACCCTATATTTACAGCAGTGGGGCAGGGAATCACTTTTACGCTGGTCAACAAGGGAATGTTTCTTTCCCTTCGTCGAGTGCTTATCATACTTTTCCCCCTCTTTCCAATGCTTGGAACCCCTATCAGGGGCTTTCCTCTTCATTCATTACTTCGAGAGGGGGGGGGGGGGAACTGGTCCGGTGTTTGGTAACTCCACGTTGGGAGGGGGTCCTTCTCCAAATGTTGGGTCCTTTGGCCCAACATTTTCTAGAAATTATTTTTGGCAACCTGGTGCCTCATCAAATCCAAGGTACTCTTTTCAGAATTTTGGGAATTCATCCCATCAAGGATGGAATCCTCAGGCTCCTCCTCGTTTACCTTTTCTAGCAATGTTGAACTTGCCAGATTTGTCGAAATTGACGAATGATCCAATCCGTTATAGTCTGGGGTGGCCTCCAGTTCCTACCAAACTACCTTCAAAAATTCCAAAGTTTGAAGGCAAGAATGGAGAGGACCCGACTGACCATATCACCATTTTCCATTTATGGTGTTCATCTAATTCCCTGATCGACGATTCGATTAGGTTGAGATTGTTTCAACGCACCTTAACTGGAAATGCTGCCAAGTGGTATATTGAGTTAACTGGGGGCAGTTTTGGTACTTTTGGAGATCTGGCTATGACATTTCTAAATCATTTCCAGTTGCCTGTCCATTATGATGTCGGGACTGAACTCCTAGCTAATTTTAAGCAAGACGATTGAACCCACCTTTTTTATCATATTCAGGACTGGCGGAGAAGGAAGAGGCTTATTAAAGCTCATATTCTAGGAGAATTCCTTTTGGAATGGTTTCTGAAATCTCTGCAGTTAGATATTTCTAAGGATGTATCCCTGTCCAGGGTATTTTCTGAGGAACAAGCCATTTTCAGGGCCCAGCAGCTTGAATTGATATATTCTTAGTCTCGAGTCCTTCATAAATATTTGCCTAATGCTCCTCGCTCCAAATTAGACTTGTCTAAGACTAAACCCGGTCCTCATGGTGATGGACTTATTGGGTCGATCAATAATGGTGCAGCTAACCTGCTTAGTCAATTGCAGCAGTTGTCTATATAATCTACTTCTTCTGGTCAGGCTGTGCCTGCTGAGTCATCACCTTCTCAATCTTTGTCAATAAATGCCGTTCAGACTTCTAACCCTAAAGAAAATCAATAATCCGAAGGGAAGAAGAAGGGACGTAATAAGAAAAAGGGCAAGAATGGGAAGGGTAATGCAAATAAATCCAATGAGCATGTTGGTGAGGGTCCAAAGGATAAAAAGAAAGTAAATTTTCCATGCAAATTATGTGCTAGAGACAATATTACTCACCTTTGCCCTAAAATTCAGGATGTGCAGCACTTGTTAGCTCAGCAGGGTTCTTCTAGTTCCCAAGATGTGTTGACAAACCCTTTTCCCCAAGGGCAACAGCTAGTTGTTGGCACGAATCAAAATACTGGGGCTTCCTCTGGGGGCACCTAGGAAGGGGAAACTCCGTCAAACATATACATGATGAGTGCTCACGCATATATCACCATGAGATCCCGTGATTATGGTGAATATGAGTCTTCGAAATCCAAGGGTGCTCCTGATGGTACTGAGCCGCTTCATATTATGAGGCCAAATGTTGAGCCTATACCTCGGATGCCAAAAACATCTACTAAGCGTACGAGGATTAATACAAATGCTATGGCTACCCAGAACTACTCTATTGTGGAAGATCTGGCGCAGAGTCCTTGTGCCATGTCGGCTCTTGAGGTGCTCCAGTCTTGTCCAGCTCAGCGCAGTGCTCTGCTCACTGCTATTGGGGTTGTCGATCCAAAGAAATCTCTTATGATTACATTCGATATGTCTAATTTTAAAAAGAGACTTCCCCATCATATGGCTTTCCATATCAAATCGTCATTCCGGAAATTAAATATCTTTCGGACGGTCGTTGATGAGGGTGCTTCCACATGTGTGACGTCTCTCACATGTTGGAAGGGAATTGGATCTCCTGTAGCTATTACCTATGCTACTCTTCTGACTTCATTTGATGGTCATTCTCACAGACCGCATGGTATTATCCCATATTTTCCCATTTGTGTTGGGGGAAAAACAGTAAATATAGAGGTTGAGATAGTTGATGCAAGCTTGGACTACAACCTTCTGTTGGGGCGAAACTGGATTTATGAGATGGATGCCATTGCATCCTCATTATTTTGGATTATTTGTCTCCCCCACAAAGGGAGGATTGTTAAAATGGATCAACTGGACTGTTCTCCTGTAGACCTGAATGCATCTACTGACTCAACTATTCCAAAGTTGGATAATGCCAAGTCGCCTGTTGAGAATTTATGGGTTGGAATGTGTTCTTCTTTGATGGGTACTTTTGATATTCCACCTCCTACTATTCATATAAATGCAATTTCATCCTCCAGGGCTCCTATTCGAAGAGAGTTCTTCAGAACTCATTACTTTTCAGATCCTTGGACCTTGCCTTCCCCTACCTCCACATTAGCGGAAGGTCAAGTGGGTGGAATGGCATTTCCGATGCCTGCAGCTGAGATTGCTTATCAATCTATTGTTGAATCTGCAGAGTCCATTCTAGCTCCTCTTTCTCTGGAAGATTTGGATGGCGATGTGGCTCCAGCTTGGACACTTAGTTCTTCTTCTGCCTAGGATTGCCTTGATACCACTCTTCCATCTGAAGAGGCCATCCTGGAAGCTATGACTGGTATAGATAGATCGTGGGATGATTTGCATCATCGGTCTTACTTTTTACCTGATTTGAGCGAAGTTGAGTCAAGTTTTCCAATTCCTTTGTCTACTGGTCCTGTTCACCTAGTCCTGAACCCTTTAGCACCAACACATGTATATGCTGAAGGGAACATGGCTGTGATTTCTCCAACTATCCCGGTGAACATTTCCAGGAATCCCAATGTTATAGAGAATGTCTTCATCGGAGCTGAATGTTCCCCTAAAGAGATTCAAATTTACACCGATCTTTTTAAAGAGTTTAGGGATGTGTTCGCTTGGTATTATGAGGAAATGCCTGGTATAGATCCATCTATTGTCCAGCATGAGATCAAGACTTACAAAAATGCTAAGCCTGTGAGGAAAAAACTTCATTTGGTCAATCCTAGGAAGGTTGTAGCTATCAAAGCCGAGGTGGAGAAGCTGCTCAAGGCGAGATTTATTTTCCTTGTTCCTTTGATAGAGTGGGTTTTGAACCCTGTTCCCGTAGACAAAAAACAAGGAACAATTCGAGTTTGCATTGATTTCAGGGACCTTAATAAAGCATGTCCGAAAGATAATTACCCCACACCATTTATAGATCAGATTATCGATGAGTGTGCCGGTAACGATATTTTCTCCTTCATGGACGATTTCTCCGAATATAATCAAATTACTATCCATCCTGAAGATCAGCATAAGACTGCCTTTATTTGTCCCTGGGGTACTTTTTCTTACAAGAAGATGCCTTTTGGTCTTAAAAATGCTGGGGCTACGTTTCAACGGGCCATGTCATATGCCTTCCACGACATCAAAAATATTATCGAGGCATACTTGGATGATTTAGCTGCTCGTTCTCAAAAGAGAATTGATCATCCAGCTCACCTCCGTCAAGTATTTGAACGATGTCATTTCTACAAGATTAGGTTGAATCCGAACAAGTGTGTTTTTGCGGTCACATCCGGTCGGTTATTGGGATTTATAGTGTCTAGGGAATGGATTAGGGTAGATCCCTTCAAGGTTGAGGCAATACTTCGGTTGCCTCCCCCGTCATCTATTCGTCAACTTCAAAGTCTACAAGGAAAGGCTAATTTAGTTCGAAGATTTATCGTAAATTATGCTGAAGTTACCAAAGGATTTATGAGATTGTTGAAGAAGGGTGTTCCATTCTTTTGGGATGACTTCGCTCAGCACTCATTCGATGCTTTGAAAAAAGCATTGACCTCTGATCCTTTATTGAGTCCACCTTATTATAGCAAGGATTTCCTTTTTTATCTTGCAGCAATAGAATATACCATTGGTATGGTTTTGGTTCAGGAGGACGATGCTCTGGAAGAGCATGTTATATAGTATCTTAGTCAAGGCTTGGTAGGACCTGAACTCCAGTATACTCCGATAGAGAAACTGGCTTTAGCAGCTGTTCATGTTGTACAACGACTCAGACATTACATTATTCTACGGAAAACTTATGTTTTGGAAGTAGCTAATCCATTTCAATTTGTTCTCAGTAGGTGAGTGATTGGGTGCAAATACAGTAGATGGATTGTGATTTTGCAG
The DNA here is from genome assembly GCA_034641835.2 of Pinus albicaulis. Taxonomy (NCBI): domain Eukaryota; kingdom Viridiplantae; phylum Streptophyta; class Pinopsida; order Pinales; family Pinaceae; genus Pinus; species Pinus albicaulis. Next base: position 148,512,409 of record CM076584.1, read on the forward strand.
GAATTTGATCTTGAGTTTATGTCTGCCAAGTCCAAGAAATCATTGGTTTTCGCGGAATTAATCTCTGAGTTGCCCTGTGGAGAGAAGATAGTCTATGATGAATCCTTCCCGGATGAACATTTGTTTCTCATTTCTCCACAGGATCCTTGGTATGGATATATCATTTTGTATCTTTAGACTTCGAGGTTTCCCTCTACTTTTTCGAAAGATGAGTTCCGTAAGTTGCGTCACTTGGCTAAAAATTACTTGATTATTGGTGATGCTTTATACTATCAAGGGGTTGATTCAATCCTGAGACGTTGCTTAACTCTTGAAGAAGCTGAGGATGTGCTGAATGAGTGCCACAGTGGAGCTTGTGGTGGTCATTTATTTGGGCTTGCTACAACCCAAAAAATCTTGCGTGCTGGATACTTTTGGCCTTCAATTTTCAAAGATTGTGTGGAGTCGGTCAAAAAGTGTCATCTGTGTCAAGTCTATACTCGAAAAATGCGCGCTCATCCAGCCCCACTTTTTCCAGTCATTACTGTCGTTCCCTTTATAAAGTGGGGTATTGATTATACTACTTGTAACTCGCCTTTGGCTAAAGGTCACAAGTACATTATTGTAGCAGTAGACTACTTTATGAAGTGTGTCGAGGCTATGCCTACTTTTGGGAATGATGGTGAGACAACAGCTCTTTTTCTTTTCAACCAGGTTATTGCTCGTTTCGGTATTCCTAGAGAGATTTTCACTGATCATGGTAGTCATTTTCAGAATAGCATGATGGCTGAGTTGACTCTAAAATTAGGTTTATGGCAGGAGCATTCATCTCCATATTATCCTCAGGCCAATGGGCAAGTGGAAGCCGTGAATAAATCCTTGAAGATCATTCTTCAAAGGAAGATTAATAAAACTCGATCCAATTGACATATCATGCTATATCCTGCACTTTGGGCATACAGGACGTCAGTAAAAACTGCAACTGGCTTTACTTCGTTTCAACTAGTTTACGAGCTGGAATCTGTATTTCCCATTGAATGTGAGATTCCTTCTCTTAAGTTAGTCGTTGAGCTTCTTCCTGACACTTCTAGTCTTGAAGAACGTCTCCTTCATCTGGAACATCTTGATGAGCAGCCTTGGGATGCAGCCATGATGAATGAGGCGCATAAGAAATGAGTCAAAGTTCAATACGATAAAGTGATCAAACCTAGGGTTTTCTCAGAAGGTGACCTTGTTTTGTTCTATGCCCAAGAGAAGGATGCCCTGGGGGTAGGAAATTTTAATTCTATGTGGTATGTCCCCTTGATTGCTAAAAAAGTCCTTAAAAAAGGAGCATATACCTTGGTTTATTTTGAAGGAAATGAGTTGTCGGATCCCAGAAATGGGCTTTATTTGAAAAAGTATTATGCCTAGGCTTCGGCCTGGCATTTTTCTTTTGTATATAGTAGTTTTTATTTTTGTACATGTCTATTTTTTTGGTTTTTGATGTGATGGTGATGTTTTTGATTTGCTTGGCAGGTTGTGTCGAATGTCATGAGTCATTATGGTTTCGCCGATGGTGCTAGTAGACACACATAGAACTTGGCTTCTGCGGCTTGGGTGCTTCATCATCCATCCGGTCAGCTGCTAGTATCAAGAGGAGTCTGCATTGGTCCTGCTTCCAATAATGTAGCAGAGTACACTGCAGTCATTCATCTACTCTTGGAGGCAATATCTTTGGGTGTTGATTCGTTGGTAGTTTTCTTGGACTCCCAGCTGGTGGTGTCGCAGTTGAACAATACTTATTGGGTTCGAGATCCATTTTTACTCCGGTTGTATTTGAGGGTACGTTTTTTACAAAGATCATTTCAATTTTTAACATTCATTCATATTCCTCGAGCAGAATATTGGATGCCAGACTCATTAGCTAATCAAGCAATTGATTGGCATATTAATCATTCAATACATTAAAATTTAATTATAAAAAAACATCATACATTTTTATACATTTGTCACATCACATCATAAATCATTGTATATGTATCTCATCATAGTGTTCAAAAACTATACAAAATTTGGATCCACAAGTCATACAAAATTAGGGCTTATGCCCAATCATGTTCAGTATCAAAAAATATACAGTCATCCAGTAATCATATCTATCTATTCCTATGGTCCCTGCCCAAAATTCGTGTTCCTATAGAACACGATTGCAGTAGCGACTCGGCGGAATAATCGCACCCAGTCACGTGGTACTCCCACTACCCGTCTCTAGATGGCCTCGGGTAGATATTCCACTGCAGCCATAGGTACTTGGCGGGTCAAACCCTCCAAGTTCCTCTGTACAACATGGAGGGTTCTGTCTGGGTCTACTGTCTCCGCCTCGCCTCTGCGGCGCTTATGCTGTGGGTAGCCCTCAGGATGGAATGGTCCAATATCTGTATCATGATCATCATAATATCGTAATTCATTTGGAATCCAATCAAAAACATGTTTTTTTTTCACATTTTTTCACATATATTGAAAAAATCCAAAAAAATCACATAATTTAAAAATTGCAATCTTACCAATTGTGCCCCATGCCGCGCCAGGTGCAAGGATGAGGTCTAGATCATCGCGGAAATCCATCCCGGCATAGGGGTATTCCTCCACAGCGATGATTTGTTCTCCCCACCATTGGAAGAACTCGTCATCCTAGGTGGTTCGGGGAACTTCACTTCCCCCCAGTCTCTTCATCAGATCTGCCCATCGGGCAATTCTTGGGTCTCTTGGGCTACTGATTGAAGAGATCACTTTGGGTCGAAGCCTAGGAATCTTCTCAAAGAAGAATGTCATCAAGATCGTACCATATCCGAAATTTTTTGTTTTTTCTTTGCGAATGGAAGTCAGTTGTTGCTTCATGTTCATTAGTAGAGCTGTGCACCAATCATATAGGTGAACTAAGCATTCTACTTCTATGCTCATCTGCGTCCTGGATGCTTGATGTAAGGAAGCAGATCCCACCACCTTGCCGATGGTAAACAGGAGAATTTTCATGTGCAAATATCTTAAATCTTTTATAGAAATTTGAGTGCCTACTTTCTTGGACCCCTCAACACAGTAGACGTGGACATAGTCATCCACTGTAAGCCCTCCCAAAGGCTTACCATGCAAATCTACCGGGTCTCCCCTCCAGGAGAGTCCAGTAATGAAGTAGATGTCTTCTACCTCTATGTGTATTGGAATTTGATCTATGATGAAGCAATCTCCCTCTGATTCCCAATAATTTACGAGCATTTCGAGCAACCGGACATTACTCTTCATATTTGGCATTTTGAAAAATTTGAGCAATCCACAATTTCGGAGGACATTGAGCGACTGTTGGTCTTGCATAAATTCATTGTCAATAGCACTATGCTCACGTTCCCTCGAAGATATAGTCATCCTGAGAAAAATCATTAATTTGTTCATTAGCAATGCTTTTTTTTTCCTTTTGGGTTGCGCATATGCAACTTACTACGTACACAATCACGTATATACGCGGCTTGGTCCATACAAACCCGCGTATGCGCAGAGCCGCAATTTAAAACAAATATTTCTACGATGAAATTTCCAAATTTTAACCCTATGAATGGACAAAATTGATGATAATGATGGATCAAGAGATTACTTGATTAGTTTGGTGAAGTTTGACGGCCGATTGCTCTTGTTTTGATGAAAGAGGCTTTTTCTCCAGAGCTCTTTTTACCAAATCACCAAGTAACAATGAACCAAATATGAGGTAACATGTGTATTTATGCCCATAAAATTGAAAACTTTTGCAAAAAAAATTTATGCCTATTTTTTCAATCTATCTTAAGCTGCATAACCCGGATGCTTGGAAGTGCCCAGATTGGTATATTTTCAGGTACATTTTGATGAAGTTGAGATTTTTCCAGTTTTTGATCTGTGACTGCTAACCCGTCATGGTAGGTATATGATCTTCACTGGCATATAGATTAGGAAATCCACTTTCCGTTGCATTTTGCATACTAGCCTCCATTCTGATCACTTGTCATAGGGTCGATCCCATTAGGTCATGAGTATTTAACCCATTTCACTCGCCGTTTTTTAAATCATGACTTGGTGGTAGAGCCTTCCTTTACATGGGCTTCCTAGTTAGTTCCTCGCTATCACTTGTTGCCCATGCTGTGTTTTATGTAGGCTCGGGAGTCCTCTTTAGTCCCGCTATGAATTATGTGTTGAAGCTTCATTCTTCTTCTTCTTCACTATCATTATTCTGGCTATTACCCTACAGGCTCCCTAATGTTGTTGAGTTGTATTACTGCATTTCATATTGGCTACTTGTTTATCCTGGCATTTAGCCGGCTTCATTTGGACTCGATGTTTAAGCCATATTTTGACCTTGACTGTCTGTACAAGTTAACCATTGCATGCACTTAGCTATCGTGACTTGACACCCTTTTTACCCATGGATGGAACATTCCTTTGAGTATCGCTGACCAGTTTCCACCACCTTGCATTGAGCATAGGATTGTTCCTATCCCAGGAACTAGTGCATCTGTTTCTTGATACTCGTTCTATCCATTGTACCATAGAATTATTTTATTCTTTTTCAGGCTTATTATATGAAAAAGACAAAAAAATAAAATATAACAAAAAGAGCAGGAACGGGATGTTACTTCGTAATTTTATGGCAGAACAATGTCAGTTTGTTGCCCTTGAACAAAACACATACACTTATATATTTCCTTCATTTGGGATGGTTTTAGTTTTGACCTAGGTTCAGCTTTTGCCTTGTTTCACTGGTCAGTCCTCCCCCGATTGGTTATCTCTTCTAATCATATGGAGAGTTTTTTTTTGCCTCCTGCATAAAAGACTTATACAGTGTCATTTTTACTGCCATGGTCATCACAAGTCGTGCTTTTGTTCAAGGGAAGTATAACCAGAGTCAGCCATTCTGCGGTGTCTCTTGACTCATTATTCAGTCGGCCTTCCCGGTCTTGTCAATATCTTGTTCTATCACATCAGATGTTTTGATCTTCTGCTCGTGCTGGTTTGAGAAGGTCTCCATTGACTTCTTGCTGGTGGGTTTGTCTCTCATCGACTACGACATATTGCTCTGAGAGTAAACCTAAAGCCGCACCCTAGCCCTATTTTCATCATTGATAGGTGACCTTGTGCTCAGCATTTGATCATTATTATGGGTCTTTGACTGAGTGGTTTTCCTTGTGTTTGACATCAGCATACATTATCACACTTGGGATTCGTGCAGTACCTTGATTTCCATTTGACCCTGTCGGTGGATATCTCGCCTCTGTGTCAGCTTTCATTATTGGTTGGTTCAGAGGGTTTCTTCCGTGCGCTAGCTTCATCTTGTGCATGTCGGAAACGTACTTCGGTTTGGTTCCGTCACTTTGCTTCATCCGATTCCTTCGAAATTTTGGCCTGCGGGTTACACTCGCGCTGGACTGATGTGGGATGCCTTAATGCCTTCCTTCCAGCAGATCTTTTCCCATCGACTCCAACTCATTGCTCTGGGAATAAGGTCTAGAGTCTTTTGTCAGTACCTTAGGGTTTGCAATCATCAGTGGCAGACTCTTCGCTATCGACAGTGGGGATTCATCATTGCCTCCTGATTGGTAGATTCTTCCAAGTGTTCAACTTCAACTCATTTATTCGCACTTGTTAGATTGTACTGGGGCACCTTGACACTCATTTTCATTATTGGTGGGTTGTCTCGCGTTGGTTAACGGTATACATCATTGACCGGTAATCCAACGATTTCTCACATGGTCGACTTCAGCTTATTTATTCCCATTGTGTAGAATTGTGCCATAGTGATCGGTGAAGACCTCGGGTTGCATCAGCATTTCTCGGTTCACTTTTGACAGTCCATTCAGTTTCTGCCAGTGATGCCATCCACCCTTATATGTTGCAGTTCAGTACAACAACATCCTATATGTTGGCTCCCGAGTTGCGTGATTGTACCATGTGTTCCACCCCTTATGATTTGGTACTTGGAGATTCAGTTACTTTTGTGATCAGACATCCATTTTCAGCACTATTGATCAGTTTGATATATGTGATACTTGGACATTGATTCCGACTTGTACTTCCGGGCCGTGCTCAGTTGATTCATTGTGTACTTTCAGTTCAGCTATACTTGTATACATTCTGGATCTATTCTGTACTTTCTATATGGATATATTTTTGACTGAGCATGGGTATGCCCGCCTTAGACATGAGCTAACTCTTTGTTTTCTTTCATTGGTTTTTGGCAGGTTGAAATATGGTGAAGTCCTCTCTTGTCCTCGCGAAGTTCTTTCTATGCACATAATACATTTCGGCCATCATGTACCCCTTCTGACCTCATATATTAGGGGGCATCTGTTATAGCATCATTTTTCACCCTCATGTGATTCATGATTGTCTTTTTGGCCTTGGGCACCCATTCCCACAGACTTGAATAAAAGTTCATAAAAAACAGTGTTTCAAATCTCATACATGGGTATGCCCAGACTTTTCCGTGTGTATACGCGATTCTGTATATAATTTTCCGCGTATGTCATTAAAATCATTAAAAATTATATAAAATTCCCTATTTTCGAGGCTGGGTTGATGGTTATTCTAGTAATTCAACCACCCCAGCCCGTGGCCAACTGTTTCCAACTGATTGAAACTACTTTGAGGGAGTATAAAATCCCCTCATGTGCATGGCCTAAGGGAGAGAGAGAAATTATAGATATTATACTCTGTTGGAGCCCCAATTCAAGTCTGATTTCCCGTGCCTCCTGCACTTCCCAGATTTTTACAGGAAACCCTTGTTTCCTGGAGATTTTCATCAGTTTATATGTCATCTCATGTGCATAAGTCTTGAAAGTATCTTAGCGAGGCAAGGGCGGGACGGATCCAGATGACGGTCTATTCGAAGATCATGGAAGGATTCAGGTGATATCTCCACCTTTCTATCATTGTACATGCTATTCGTAATGAAGAAGAACCATCTTGTTCCCGAATTCACATGTTAATATCTGCTTGCATATGTGAAAATATTATTAATTAAGCATTTATTACTGTTTATATGATGTTTCACATGGATTACACTGACATTTAGGAGAAATATATGTTGTAAAACTAGATTTCCGTGCACGTTTCTTCTTGATTTTTAGGTTGAAGAGGAAGAAGGATTGCTGGGGGTTTGGACCCCGCAGGATCTATATCAAATGTACGACCTATGGGTGAGTTCTACTATCGATGTTATCTAGTTTTCAGTATACAAGTGTGGTTGTGTGAGTCCTTCTTGAATAGCGTGCCCTGATCTGTGGAGGTTTTGACCCAACGACCTCTAGGGAGTTATTTCCCGAAACACTAATATAATGCCTTCTTCAGTCTGTGCTAAATTGAATATTGAACCACAAAAATCTGTTGTTCATATTGTACAATTGGATCGCTCTAAAGTTCAAGTTGTTGAAGAAATAAATTCAGTTACCATCAGACTAGCTTTCGATCCCAGGATTGTCCAAATAATTGATATTCTAATTGCAGATATTCCTGAATTCTATGGGTTAGTCCTAAGCAGAGACTGGTCTGCGAAACTTAATGGGTATATCTCAACCGATTTTTCACATATGTGGCTTCCCTACAAAGGAAAACCAAATCAAATCAAAATCGAGCAAGAAAACATATGACGCACACTGTAACTGAATTTGAACAACCAAATGAACCTGTAGCTTTCAATAATAATATTCTTGGAGGTTATTCTGCCGAGTCATTTCTTGGAAATTTTACTGCACCACAATCACTGTTTTCTGTAAATACTTTTGTTTCCCAAATTGAAAATTTTTCGCAATCTGATTCTTCTAGAATTGTTAATATTTCTTATTCATTTGTAGATAAACCTATAGATAGAACTTTATTTTGGTCATTATATTTTGATGGATCAAAATCTAGTGATGGAGCAGGAGCAGGATGCATCCTAATTGATCCAGAAGGAGAAGAAACCATTCTATCATGTAGATTAGAATTTGAGTGCACTAATAATACTGCTGAATATGAAGCGTTGATTCAAGGGATTTATAAGGCCATAGGGTTAAATGTAAAATACTTAAAAGTGTATGGAGATTCCAAAATTGTCATAAGACAAGTAAGGAATACCATCCATTGTCTTTCGGGACATCTCAAACACTATCAAACTCTAGTACAGGACCTTACCACTCAATTGTTAGAATTTAATATCTTTTCTATTCCCAGAAATCAAAACACATCAACTAACTTGTTAGCTAATGTTGCATCCAAACTCCTTCCTGCTGAAGATTGTAGTACTGATAGATTTTCAGTAGAATTGATTTTTTGCCCATATGTCCCAGACAATATTACTAACTGGAGAGTATTCTACCATGATCAAGATATTTTGAATTTCTTAACTTCTGAGAAATCATATGATGAAAAAATTATTGATGAAGATGATCATGATTTGCAAATTACTTCAAGAAATAATGAAAATCTGATTCCTAAGTCTGTTGTTAAACTTGAAGATCTTTATGATATTAAAGACAGATTCAAGAAAGTTACTAATGCTAAACTTCAAAGTTCAACTTTGAAGTTTGAATTAGTCAATCTTGGCTCTGATTCTAAACCTTAGAATGTTAATCTAGGTCTCAATTTAACTCCAGAAGAAAGATCTGTTTTTATTAAACTTCTAAGTAAATATAAAAATTTCTTCACTTGGAGTTATGAGGATTTAAAGACTTATGCTACTTCTGTAATTCAACACACAATTCCAATGCTATCTAATGTTAAGCCTGTTCAACAGAAGTTAAGAAATATTCATCCAAATCTTGAAGATCAAATCAAAACAAAACTCAACAAGCTTTTGAAAGCCAAAATCATTTTTCCTGTAAGGCATTCCAATTGGGTTTCCAACATGGTACCTCTCAGGAAGAAAAATGGCGATATTAGAATCTGTATTGATTTCAGGAATTTGAACAAGGCATGTCAAAAAGACAATTTCCCATTGCCAACCTTGGAGCAAATTCTCCAAAAGGTAGCTAGTTCTGAACTCATGTCCTTCCTTGATGGATTTTCAGGGTATAATAAAATTCTAGTACATCTAGATGATAGGTTGAAAACCACTTTCAGAACCAAATGGGGAACCTATGCTTATCAGAAAATTCCTTTTGGTTTAGTAAATGAAGGAGCTACTTTCCAGAGAGCCATGGACATAGCATTTAAGGGTCTGATTAATAGATCAATTGTTATTTATCTTGATGACATAAAAGTTTATTCAAAGAAGAAATCCAATCATCTACATGATCTGAAACAAATATTTGAAAGATGTAGGAGATTTGGTATTTCCTTAAACCCAAAGAAATCATTCTTTTATCTCGATGAAGGAAAACTCTTAGGGTTTTTTGTGTCAAAATATGGTATACATATCGATCCTGACAGAGTTAAAGAAATTTCTGATATTTCTTTACCTCATAATAAAAATTCCATGCAATCATTTTTAGGTCAAATTAATTTTGTAAAAAGATTCATTTCATATTTTTCTCAAATTGTTTTACCTATGCAGAATATGATTAGGAAAAAATCGGTATTCAAATGCGGATATAAAGAAAAAGAAGCCTTTGATGCAATCAAGAAGGCAATCATTGAAGCACCTGCATTAAATACCCCCAATTTTTCCAAAGATTTTATTCTGTATACTTTGGCAACCGAAACATCCTATGCTGATGTTTTAACACAGCTCAATGATCAACAAATCGAAGCACTGATTTCTTTCTTTAGCTCGAATCTGCAAGGAGTTGAGATGAATTATTCCGATGTTGAAAAACAAGCTTTCGTTGTATTTAAATAAATCAAAAATTTTAGGCCTTTTCTCTTAAAAACACACACAAAGGTTGTCCCATTCTCTGTAGTAAGACAATTACTAATTCAAAGAGAAGTAGGAGAAAAAAGGGCTAATTGGGTGACAACTTTGCAAGAATATGATATTGATATTAAACCAGCAATGATTGTTAGAGGACAAGGTTTTTGCAGATTATTAGCAGGAGCTCATAACATACTAGAAAATCAAGATCCAGAAAATTTTGTTCAAGTAAGTCAGATAAGTGTTACAGATTCTGACTCTCAGTATGCTGATCTGATATTTTACTTGAAAAATGGGTATGCTCCTTCTAATCTCAACTATAAGAATAAACATGCTTTAAGATTGAAAGCCACTAAACATGAGATCATTGATGATGTGTTATTCAGAAAGAATTATGATTCAATCCTATTAAGATGTCTTGAAAATACTGAAGAAAAAAAGGTATTGTGGGAATTACATGATGGACCAACAGGAGGTCATTTTGGAGGTGATACCACAACCCACAAAATTATCCATGCTGGGTATTATTGGCCTACCCTTTTTAAAGATACACATGATTATGTGAGAAAATGCAAAATTTTCCAAACTGCTAGTGGAAGACAGAGGAAGCTAGCTTTTCCTTTGCAGCCAGTAAACATTGAACAACCATTTGAGCAATGGGGGCTTCATATTATTGGTGAGATAGTTCCTCATTCTTCCAAATAACACAAGTACATCCTCACAGCAACAGATTACTTCACAAAATGGGTAGAAGCAATTCCTCTAAAGGTAGCCAACTCTGATGAAATTATTGATTTCATCGATCAATTCATCATTACCAGGTTTGGTGTACCTAAGGCTCTGGTCTTTGAAAATGCATCTTATTTTTCTGGTAATAGTATAATGGAATTTGCAATTAAAAGAGGTTTTAAATTGAAATATTCAGCAAATTATTATCCACAAGGTAATGGTTTAGCTTAATCCACTAACAAAAATCTCATCAAAATCATTAAAAGGACTATTGATAAAAATCAAAAGAATTGGCACAAGTCTTTAATCTTTGCATTATGGGCTGATCGTATTACTCTTAAAGCTTCTATAGGAACTTCACCTTTCAATTTGGTTTATGGTAAAGAAGCTGTGATACCATCAAATCTAGTTCTTCCATCATTAGCCCTAGTTAAATTCATTGAAGAAAATCCTTCCTCATCCATTCAGTTGAGATTTGATCAAATCGTTAAATTAGAAGAAGATAGAGAAAAAGCGAAAGATATTCATGAAGACCATCAAAAACTTATAAAATCTTCTTTTTATTCAAGTTCCACTGGCCCAAAAAATTTGTCAATTGGTGATCTTGTTCTGAAATGGGATAAAGCACATGAAGAAAAAGGTAAGCATACCAAATTTCAGAAAATGTGGCTTGGACCATTTCATATTGCTGAAAATATAGGCTCATATACATTCATACTTCAATATTTAACAGGAAAGAGAAAATCCCTTCCTGTAAATGGGCTTGTCTTAAAGAAATTATTTTCATAAGGAGGTAACCCATTCTTACTTGTACATATTCCTTTCTACAATTTTTGTTTATTTTTGTAAATAAAGGTTGTAAATAGTCTTTAATTGACTTTTTAGTATTAGAAAATTGTCTTGGAAAGAATGTTATAAATACTTATTTTGTGTAAATAAGAATTTTCAAGGAAATGATTACAATTTTGGATAGTTTAAAATAAAATGTTAAACTTTGAAAATTTGTTCAAAACATTTGCATGATCTTTTGAAACGTTAAAGAAAATGTAAGTCATTATAAGTTTATTAAGCAGAGAAAGGTTATATATAAAAGGTAAAGACTTTTTTAAGCTTTAGCAAACAAAAAACTCTGAAAATTGTCATCCATTTATTCTTAAGGATACAACTATGTCACCCCATCCATTTCAGTTGTGATTTTTTAAAATGTAATTATAAGAAATTCTATGACAAAATTTAGGAGATAAGAGGTCTCATCACAAGCCTGCTTACCATGATCATAAGAAGTAATAAAAATGACATTACCAATACTGCATACCAAAATAGGGTAATGGCTTATAAAATTAAGACAAGGGGTCTCATCACGAGCCAACTTGTTCAGTTGAATTACAACTAGTGAATGGCATTGTTACTAACTGGCTACCAAACCAGAACAATGGCTCTCAAATTTAAAAAATAAATAAAAGACAAAAAACATGAGATAATATGTCTTATGAATTTATTTTTAAATAGTCATAATATTAATTGGATGGGATAATGGATAGTTAATGGTTAAAAGGTAACCTTGTTGAGACTATGAACGTTTGCTGGCAACAGAGGCAATGCCTGTGACATTAGAGTATATTACAAAAGCTAAACTTGAAGAAATCCACTTACTTTATTATTATCAACCAATCAAAGCTTGAGATAACCCAAAAAAAAAAATTATCTTTGAGGAATTAGAAAGAAATTGTAAGTGATTTTTATTCTTTTTCATAGTTAGATTTTATTGGAATTATCCTAAGATAAGTTTTCATTATCTTTACAAATTTTTACTTACTGGAAATATAGTGTTCATTTCATTTTTTCAGAGATAATTGTTTCTTCCAGTGAATCGTCAATTGTTGTACTGTACAACAACCCACCCCATTTTTAAGTTTTAGAATAAATCCCATTTAAAAATAGGTCCCCTTTTTATCTTTCTTTCTAGATAGCAATAAAAGATTTAGAAAAAATTCCAATCATTTTATTAGAAATAAAAGATTCATTGATAAAAGGATACGTTGCATATTTTTATTTACAAAGTATACAAACCTTTAAAAATTCTCCGATCTGATGAGAAACAAAGCCTTAAATCATATCGAAAATATTATATGAAGTATTTATATTTAACAATGATCGATATGAATAGTAATCGCAAATCGGAAAATCGGAGAATTCTTTAAAGTTTGTTTTCACTTTGTAAAATTCCAATGTGATCGCGCTCAATTGCAATTGCATTTCGGATAAGCTTTAAAGTATTGTGTTTATTTTTCATACTTCTGATGCGATGCAACTCATCGCAATCACATTTCGGAATAATTATAACAATGCATTCATGTGGTTGAAAGACTCCAATGCGACGGACCCCATCTCATCGCAATTGCATTATCGGAGAAGCTCTTAGACGATTCATTTCATTTGAAAACTCCGATGCGATATTCAGAATCAGAATTTGGCATAAATTTTATTTCATTTTCATTTTTAAACGAATTGCGATGTGAATACAACTTAATTGTCCATATATTATTATTCTTCGTGTTTCAAAGTTTTGAAAGGTAATATACCTACACTTATTTCGAAATATGCCAAATCTCTGATTGTACATTAACATTAACTCGAAAATCAAATGAATAAAAATGATTTGTTTTGTTATTGAATGCATGAGTGTGACTCCTAGAGGGCATTTAAGTTTTTAACCACGGATATAATAAATACAAATCAGCAAAAAATCCTGTTGTATAACTGTTTTCATTATTACATCTTCACCTTGGCTAAAAGGTTTTCTTTGTCACAGAAAAATAGAACATCCAATTTTTCCATTCACAGAACAAGAGAAACACTGCCCAACACTAAAATGTCGAAGAGATTCAAGAAATCGAAAGCCATCATTGCTGTAAAAGCTCCTGTGATCACTATGCTGCCTAAAGAGAAACCAGCAAAGCTTAAGCTGCTTACAGATACCTCATGCCAGGGACTTCGTAAAATGACGTGGGAAAATGTTTACAATCTACTAGAAAAGGAAAAACCTAGAGTTGTTGAAGCTAAGGCCACAGTTCGTGACGAAGCCGACTCAGAATCTGATTCTGAAAGTCCTCTTGGTGCATTAGAAAACTCGTTTTTGCACCGAGTTGCAGCTCGGGCAAAATTTTTTCTGTATTATGATATTATTAGATGGGTGATTGATAATGTGGCTATCAAAGACAGAACTTTTGTTTCTGCATCTGGAGAAATCTTCGGTTCATTCAGACCAGACGACATCACAGCGATGTACCACCTTCCTGACCCATGGAAGATTTATAACAAAGAGTTTATCAAATAATTTACTGTGAATAACGAAAATCAGTCAGAACCAATTAGAGAATGGAGAAGGGCTCCTGAAAATCACAGACACGAGGGATCAGGTATGTATTCTGTGGAGTCTCTTTTGCCTCCATACTGTTATGTTGCAAAAATGATGTGTAGATTGTTTGGAAATGATAACGCGGCTAGGTTTTCCATTCAAATAGTTCCATTGATACATTCTGCTATTAATTCTGAAATAATGGATTGGGTTGTCATTCTATCTGATAAGATAGCCAACAGAATTATTGAGTATAGGAAAGACAAAAATTCATGAAATTCCACTCCTTTTTACTTTTGTGCTTTTATCCTAGATGCCCTCTGTTTCAATATGGAATTCCCCTTATTAGGATGTAAATGGACTCCTAAAGAACCTATTCCAATTCATATATATCACAAGTTCTTATGGAAGGGGAATCTCAGAAGTCATGTTTACAGATTCTGTCATGGTTTTCTTATTCCGATTTACCAAATCATTTTTGGCCGATTCCCTCCTAGACTTTCCGATAAAACTAGAGTTGATTTGTCCTCTATTGGAGATTGGTTAAGGGAGGAAAATTTCACATATGTCAGAATTTTTGGAATTATTATAAAGCCACACATCCTTCCTTTGTATGTTCTAGACAAACTATTAGCACAGGAAATTTCTTATCAGCTGACAGTAGAAGGTATGTATATAACTTTAAAGAATATCAAGAAGCTTATGTGGCCTAATTTTCCTTTTAAATGTGGTGACTATACTCTCAGCAATATTTTCCATGCTGAAAAAGAAGTTGTTAAGTTAATCGATCTTAAACTTTCAACAATTCCTGGAAGGCAATATGATCCCAGGAAGGTGGCATATGATTTTACTACCTCTATTTCAATTGTTTGGTTCAAACATGAACCATATGACTTTGATGATTTATTTGTTTCTGTAGATAAAATGTCCCAAGTTTTTGATTTGGCCAAGTCCAAACTTCAGGCCAAAGAAATGAATAAATTTTTGTTATTTATAAGTCATAGGTTATTTAGAGTTCCTTTGGATTAGTTGAGAGTTTCTACACAGGGATGTGAATCACAACAGAAGGATACATGAAGTACATCTGGCAAAGAAGTAACAAGAACTAACCTTGTTTTAGAAAAGAAATATATTAGCAGCAAATTTGACACTGAAAAATATAGAAACAACTGCTAAAATTGATGTACAGCAGTCTTTGGCCTAGGCAAGAAAAGAAAGTACAGGTACTGATGCCATTGTGCGTACTGAAAAGGGAGGCATAGAAAGTAATAATGTTGAACAGGCACCTAAAAGTGATATAAACAATAGTGTAAATTTTCAACTTGGAGGACAAGAAGCTACTAAACTTATTATTTCTCCTCATTTGCTGAGCCAATATGAACAATTTGCCCAGCAAATAGGAGAACAAAACACTTCCCAAGTTGATGATCCAAAAGACCAGGATATAGAAATCATCCCTGAAAATCCCATAGGTGAGATCATGTTGAGGATAGAAGAAATCCCTCCTTTCGATATATTTTACAGTCCCAAACATAGGGATGTGGTGAGACAACAGAGGAAAAGGAGGAGAAATGATCAAAATGCACTTTTGGCATCACAGGGGGGATTAATGAATATTTTTTATAAGAATGGTGAGGTGAATCCATCTGAGGATCTCACCAAATTATCCCAGTATGCAGGTGCCTATAGTGCTGCTACTATAAATAAAGCCTTTGAAGTTACACAGTTGATGAAGCAAAAGGATGTGCAAATAGCCATGTTAGAAGAACAGGTTTCAGAAAACCAACATAAGATCATTCAGTTAGAACAACGATTACAGGATGGAGAGCTCAAATATAAACAATTAGAAGAATAGTTGGCCGTTGAAAAAGAGAAGATTGATCAGCAGACCCTAGAAAAGCAATAGTAGCTAAATCAAGAAATAGAAAACTTACAGGCTCTTCTACAAAATGAGAAGACTTCGAAGATTGAACAAGAGAAGATGTTTCAATCTAAATTAGACAAGTTTAAGAATTATCCTAGTCTGGATCAATTCAAAAATGAAGGCTTGGAGACAAACAAGTTATTGTCTCAACAATTAAATGAATTTTATCTAAAGATTGCAGAAGCAGAATCCCTATGTGAATTAACATCTTCTTTGGTAGATGAAGGAGTCACTCTTAAAATTGAATTTGATGAAGCTAATGAAAAGATCTCTGAATTTCTTTTATGGCAAGACTCAGAGTCAGGGAGAAAATTAGATCTTCCCAAGATTATGGAGAGACATAAAGAAATTATTTTTGCAGAATGGGAACATCGTTTGATCAAAGCAGAAAGAGCCACATCTAGAGCTAAAGGAATAATGAACAATGTAACACAATTGGTGAATGATAACTTATATGCAATCAATTTAATTGCAGATTGTACTCCCGACCAATTACCTAGGGTAAAAGAAACTGATCACAGATGGAGACAAGAGATAATTAATAAAAATCAGCAAATTGGCCAACTACAAGGAATATCATGGGATACAATGTGGACTTATCCTATCAAGCCACACAGTCAACAAACAACAATAAAATTTCTTTCAAATGCCATCGATTGCCTCATTCCCGAATTCTCCGATGCCACATATACAGGACGGTTGCACTCAAAGCTTAGTCATCCTGAAGAAGTGATGGAAATGCTCAAAATCTGCCATCTGTGCACACCAACCGCAACAGATGATCAATGAGTCAGTTTTCATCAAGATCACATTTCTGTTCTAGATATTTTTTAATTTAGATAGATTTTAGGAATAATTTTAGTTATTTTTGTTAAGTACCTATTTAAATCCCTTTCATACATTTAGAAAGGGGTCCTGAATTTGTAATATTTTGACTTGGAGATTACATTTCTGTACTCCATTGACTCCTATATTTTTATAAAGGATCACATCTGGTGATTCTTTGTGAAATTTCCTTTAAGAATTGCATTTCTGTATCTTGGAGTTGATTTTACATTGAAGTTGCTGGAGTTGGATATCAGATTGCATTGTAAAATATCGATATGGATATGGTATTTCTACCTATTCACTGTTATTTTCTTATGTTATGTGATATTCTCTTTTAAATTGGTATCGTTTATGTGTACTCGCTTTACAATATTTCTTTATACATATCATTTATGAGTGTGTTAGAAATATTTATCTTTTACAGTATATGCAAACGATATATGATGATGAATGCAATATGTTATTATAACTCTGTTTAATTTCTTAAACAGAGTTATCTTTATTTGTTACTGCATATTTAAATTAAGCTATAATACATTTTCATGGTTATTGGTTAATTGAAACAATTTAAAGTTGTATTCACATTTGATGCCCGGGTTAGTATTAGAATTATCTTATCAGTTTTAAGTTAGTTTAAATAGTTTCATTTCAGTCATTTAGTCCCATTTTCCCTTCATCCAATCATTCCATTACCAACCCATTTAAACTACTAGGAAACTGGTCCTATAAATCTAGTCAGAGCCGCCACACCAAACAGAAAAGGAGTTTTCCTAAGGTCCCAACCGGGTGGTTATCCCCCAATGTTTGAAGCAGCGATTTTCGAGGCTTCAATAGGACCAAAAATCAATTCAAGCCTATCTTCATTCATGTTAATTGTATCTTCATTCTCATTCACATTTAATGCACAACAATCACAGATCTATACAAATCATTTTTAGCTAGTTCTACTAAGGGAACAACTATTTTTAACTTGGATATTTCATATTGCATATTAAATGTTGGCTGAGATCTAATGGCTTGAATCACTTCTTCTTTGGGAACTATCGTTTGTGATGAATTTTCTTGAGTTTCTACTGTTTTACCTTTGTTCTGAGCTCTTCTCTTGTCTTCTGTCTGAGTTTCTTGGTTTCTGCTATCTAGTGCTTTAGTAATGAAATCAAACTTACCATCTAAGTGAGATGCTTCTTCTTTAATAGTAACCCCTATTTCATTTTTCAGTTTGGCCTTCTTTGCAAGTATGTTGATTTCTCCACCTACAATGTTTTGTTGCATTTGTTCTAAATTATCTTCATCCCTTTCCCTAAGTTGGTAAGCCATGTCTACGTCAAAGAAATCAGGGAATTTGAGTAACACGGAATATGTAGTGGGTTTAACGTCTGCAGGAATGTCATTGTAAACACTGTTATATCTTGTGCAGAAGTCTTGGACAGACTCATTTGGGGCTCTCTTGACAACATCAAACTCAGATAGTATTTGCATAGGGTTCTTCTTTTTCTCCCATTTATTTAGGAAGGCTCTATGGAATGCAACTAGGTCTGCTATGCTACCAGGTCCTAAAATTTTAAACCAGGTTTTTACTTCTCCAATTAAGCTCTGAGTAAATAATCTCATTTGGACATCAGTTTCATCTATCTCGTAGACTTCCTAGAAATCATTCATTCTAGTAATATGTTGTTGTGCAGTAATCTGTGAAAGATTATCAAACAGTGGAATATCTTTTTGGTAGTTCTGGGGCATTTCATGTAGATTTTGAGGTAGGATCAAGGGAGCATATCAGGCTGCCATGGCTTGGATTTTTGTTGTACTGGGAGGTACAGTTGTAGTGATAGGGATAGTGTTGGTTACTATAATAGATGTACTTGAAGAGCTCGGCAAAGGGGATGAAAAATAAGTAGTATGGATAATGGTAGTTGTAATGGGCTGGGTAAATGATGGATATACAACTTTGGGCTGCAAGGGAAACTCAGGGATGAATGGATTAGTTGATTAAATAGTAGTGGATTGTGGATATGATGAGTATATGATTCTATGGGGCAGAGGAAACTCAGGGCTTATGGGCTCTTGAGGTGAACTGACAGCAGAATTAGTAAATGATGTGGCAAAATACAGAGTAGAATCTAATGCTGGAAATACTGTTGTATATAGCTCAGAAACTAGGGGTTTAAATTTAGAAAAAAAAATTCTAACTCAACAGCTTCTTCAATGTCTTTAATTTTCGAGACAATTACCCTTTTTACTAGACTTTTACTTTCAGTTTGATCTGATTTAGTAGGAACAAAAATAATTTTGTGTTTTTCACTAGCATAAGAAGTAAAAACCAGATCTAAAACAATTTGTTTTAAATCTGATTCAGATTTTGTTCTAAATAAATATTTTTCAAAGTTTAAGTCAAAATAAATGTCTAATAAGCTTACCAATTCTTTGGGTAAAGAATCAGCTCTTCTCAGAGGTATCTCAGTTTCAGAACTATCAATTTGTTTTTTCTTCTTTTTTCCTATCTGGTCCGGATTATCTACTATCTCTGGAGGATTAGGATCAGGGTTGGATCTAGTGTAGTAGAATTTTTTGGGAGCCAGAATGTTTATTGGGTAAAATACCCACAACCTTTAAACTTAATTTTAAAGTAGAAAAGATACAGTTAAAGATCTTCCTTCAAGATTAAACTTAAAACTGGAGAGTGGTTAAGTCCCCAGTATGGTCATCAGTATGTTATCACCCTAGTAATTCTCAGGTTGGGGGATGGGGATTTTTGTAGTTAAGAAAACCAGGGGTAACCAAGAACTGCTTTCAGAATTCGGGATCTAGCCTTCCTGAGCTCCAAAGATGGATCTATCCTTAAAATTTAGATTTGTTTTGGTAAAGGGTTTTAGGCTAGCTATGATTGGACAGTTTGGTTTGATTTTTGGAATGTTGGTAGGAATAAATGACTAAAAGGAAAACCATAGAAATATCTACCTAACCATTTGGCAATGGAGTCAAATTATAGCAAACAAGACTAGAAAACCTAGGCCAAAAGATGCAAATATGCTAAGGGCAAGATAGATGACCTTCAGAGGGTTTTAAAAGGCTATTTTGATGAAGTGGGTGAAATATGGACTAAGGGAAATTAAGAATCCTTAGATCACAGAAAAGGAATAGGGAATTTTAGTTCAAATGAGACTAAAGAGAAATTAAGAATTCTAAAGTCTGGAAATCAGTAGAAAACATAAAAATGAAAAATCGTTAATACAGAGAGCTTTTAACACTAATTTTGTAATATTCCTCCTAGTTTTTCATTTAGATAGAAATAAACATAGGATGTATGAATGAAAATTAAAGATATATAAAATGAAAACTTGAAAAGACTATACTCATCTGGTCATCACATGAATCCTTAGCTATGATGTCTATTTGCTTCAGTTTCCAGCCTACTGCTTCAACTTAACTCACATAAAATCCCAATGTTTCAAAAAAAAGTCTATAGTATTCTTGATTATTTTATTTCACACTGAATACTTCGAATAATGAAGTATTTATACACATACATTGTTTACAAAATATCTCAGAATTTGAGATAATGTTTTAAGGAAAAATAGGAAAGAGAACATAAGAAGAGGGACAACAGCAAAACAGTTTGTAAGCTGTCCTCTTTTACAAAGAAAAATAGAATTGTTTATCTTATCTAAACTGATTTTTGATGTGCTGTGAGAATAGCTAGAATTAGGTGCATCTTCTCGTGGAAAGTGGTTGTAGAACATTCCTTTCTTTGAATTTCAACTATGATACTCTTTATCTCTGCTTTTCACTGTTTCACTGTTGTAATTGAAAAATAACCAGCAGTAACAATTTGATTTTACTGATAGACATTAACCCTGATACACTTTGACACTGATTTTTTCACCATAAAGTAACAGTAGAATATGAATTTTTATTGTGATTTTCTTGCCCTTTACCTGTCAAATTCACATCAGATCTGTGAATTCTTGCCACTGTTCAGCAGTGGGGATCTTCATATTCTTCAATTTTCTATAGCTTTCATCAGCTTCTGTGTACTTAGAAAAATTTGATTTTACTATGAACATGTGTTTGATTTCATTCTGCAAAAAAAACAAATTCTCAAAATATTGCAAAATGAATTTACCAGTAGGAGACCCTTGAGGTAAAGGTTTGTTGACCTACTTTTTGGCATATGCCCTGATTTTATTATCATAATATTTTTGTGGCATTAACTTCTCATTCAATGCATGAATATCTGGTAAACCTGCTTCTCATAATACTGTGTATTTGGCCTGAAATATTGTGATGGCCAAGTTCATATCTTTACACCTGTCTTTAAAATTATTCATCATGTTTCTCTTATTTAGGACTTTCTTAATTTGAAGGATGGCCTCTGTTCTTTCAACAATTTTCAAATCTTCTAATTCTTCCCTGTTTTTGTTGTTCAAAAATGCTATGAGTTGAGCTGCTTGTGGTGGCTTATTTTCAATTCATTTCTTGGTTTTATAAATTTCTGAAATTGCAGCCTATAGCAACTCTTTCTTCTCATATATTATCTGAATAGAAGGGCATTGTAAATGAATGCCTTCAATGATTTTTTTCCATAAATGATTTTTTATGTAGGCAACCTAATCTGTAAGATTCACCTACTGTTGAGGAGTTTTCACTTTTTCCTATAATCTATCAACCCTCTGTTCATGAAATTTGGAATTAATTAAGGCATCTCTTTTAGATGTTTCCATATTTTTAATGGTGCCTTTTGAACTGAGTATTTCTTTATCTTTTAAAGAAATATCTTCCATGGCTTTTATTATTGCAGCTTTGTCCTCTACTGTGTTTATCTATGAGGTTGATGAAGAAGAGGCAGAGATGTCATGAGAAGTGATTGGCACTGCAGTTGCCAATACTCCTTGCGGTGCCAAGTGTTCTGCCAATGTAGATGGAACAACTATACTTACAGTTGGGATCACTGTAGGAATGAAAACCTGTTGAGCTTTCTTCAGATTTTCATTTTCTTTCATGAAAACTTCTATTTGGCTTTCCATTTCCTTTATCTGGGCTATCATCTTTAGAACAAGTTGTTTTAGTTCATCATTTTCTGTCTTCTGCTGAAGGATTTATTTTGCGTGGGGATTTTCACTTTGAGGCAATTTTAGTTGCTTTCTGAGAGCAGCTATGTCTTCATTTTTCTGTATGATTATAACCTTTTCCCCTTCAATGTTTGTTGGGTCGGCTCCTACCTCAATTACTATGTCCTGAAATGCTTTGATTCTTAAGTTATTAGCATATAATGTGTTGTGCAACCAACTCCAAAAATAGAAGAAAAGAGATATCAACGCCTTAGAAATAAGCCACTTCGAGGGGGCAACCTCCAATACATTACATGAATGAACAATTCTTGGATGATACAATTTACAAAACCTCCTTTCTATATATGGGAGTCCATGGGGCCATAATGTAATCCTAGTGGGCCACAATGTAATCCTAGCCGACCTAACAATAATAATTTAAGGGCACAATAATAACAAAATGGGGGTTACAAGGGTACAATAATAACAATAAGGGGGTTACACTAATAAAAATAAGGGACTATACTAGTAATATAGGGACCTAACATGCCCCTCTCCTTCAAAAAAGTGTTGTCCTCAACGCTTGAGTAGCTCTGGGTGCTTCTGTATAAAATTCTCATCCTCCCATGTAGAATCTTCGGTGGGTAAGTTCTTCCACTTGATGAGATACTCTGAAATTGATCGATTCCGTAGTTGTCGAGTTCTTGTTTCCGTGACCGCTTCAGGTTCCAATATGATTTTTCCTTCCTCATCAAGTTCTGGAAATATTGTTTGAGCTGGAAGATTTTCACCTATAACCTTCTTTAAGCATGAAACATGGAAAATTGGATGCACTCGTGAAGAAGCAGGAAGCTCCAATTTGTATGCCATAGTACCAATATTTTGCAACACCTTGTAAGGACCATAGTACTTTAGCGATAATTTATTATCCTTCTTAGCTTGCTTGAGGGAAATTTGTTTGTATGGTTGTAGCTGTAAAAATACCCAATCTCCTACATCAAAACTTCTCTCGCTGTGATGTTGATCTGCCTGTTGTTTCATTCGATTTTGTGCCAAATTTAGGTTATCCTTTAGAGTTGGAGAACTTCTTGTTGATGCTTGATGTGATCTTCCACTGCCTGAACCTTCGAATATTCCCTTAAAGATGATGTGATGGATGGTGGATGATATCCATAAAGTGCCATAAATGGGGTCATTTTTGCTGCAGTATGGAAGGAAGTGTTATACCACCATTCAGCAAGAGGTAACCACTTGACCCATTGTGTTTGTTTATCATATACAAAACAACGAAGATATCCTTCCAAACATTTATTTACTATCTCAGTTTGACCATCGAATTGAGGATGATAAGATGAGCTATGAGCTAATTGAGTACCCAAACAAGAAAATAACTGTGTCCAAAAATTTCCAGTAAAAATGGGATCTCTGTCGCTCACAATAACCCTTGGGTTTCCATGTAGCTTTTGAATTGTGTCCATAAATGTAGTAGCAACTGTACTTGCTTTAAATGAATGAGATAATGCACAAAATTGTGCATACTTGGTAATTCTATCAACTACCACCATGATGACACTCTTTCCTTCAGACTTAGGTAAACCTGTGATAAAATCCATTGAAATCTCCTCCCAACATTGAATTGGAATGGATAAAGGTTGTAGAAGTCTCGGGGTCTTAATTGTCTCAACTTTATTCTGCTGGAAAACCAAACATTCCGCCACAAAATTTTGAATATCAGATTTAAGGCCATCCCAAAAAAATTCTTTCTGCACCCTGTGGTAAGTTTTTAAAAATCCTGAGTGTCCTCCTAAAGGAGAAGTGTGCAATTCTAGAAGAATCTTTTGTTTTAGTTGGGAATTCTTACAAAGATATAAGTGATTTTTGTACCATAAGGAATAATTTTTCCAACTAAATGTATCAGATGTACTAGGATCTTGCTACAACTTTTGAATGAGTTTCCATACATATTTGTCCTTCTTCCATTCATCTCTTGCTTTGTTTATCCAATCTGGTTGGATAATAGAAATGGCACAAAGCAATGCTTCCACCTCTTCATTCTTTCCTGAGAGTGCATCTGCAAGAACATTAAGCTTTCCTTTTTTGTAGATTATTTCAAAGTCGTAACCCAACATCTTTGTGACCCATTTTTGCTTCTCTTCTAAAGATAGTCTTTGTTCCAAAAGGTTTTAAGACTATCATGATCAATTTTTACCTTGAAGTGTCTTCCCATTAGGTAAGTTCTCCATTTCTTTAGTGCATGCAGTATTGCTAACATTTCCTTCTCATAAATAGGTTTCTGTAAATAATTTCCTTTGATTGGACGACTTTCAAAAGCAATGGGTCTTCCTTCCTGCATTAAACCAATTCCATTTCCTGAGGCATCACATTCCACAATTAAAGTTTTTGTGAAGTCTAGCGTAGCTAAGACCAGTGCTAGGCACATTGCCTCTTTAAGATGTTCAAAGGCCTTAGTTGCTTCAGGAGTCCATGAAAATGCATCTTTCTTCAACAATGTTGTTAGAGGTTCTTCTATTCTCCCATAATTCTTAACAAACTTGCGATAATACCATGTTAACCTGAGAAATCCTCGTAACTGCTTTATGGTTGTGGGGACTTTCCATTCCTTAATGGCTTTAATTTTGTTAGGGTATACTTTAACACCCTCGTGAGATACAATATGACCCAGATATTCCACCTCTTATACTCCAAAGAAACATTTGGATGTTTTTGCATATAATTGTTTCTCCTGCAATAGTTTGAGCACCCTGTCAACATGTTCAGCATGATCCTTTCAAGACCTTCTATATATTAGTATATCATCAAAAAATTCTAGCAAAAATTTTCTAAGGGTTTGAAAATGGAATTCATCAACCCTTGAAATGTAGAAGGTGCATTGGTAAGGCCAAAAGGCATGACCAAAAATTCATAATGACCCTCATGAGTTCGAAATGCTTTTTTTGGAATATCTTCAATCTTCATTCTAATTTGATGATATCCTGAACGAAGATCCAACTTGGTAAAATAAATTTCTCCATGTAATTCATCCAATAATTCATCAATCACAGTAATGGGAAATTTATCTTTAATGGTGAGCTTATTGAGCTCCCTATAATCCGGACACATTCTCCATGATCCACCCTTCTTGTGTACCAATCCTAGAGGAGCAGAGAAAGAACTTTGACTAGGTTTAATTATACCCGCCTCTAACATTTCTGTAATCATACGTTCAATTTTTCTCTTTTGGACGTAAGGATATCTATAAGGCCTGATGTTTGGAGGAACACTTCCTGGAATCAAATGAATAGCATAATCATGATCAAAAATAGGTGGGAGTCCTTTGGGAGTTTCAAACACCTTGGAATGATTGTCCAAGACTTGTTGGAGATCTATAGAAATATATGATTTTGATGTTGGAACTTCTAGTGAGCATAATTGTGAAATTACGCCTCATTGTTCTTTCTTTAGAAGCTTTGTCATGACATTAGAGCTTATTATCTTTCCTGGCTTCCCTGCAATACCTCGTAATTTTAATTCCTTTCCTTCTGAAAAAAAAGTCAAGAAAAGTTCTTGAAAATTAAAAGCTACCGTCCCCAAATATTGTAACCATTGTACTCCTAGTACAACATCAACACCTCCCATAGGAATGGAAAGCATTGGACTAGTAAATACATATTCCCCCATGGTTAGCTTCATATTATGGAATTTTCCAGAGCAATTTATAGTTCCTCCATTTGAAACCATCACTTGACATTCTGGTGCTGGGTATAGGAAACAATTTAATTCCTTGGCTACCTTACAATGAATAAAATTATGGGTGCTACCTGAATCAATCAACACTATTACCTTTTTCTTCTTGATATGTCATTCTATCTTGAGAGTTTGAGGAGTGGTAATTCCTGCCAATGCATTACACGATATGGTCAGACTCATTTCTTCCTCTTCTTGGGTTGGTTCCTGGTGTATATCCTCTTCTTGTTCATTTTCTTCTTCCTCTTTACAATCTATGTAAAATAATTTCTTCTCAGCACACTTATGACCTTTAGTGTATTTTCTATCACAACTGTAGCAAAGCCCTTTTTCTCTTTTTTCTTCCAATTTTTGTGGTGTCAACCTTGTAGGTTGTGTAAATCTAGGCGTAGCAACACTTCCTTCTTTATAGAATTGAGTGGTAGGCTTCCTTGTCACCATTATTTTACATTCAACTTTTCTTGCCAACCTGAATGCCTTCTCCAATGAATCCGGTTCCAAAACGTGAACTTCATGTTGGATGTTATCCTTTAAAGTGCCTATGAAGAGATCAATCCTGTGTTCCTCTGGAATATCAGTTACCCTTATATTCAATTTTTTGGAAGTCCTCAATGTGCTCCCCCACTAAACCCTTTTGTTTGAGATTTATCAATTGGCTAAAGAAGGTGTTGCTCTTTGTATCCTCATAATGTGCTATCATTTCCTCCATAAAAATTGACCAAGTGACAATTTTTTTACGGGAGCAAAGCCATCGACACCATACAAATGTATTTTGTTCTAAATGTAAAGTTGCAATGCGTACCTTTTGTGTGTTTTGCACATTATGGAGATCAAAATATTGCTCCATCTGTAGTATCCATGTTACAGGATCCTTTCCATCAAACTTCCTCATATCCATTTTTGGAATATGGTGGTTCTTCCCGCCAACATTAGAGTTTGTGAAATCACGATTAACATTTATTTTGTTCTCATCATGAGGTTCTTCTACTATCTTTTCACCATTAGGAAACATTTCTTGTATCAACTTTGTCAAACCTTCGATGTCTGCTTTTAGATCATTCTTCATATTTTCCATGTTGTCTTTCATGTCATCCATCTTAGCTTCCATGCCAGCTTCCATGCCATCCATCTTAGCTTCCACGCCTTTCTTCAAACCGTCCATCTTAGCTTCCACGCCTTTCTTCAAAAATTCCATTTCATTTTTTGTTTCTCTTTGCGAGAGTGAAATTTTTTGCACTTGCTCTTGTAATTTTGATAGATCATGTTGCAATTCTTCATCTTCATGAGTCATAGTAGAGCCTTCTGAAGGCTTAATGGGTGTTGAATTATTTTTACAGGGCATCTTTTAGAACCCAATACTGATATGTATTCTAAAATATGCCCTTGGAATCAATTGAAATTGATTCTTCAAACAAGATTTATACAAGTTGGAAAAAACAATACACACCTTTTTCTTTCTTTTGAGGAGCTCGATATTGAAATTGGATTATCTCTGCGATTGCAGCACTTCAATATTTTAATTTTGGTACCAACGTAGCCCTATGAATTATCTTTCGAATGCCACAGGTCTGACCTGATTTGGATTCTCCAAGACAAAGTTGTGTCCAATCTCCCACAATGACCTAATTTTGGATTGGTTCAGTAGAGCGAACTTGTACGACTTTCCATGTGTCATTGTTTCGTCCTTCAGCTCTAAAATTGATATCCAAGAAACTACAGTCTGTGTACCTGTGACCACTTTTTTACGGGACTCCAATCTGATGCTCAGAGAGAGAGAGTTATGAAGATTTTCCCACGATCACCTCTTCGAGATGAAATTCAAGAGCCTGAAAAAGAACTACATTCCACAGATCATATCTCCAAAAATATTGCGAACCAAGCTCTAAAATTTTTCGACGCTTTTCCTTAGGATTTCAGCTTCACACCCTAAACATTTTAGCTTCTAAAACTTCATAGAAAAAATGTTATAGCGCAAATTCCACGATGACCTGTTTAGGAGCCTGAAAAAAGACCTAACTTCCACAGATCATATCTCCAAAAATATTGCGAACCAAGCTCTGAAATGTTTTGACGATGTTACTCAATATTTCGGCTTCACATCCTAAAAATTTTAGCTTCTGAAACTTCGTAGCAAAAATTTTATAGCGAAAATTCCACGATGACCTGTTTGGAGCAGTAAAACCCTAGAATCCAAAGCTCTGATACCAAATGTTGTGTAACAAACTGCAAAAATAGAAGAAAAGAGATATCAACGCCTTAGAAATAAGCCACTTCGAGGGGGAAACCTCCAATACATTACATGAATGAACAATTTTTTGATGATACAATTCAAAAAACCTCCTTTCTATATATATGAGTCCATGTGGCCATAATGTAATCCTAGTGGGCCACAATGTAATCCTAGCCGACCTAACAATAATAATTTAAGGGCACAATAATAAAAAAATGGGGGTTACAAGGGTACAATAATAACAATAAGGGGGTTACACTAATAACAATAAGGGACTATACTAGTAATATAGGGACCTAACATAATGAAGCTTTATCCAATTTCATTTGATTTTGAAGGTTTCACAGTGTTTTCTCAAGCCTGATAGAATTCATAGTCTTATTGACTATCTTAGAATACAACATCTCTGTATTGATCCTGTGGAATTCTATTTGGTCCAATTTATGGATAGCATCTGCATCAACTTCCAGGTCTTTCTTTGAATAATCTGCAATTGTTTTTGGAGCAACCATTGTAGGCTTGAGAAATGACATCACCAATTTGTTTGAATAATAATCAAAAGCTGAAAGGAGTCTATCTTTATTCCCAGGCTTTTCTTTAAGGAATTTGGAATATGATTCACTTTTTATTTCTTCATTCTTTTCTTTGATTTGTCTGAACCTGATTTGAATATCTAACTCTGTGTTGTCAGGTTCTTTAGAAGAAGAGGGCATATCAACTTTGGTTTGTTTATCAACCATGACTGTGTATTTTTGTTGTGCTCCAAGTTCAACATTTTGAAGCTCTTTGATTGTTTCAGTTACTATCCTTGTTGCTTCATCATCAGTTTCATGACCATTTTTATCTTCAACATTGATAGCTTTATCCCTTTCTTCATCAGTAAATTTACTTTTTTACTGTAGGGAATTCTGAATCTTTTATCTAGAATAGTTTCAATCGTGAAACTATCTTCCTTTTTGCTTCTTTTATGAACAATTTCAGCTTCTTTGTTCACTGCAACCACCTGTGTTTGACCAACCTCTTTTTCTTTTCCACTTTTTCCCTGCATGCCCTGTGAGTCATCATCAAATAAATTATTTGGCTTCCATTCAAATTTATTGGCATATTTTTCAATTTGAGGCTTGGGATCATGCAAGAAAGCAGACAACTTGCATTTCAATTTGATTTGACTTAAAATACCCTGAGGATCATAATTCCACATAAAAATATAAGGGAATTTATATTCTTTCAACTTGACATTAATTTCATTTGCTGCTTCTCTGTTATTCACAATAAATGGCCCAAATTGATTTTTCAGTTTGAACTAAGTCTTTTTTCTAGAGGCTATAAATTTGACTTCATCTGCATTCAAAAGCTACCTCAAATATTCTAAAGCAAATATCCTTGTTGTCACAAATATAGGCAATGAATATGGGGCGAAGAGTGCACCATATACTCTGATCTCTGTATAATTCTTGTATAAGTACCAATTCCCTGTTTTACAGCTCTCAGGTAGCTGTAAGATCCTCTTTGTTTCTTCATTATTTCTAGGGGTCTGTTCTTTATTCAGTAGATTCATATCAGGTACTAGAAACAAGTCATTAAAATATGCATAGTTCTATTCCCTGTTCCATTTTCTCAGAATTGATGACCAAAACACAACAGAAAGTACATTCCCTTCTAGATCTATCTTCTGAAACTCAATAGGAAACTTATCTGCTTGATAATACAAAAAGAGATGAAGTAGATATGAGGTATATCTAAAGACTCCTTCTTCTGACAATCTAGATAATTGGTGGTGCATGTTTTCTGCAATGAACTTGGAAAAATTGTACACAATGGATGGAGGTTGGCCAGGACTCGGAGTAGACGAAAAACCTAGGAAAGCAACATCAGTGAATTCATCATTGTTATGTCCCAGTATGAATGATAGCATGGAGAAAATCTGTCTGGTTTCGTTTGGAAAATCAAATGTATCAAATGGAGGATCGAGCTTAGGGATATCAACCTGTTTGGGACAAAATTTCTGGAAGATTTTAAACTTGGAAGCAAAATCCAGGTCTAGGTAAAGCTGAGTTAAATCCTCTATTAACAATGAAGCAGCATTGGGGTCAAGGTTTAGTTGCACCATAGAGTTTATGGATTCTGGATTGATATAAAATATGACCTCTCTATCTTTATTGACAATACACCTTCGGTCTGGAACATAATAGGACTGACACAATCTGACAAAATTAGGGACTGAATGAGTAAGAGGGACAATGTACTTTGGCATATTGGAATCCCAGACTGGTATATCTTTATCACCTTTCTCTACAGATTTGCAAAAACACCAGTTATAGACATCAAGTAAATTGAACTATATTTAAGGGTCCAGTATTCTGTAATCAAGATCAACCAGAGGACTATTTTCTTGAGAAGTAATTGGAGGTTGGACAGGCCTGACAACTTCTGTGGAATCAGCAGTGAGTGCAGGGATTGGTTTATCAAGTTTAGAAGACTTAGGCTGAGGGATTTTAGCAGAGGCCTTCTTATGAGGTTTTGGACCTCCTGATTTGGACGTTACTTGTTTCTTTGTCATTTTTTAACTGAACAGAGCAAGCTTAGATGGTTTGCTGAGTTCTTCTGTTGGAAACAAGGGACTTTCAGAGAATTTCTCTATTGAAATAGGGTTCTGAGCAAATTTTTATATGAAAATAGGGTTTTAATGCTCAGAAGAAAGGTTATGATCAATTCCAGCATTGAAAATGACCAGGGTATGGATAAAACTTGCAAAAACGGAAATGAGAGATTCTGGGGAAAATTTGACAGAGTTTCTCGTCTACTTTGGATGTTTTTTGCAATTTCTGTGTGAATAATTCAATAAAAAGGAAATGGATGGAAAAACAATGTTTTTTCCTTTGAAATTGAAGATTTTTGTGGATAAGTTTGAGGAAAAATACCTTTACAGGTATAATTGCGGTCGTTTGAGTTGCAGGTGCTTTGAAAATCTTCAATTTCTGGAAATTTGGTCTACCAGAGGACACTGTGGCTCTCCATGGTTGAATTTCAGGGAAAATGGCTTATTAATTGGCCACTGGTACACTGGCAGGCTTGAAAATGGCGTTGGGAGGCTTGGTAATGGGCTCGCAGAGGATTTCAAGGGTTTAAATGGGGAAAAGTAATGAAAATAAAAATCTGCAAGGTTTTGAAGCTTACAAGCGCGAAATAGGTGAAAATTAAATAAAAACCATAATTTTTATGAATAAACCATAGTTTAAACCATAGCTATATCATATTTAATCATAGGATGGGTAGGAGTGGTTTCATAATACCACTGGGTAGTATTCGCGCCGCTCCAGAGCGGTAAGCAGTAAATCACTTTTTGAATGCGATCGAATTGTTTTGTGACACGTCAATGCAGGGTGGTTTGGGAAAACCACCCATATCGCGCGAATTTTCCAAAACATCAGTCGATTACTTTATGGGCACGATATGAGGTATCGGCCATCGGATCTGGCTTTTACAAGCGAAAGGTCGTGATTTAAAAGGAAAGGAGTGGGGAAATGAATGTCATCGGGTTACATATGGATCGTCTGATCTAGACCTGATGGAAAATCCAACGGTGGTCATGCTACGTGATAGGGGAAGGGATGGGACTGTAATAAACTATCGCTTTGATCTTTAACTGTTGGATTAAATAAATAGAGGGGATCAGAGGGTTGACATTAACCCCAACAATAAAAAGGACTTGGTTAATTTTTATACAGAATCAATGGAAAAAATGATCGGGAGAGGTTTGAAACTAGGATTTAACCGAGGTTAAGACTTGCATTAGGGGATATGGGGTATGTATGGTGGATTTTAACTCAGATTAGGGTTTTAACCTTAGGTTAGGGATTCGGGCAAGGGAAAATATACAAGGGGATAGGGTTATTTCTTTTGAAGTTTAGTTTAAATGAAACTTTGGGAAATTTTTTCTTTAAACACATATAAAACATGTTTAAAGGTTTTTCATATATTTTTCATTATATGGTTAATTAAACCAAGGTGATTTAATTACCATAGGGGCGAGATATATATATATATATATATATATATATATATATATATATAAGGATAGTTTTAGCCAAAGGGGTTGTAATGTGGGTGTTTTATTTAAACATGTGGGGATTAAATAACTTTGGCTAAATTTATAATAAGTGGGTTTTTGGGTTTATAATATAAAAAAGGAGTTATATATAATAGGAGAAGGTTTTATTTATAGGAATTTAATTAATAAATTAATTTTAATATGAAAATGGGATAATGTATACTCAAAATACATAAGCATAATAAGTAACGTGGATTTTAAAAGACAATTTGCATTAATCTTATCACTTTAACTTAAGATATAAAGTAATGTTGAGGGTTTAATGCTTTCAAATGATGTAGGAAGTTAATTAAATGGGAATTATAATTCCTTTAAGTAAAAATGGAGTTTTACTTAGGACTATTTAGAGGGATGAATGCATGAATGGTAAATGATGTGAGTTTAGGGATTTAATATAGACATTTTACATTTTCAACTGATCAGTCATAGAGCCTTAGGTCCAGTCCCATCAAAAGTCAAGGAAATGCCTTGAGCCTTTTTGACTGATAGTTTAGAATGTTTCATGACTATGGGAAGGGGAAGTTAGTTATTTTGCAGTTCATGATGAATGATATTTACATTGAGACTTTTCACCTTCTTCTACCTACCCAACTTATCATGCTAACATTTTTTCTTCATTTGTAGTAAGGTGCATTTGAGCTAGCAACCTTCACATCATTTATTCTTTCTGAAAGCAAGTAAAACTATATAATTCTACACTTATTTCATCCATGAATCCAGATTAAACTGTTGGATTCATTTTATTTCTCTACCTAACTATTGAATTGTCATGATTAAACTGTATGACAACTCATTATTCTCTATCTAGAATAAGTGAAATTGAAAAAATGACAAGTTAAGAGTAAATTGTTTAACTCATCATGGACTATGCCATTTATTGACACTCTGCCATAGTCAAAAGGTAAAAAGTAGTGGCACTTGTGCTTGCACAATTTCATCTTTTATTCATTTTTCTTTTGGGGTCTTTTATTTTTTCTAAGTCCTTTGATTATTCTTTTAGGACTTTTTACCCTCTTTTTTGATTTTTTGATTTTTTTTACAAAATATGTGAATACAACTTGTAGGAGGCAAAGTATGTACATATTTACAAGATTATCAATATTCAAGTCAAAATTATGACCCCTGTATTATAGGTTTCTAACACTATCTGAGGCTGGTAAAGAAACCAATTTTATTGAACGCATCCAGCATGTCTGCCAGCAGGTCTACGACATCTTGTGCAAATCCAATTCCAGGTATAAGAAGCACCATGATGAGCATCAGGTGCCACAAAAATTCTAGGTGGATGAAAAAGTGTCGCTACATTTGTTGAAGGAGCACCTCATTGTACCCCACTACAAGCATTTCCCACTCTTATATGGGCCATACACCATCACCAATTCAAGTGGCTCACCAAGGATGAAGTTCAATAGAATTGTCCTCATTTCATGGAGGAACTCAATGCAATGGGGACCATTGCTTCCTAAGGGGGGAGGAATGATCCAGGTTGAGATTTCTATCCACCCACCTATTCCACTTGGACCCCCACCATCGTTCCTTTCAGTTTTTCAAGTTCAACACAATTTATTATTTTTAGCAGTTTTTTTGTGTCTTGAACTTTTGGAGCCATTTTAAGGCCCTAAACGATGTTTTCTGGGAAAATTTGGAATAGCATGGAATTTACTTTAATTTTTATCACTCAAAAGTTGTAATCCTGAAATATATATTTCTAACGAGGTATTGAGTGCGTCAAATGAAGATCATATGCCAAAGTTATGTCCCCGGGAAGTTGACGTACCAATTTACCCAAATGGGGCCCATAGTTTCGGTGCTTCATCTCCTAGGGTTAGGTTTTTGGGTGTTTAGGATTTTACATTGGTTCTCAATAATAAATAGGCCTTCAAGCCTCATTGTAATAAATTTTAGAGTCATGTAGCTACAACATCTCTTCTCAGAGATAAGCTACCATCGCCCTAGCTAGTTTATTTCCATTATGTCTCTATGCATATTTTAGTCTTTTGATTTTAATGAAATGAATTTTTATTTCTACTACATCTTTGTATTTATGGTTATATGTGTATTATGTTGTGTTCCTGCCTAAATTCGGATCAAACAATTAGATCATCAATTAAACAACTTCTAACTCAGAGTGTGAGTCATATAATTCATTCATATTCTTTAAATAACAAAACTCATACGTAAATGTCATAATATGGTGAACCAACTCTTCATTGACTGATGTTGCATTCAATACATAGGCCTTAATATTCATGTTCTTCCATATTGCAAACTCCCTGTCATAAGTGGGCTTCCGAGGAGGATCTCATCATTCTTCTTTAGAAAATCCTTTCCACAACTCACTGAAAATCCAAGTGTGATTTATCATCCTGGACCACTCATGATAATTTTCTTTTCTAGTGAGAACTACTCTCACTATGGATATGAGTGAATGCATCATCAAATATGAACTCAACCCAACATAATTACAATATTGGCAATACAAAAATATGATATATAATTATGCATTTGTGTTGTAATATGACTTTATCTCTAACAATAAAATTTAAATACATAAATGTTGGTCCATCTCGTACTGTATAAATGGTTTCAATATATAAATGGTTTTAAAAAACTGTTCTATTCATCACACTAGGAGAAACCATATATATGATTCACAACCTTCAATATACCATCACATTGTATGTCATCACAAAAAAAAATATTATATTTTCCAACAGATAAACACCATCCATAGCATACAACCCTTTTTTACACATAAAATGACTATGTGGTTCTCGACCATAGAAAAAATCTCAACGCACTTTCGATAAAAATCAACATAAGTATAATACTAACAATTCAAAGGGTGCACATTTTAGCGCCAATGAACCATATATACTATGACATACCATTCACACTAACCATTAACATAGAGCTCTAAGAACCTTTTTCCACCAATTGTAGCATATGTGGTCACAGATATTGGTTATAGCATATAGGAAGAATACATGGTCATATCACATATCAGGTTTATAACACATCATTAGTTTCATTTTTCAATGTAGAGACATGCACCATAGTTCACAATTTCATAGTTAGTGCGACACTCGGCTCTATTAAACACATTTACGTAGAGACCAATGCATATGCAATCACCATTTCAATGTAGATACAATATCTATTACATGCTTCCATGGCTCATAAGTTTAATCAATGCAAAATCTAGCATTCAATTCCTTACAAAACCTAGAGAATCATGCACACCAAACTATTCAATGCAGAAAGCAAAGAACACTATGTCCACACGCAGAGAAAATAGGTGTTACACCAATTTTTGGTCATCTAAGCTATTACTATTAGATGGACTAAAGTACACCATGTAAGACCAATTTTACCATAGTAAAATTGCTTTCATAAAGAGAAATAATTTAATAACCCATAGCTTATTAAATTATTTACTGTCTAAACAGGAAACCCCATGAGTAATAATTAAATACATCCTTATTTGTTTGATTTTCCTTTAGGGATAGTTAACTAAACCACTGTTTAATTAATATTCCTAGTCATATTAAACCCAAAATATGAGAATTAATTAGATAAATTATTATTTATCTTATTATTCTCTAGGAATAATTATTTAAATCATTATTTAATAATATTCCTTGTTAAATTTGACTAAATCATTTTTAAATAATTAAATAAATCATTATTTATTTAATTATTCCTTAACCTCATCCTTGAAGTAATAAATAAATCATTTATTTATTATTTGTAAATTAAGGGATTTAACCAATTCTAAATTCCTTTTCCCTCCACCAAAAATAATAAAATATTCGAAGTAAGTTGGATCTAGATTTGGTTAATAACATTTTAACTATGCACCAATATCTTGACTAAATCAATATTTTGTTATAAATAGAATGGTTTTTCATTAATTCACTACCTTTTTTATCACCTTTTGATCTATACTTTTGGTGTGACTTTGATCCTCCATCATTGTCATATTTTTTCTACTTTTTCTTGTGAGCTCCCTTTGAGTTCTATTTTCTCTGGGTTTTCTGCACCATCAAGAGAGAGAGAGAGATATTGGTTTTGAAGCATTGAGGACATACAAGAACCCATCCCATTGAGGAGGACTAGTAACATCTTTCCGTGTTCCCTTTCTAGGTGTCATAATACAATTTTTTTTTTATCAATTATTGTCTTGTCTATTGGATGTATGGAGCAACTCTTGTTTATTTTTATTGTTTATTGTCTTTAACTGCATAGATCTGGATTTTTGTAGAATTTATTCTGATCACCTACTACAGATCTAAGGAAATTGACAGCCACATTTGATGTTAGGGATATTTTTTTGCACAACTAAAGTGAGATTTTTTCATACGCTTGCGATTATAATTCACACTAAGAACTAGTGACTCCTCAAGGGTTTTTAATTACAACTGTTGTTTTTTTTCAGATCCCTGCATGACTAGCTGCTTCGGCCCCTAGGGTTTTTCTTCGGCTTCTTATTTTTCATTCCTTAATGTTATTTTTAACCTTTTTTAACCCAAAAATAGTAAAATTTCTAATGGGTCTTGTTCTAGACCCGAAACGTAGATGCAAAAATTCTCACTATGGAGATTCTGAA
Source organism: Pinus albicaulis (assembly GCA_034641835.2). NCBI lineage: Eukaryota > Viridiplantae > Streptophyta > Pinopsida > Pinales > Pinaceae > Pinus > Pinus albicaulis. Next base: position 148,548,795 of record CM076584.1, read on the forward strand.
CTCAACAACTCAAAACTCACAGCACAGAAATTTGAAATCTATAAAAAATTCTAATCTCTGTGTGTTTATGGGCCATTTGCGCAGGTAATAGTTATTAGCCACACAAAATACATCATTTTTTTCTAAAACATGCCCCCAAGATAGCTGGAAGTGTAGGTCACACTTTTCAGCCCAAAAACTGCAACCTCAACTCTTAGGTACCAGAAAAACTACCTAAAAACTGCGACCTCAGCAAAAAACTGGTCAAAACCTGCGACCTACGGTTTTTTGTGGGATTTTTCTGTAATTTTCAAGGTTTGATGAGGACACTATTTAGGGTTGTCTGACCTCCTTATTTACCCTTATTGGACCTATACTTTCTTAGTTTTGTTTGTCGAAGTAGGAACCAAGCCCCTTAGGGCTTCAATACACTTCCACCTTTTTAGGATTTTTGTCGAAGAAGGTCTTTTGAGATTTGAGTGTTTTTCAGCCATTTTTTTAGATCTAAACCTATATTTTCAGATCGATTTTAGATTGGTTATTTTTGCATCCAAAACACCTCTTTTCAGTTTTGTTTGTTCCTCCCTTTCAGTACCCCTATGTTTCCCTTTAAGTTGTATCCTTTCGCCACCTATTTTTTAGCATTTTTCCCTCTAGTTCTTTGTTGTTTTCTAAACCTCTTTTCAGGAGATATGACCTTTAGCTCCCCGTCCCTCTTGACCTTATATATCTTGGCCATATTGTGTGCTTTGATTACATTTCACCCACCTTAGACTAGTTTTTGGGAATCCATCCTTTTTGGGTTTAAATTTATGAATCTTTAGTTGTTTATGTTACTGTCACTTTCAGTTTTATTTATAGTTATACAACATCATTTTATTTTCTCTATACACACGTCTCAGCTTAGTTAAAATTAAGACATTTATCACACATACACACACCTAAATCGAAGAGTGTCTAGTTTACACTACCAAGCTAAGACTAAAACATTGTAATTAATTAATTAATCTGCACCTTTGTGACCTTGTTTACCTCTCTTCCTTATTGGGTTATGTGTGTCTTTTCCATAATTTCACCCCCAAGGCATTTATCCCAGAGACTCCAATCCCTTCGTCCTCAATTTTCATTAGGAAGACTTACTCCGCCGCGTAGGGTCTGAGTTAGTCCTCTGCTGAGTCCCCATTCCGACTCTGATTGTAGTTCATCGAGATATCCTTTTGTTTCTATCCCCATTTCTCCTCCAACTTTCACCTTTATCATGTCTGGTGTAGGACCTACCAGTGGTGGTGGCCCTGGATCTAATTTTGGAGCAACAACAGGAACGGTCCCGACTACTCCCTTGCTTCCTTATATGGCAGGCCTAATCCTTTCAGATTTCATCTAGATGATTAGTGACCCTATACACCATGATCCAAGTTGTCCTGCTATGCCAACCAAGCTTCCTTCATAAATCCATAAGTTTGAAGGAAATGGGGGAGAGGATCCTACCAACCATTTTCGTTCTTTCCACATGTGGTGTTCATCCAACTATATAAATGATGACTATCTATCTTTGTTTATTCCAGCGTATGATTACTAGAGAAGCTTCCAACTGGTATGTTGACTAGCCCATTATCTCTCATGCTACTTTTGTGACCCTTGCAAAGGAATTTTTTTCCTACTTCCAACTTCCACTTCACTATGCCAATGGTACCATACGTTTGACAGCTTTCCGTCAAAATTATGCCACTCACCTATTTGACCATGTTCAAGAATGGCACAGAAGGAAGAGCTTATGTCGAGCTCCAGTTTTAGAAGAATGTGTCTACATGGACTGGTTTCTCAGATCCATTTTTCCCTCTATTGGTAAATATGTCGTGTCTCATTTTCCTCAAACTGAGGAAGAAGCCCCCATGTTGCATTGAAATATGACTTGATCTATGCGCAATCTAGTTATTTTTATACCATCTTACCTGATCTCCATAGACCTGGTGGTGCCAAAATTCTGGGGGCATCTCATGTCGCCGACAGTATTTTTGGATCCCTTTCACATCCGTACATTCATCCTCCTATGGTTTATGGTTTCCCTCAAGGAGGGGCCAAATCCTCTAGCACTTTCCCCCCTCCCCACATCATGTATCAAAGACATGACATGCCTCATGCCTTTGCCCTACTAGATCCTCTAATGCCAGGGCCTGCTATTTCCCAACATGTTTACCCCAATTTTTCTCAACCTCCTTACTATCTGTATCCACAACCATATGCTCCAGCTCCTCCAACATAAGCATCTCAGCCTCCCATGCCTTCTTAAGATCTGCAGCAGCAGCCAGCCCTCCCTCAGGGTCAGGTGTATGTGCAACAGAGTGTGACTAATCCTTCCACTTCCAAAAGCAAGTGGAAAGGCAACCAGAACCAATATGCTCAAGGTAATCAATGAAAAAATCCCCAAAGGAATACATCTAACATTGCAACTCCGCAACAGAGCGATCAACCCAAGCAGAACATGCCTCTTCATAAGAATAAGCCTTGTTCTTGTTGTAGTGTCCATGGTAACTATACCCATGATTGTCCCCTTTTACCTCAGATTCATCAACTGTGGGAAGCTCAAGCAGCATCTCGAGGACAACAAGCCTCTACTTTGGTTCCTCCTATTGCGGTGCCTACTCAGCCGGCTGTGTTTACCAATCCTTCCCCCCAGTAAGGATATGTGGCTGCCCAACCCCTTGAAGGTTAGGTAGCCACTCAACCTCCTTTGTATGGTACCTCTGATTACCAGATCCTTATCATGCAATCTGACCAGACCAATACCACCGATCTGAACCTTCATACTCGGTCATGCCAGTAAACCAAGCCTCTCGCTACATCTGCAACTAAGCCCCAGTACTCATGTCCCATAGAGCTAATTTCAACACCCAGTGGTCCTTTACAATTCCCTCACCCTAAGGTAGATGTACATACCAAGATCCCCAAAGCACCATTATGCTAAAACACTGCTTCCATTAAAGCCGCCCACACCTACAGTATAGTAGATGACTTGGTGCAATCCCCTACCTCCATGTCAATTGTTGAAGTCCTCCAGTCCCGCCCTTCACAACGTAAATCTATACTAACTACCATGGACGTTGTGGATCCTTCGGATGATCATTTTATTGTCTTTGATGTTGACAAGTTAGAGAATACACCCCTACCTGAATCCGTCACCTTCCAAATACTTGTCAAGGTCCAGAATGCCAATGTCTCCCAATGTATCATTGACGAGTGGGTATCCACCTACGTGATGTCTTCTTCTATTTGGAAAAATATCATATCACCTAAGTTAGCCCCTTCCACTATCACCCTCCGTGCATGGGATGGCCACTCTTCCCAGCCCCTTGGCATGTTTCGCAACTATCCTATTACTCTTGTGGGAAAAACTATTTGTGTTGATGTTGAAGTCATTGATGCCCCCTTATACTACAGAATTTTATTGGGTCGTAGCTATACTTATGCAATGTCTATTGTCCCATCTGCGGTTCACTATAAGATTTTCTTTCCTCACAATGGAAATATCATCACTATATATTAATTGACATATTATGAACCAAAGTCTCAGACCTCTCCAGAGTCCAATATTTCTTCGGTGGCCAATAAACAACATTTGAACCTCTGACCAATGTCTCACCGAGAGTCTATAAAGATTCCTCTTTTCTTGGTTCATTCCCTTGTCTCCCCCCTTTTATCCCTGACCCTAGCTCCTTGAACATTTTCATGATGCAATCATCTTGGTCCAACCTCAAACGATATGGTTCGAATAGTCAGCAGCCTAGCCCTTTGCAACCTACCCCTAGTACTTCAACTCAACCTTTGGGACCTCCTCCTCAAGGCCCTTCATCTGTAAATGGTGTCCCTTATCCTCTTTTTCCTCATGGAACGGTCCCCCCTAGCCTTAACCAGCTGGGAGCTATTTCACCTGGCCATTACCCCTCTGGTTAGATATAGTTTCTTTCTCACCTTTTCAAAGTATTTTTTGTATCCATTATGGCTACCTTGACCCTTCCCAACATTAACCTAGGGATCCCAGTCTGGTACATTGATTCCCAATCAATACCTTGCCTAGTCAACTCAAACCTTACATTGCTTTGAACCCAGTCCAACTGGTCATTATGACCCATCCCTTCGCTTTTGTGCCTCAACCACCTCAACAGGAAGCTACTCTTGTTGCGAAAGCCTTAGGTGAGGGGGAGAAAGCCTGCAAAATGACACCTATGGACAAGTTTTCCCAGAACTGCTCCTCCTAAGCCTCCAAGGCATAAACCTTTGTGTGATGTTTTCGGTCATGCTACCCACAATTGTCCTAAATTGCCTCGTCTCAAACCCATGGTCAATGATGCATCTTCTAAGTCTGATATCCCAAAACTCCATGTTAATTTACCAGATTAAGCCAAGAAACTCAAGAATTTGTGCACAAATCAAACTTGTGGTTTGTGTGATTTCCATGGCCACTATACTCACCTATGTCCCTGCCTCGATGATTTCTACACCTCCTTGGAAGCGGTTCTCCATTTCAAGGCTGAGCACAACGAGTCTACCTCTCCCTTACTTGCACATTTTTCTCTAGTAGAACCAGAAGACACATCCACTTTCATTGACATACCACTTACCGATGTCACGATGACGAATTTTTTAGCCACTATCCTCTCCCTATCATCATTTATGAGATCCACGGTGGAAGACCCCTATGGGGCATCCCCTTTTGTTTTTCCTGACCTCCCTTCAGCGATCACCTTGGGCTCAAAATCGATAGATTATTCATCTACTCACTACAGAATTTGGCGGAAATTCCGACGGCCAATTCGTCGCTATTCCGACACATATCCATCGCAAGAGCGACAGTT